>JAMPIV010002573.1:0-391456 GCA_024509875.1 Oreohelix idahoensis | reverse complement strand
GCTCTGCGTGATGAGAGAATTTTTTAGTCGGGGGTTGTATGCGGAATAATGTTTAAACTGTTACCTGACTAGTAGTTACTTTGTTTAAAGATAGGATATAGAAACTGGTAGAACATTCTATGAATTAGTTTTGGGGGGAAAGGCGGATGAATTCAGCTCACATCTCAAGCTGCGAGTTCGCGCTTGAATGAATTTGTACTGAGCTGTTTTAAGCAGCTGATATTTTGTGACAGTACATTTCCTGGCAGTGTTCCGGGATGGTTGTTAGCCATGTTTTCACTGTGTGTACCAGTGGATATCTTTGGTGAAAAGGGAGAATTTGATAGAGATTGAAAGTATTTTCAGGCCATGGATTGTAGGCCATTATATACATGCATATTTCCGAAGACGGAGTTTTGAAGTTCGATAGATTATTTAAGAGAATGTTCTTTCTCCCAGGAGCTGTATTATTTAGGCCTTGGAGTATGTTGATCCAGGCTATATTATTGTAAACTGTGAGGTATGCAGTCCCCTTTCTTGAATGGATATTTTGCCATGATGTTTATGATTATGAGCTGCTGTGCTCCGCAGCCTTTGTGCTTGGAATTTTTATACCAGTAACTGAGTCGTATGAATTTTCTTACTGATGTCTGATGATCTGTAATGAACTGTCATCGATGATTATATACCTTTGGATTATGCACTCCTGATCATCACAAACACAAAGTTCCCCCATAAGCGCATACATGCATACACTAGATGTGAACCAACCAAGAATGAGAAGTCAGTGATCGACTATGCCATTGTTCGGAGAAGCTCATTCAAATATGTCCGGGATGCTAGAGTCTGGAGGGGGCCAGAGATTGGAAGTGATCACTACCTGCTAACAATCAAAAGAACAACTGAAAGAGTTGCTCAGCCTAGGAACTGCCCAACATCACGCAAGAAACCAAGTAAACGAGCGGGAGAAATGAGCATTAGGACCTACAAGCTGAAAGAGCCAGAAATTAAGACCAGATATCAGGGGCTTATTGCTGCAGCGGTGAGAAACACAGAAGAACAACCTGATGACTTGGAAACCCTCTTTAATAAATTCAAGAATATCATAAAGACAGCTGCAGCAGAAGCATGCGGTGAAGTCCGACTTGGGAACAAGAGAAAGAGGACACCTTGGTGGACAGAGGAAGTCAAAGAGAAAATAAGAGAGAAGAAAATGGCATGGAAACAATACTTAGGAGCTAAAAACACAACAGGACAGATGGAAAAATATAGAGAATATGTGACACTCAGAACAGAAGCAAAGAACAAAGTGCTAGCAGCAAAACAGAAGTCCTGGGAAGAATTTGGAGAAAAGCTAGAAAAAGATGCACAAGAAAACCAGAAATTGTTCTATAAGACCCTAAAGAACATGACAAAGGAAAACAATGCCCTCTCAATTTTATAAAGGACAAGCAAGGCAAATTGCTTACTGCCTCGAAAGAAGTAATGGAAAGAATATTTCTCAGAACTCCTGGATGGTGAGCATGGTGAAGCATCAGAAATGATAACCACTAGCACAGAAGAGAAAACCAATGATGGTGAAGATGACATAAAGATGGAAGAACTGAAGGCAGCACTGGAGAAAATCAAGATGGGCAAAGCAGCAGGGCATGATGGTATAACACCAGAAATGGTTAAGTACATGGGAGCATCAGGCAACCTATTACTCTTAAGGGTTCTACAGGCAGCGTGGTACAAGACCATACCAAAGGATTGGGAGATTGCCATTATAACACCAATTTTCAAAAAGGGTGACAATCGACAATGTGGAAACCATAGAGGCATATCCCTTCTCAGTGTCCCTGGTAAAATGTACTCTAGAATCCTAGAGCAGAGACTCCGACACCTAGCTGAGCCACAACTGGATGAGGTCCAGTACGGATTCCGAGCAAACTGAAGTACTCAAGACCTAATCTTCACACTCAGACAGCTGAGTGAAAAGGCCCTTGAGTATAAGAGTGAGATCCATCTTTGTTTCATAGATCTGGAAAAGGCGTTTGACAGGGTCCCCTGGAGCAAACTTTGGGAATGTTTGGCAAGGAAGAATATTCCAGCACCTCTGATTCATGCTATACAGAGCTTCTACAAGTCTTGCAGAAATTATGTGAGGACAGCAAACCATAAGTCAGAAGAGTTCAGGACCACCACTGGTGTAAGACAAGGTGATATCCTGTCACCTTACCTTTTCATACTCCTCATGGACGATGTCATTAAGGCATGTAAGGAGAGAACAAGAAAGTATTCAGTGGGGTACTGGAAGATGAGATAGGTCTGTATTTCGGAGATGGCATTTGCTGATGATGTTGTCCTGATAGCTAAATCAGAGGCACACCTCCAATTCAACCTGCAAGTCTGGAAAGAAAAGCTGGAGAAGAGAGGGATGGTCATAAGCAGCTCTAAAACAAAATCCAAGGTGATATCACAAAAAGAAAGAAGACATCAGATTAAGCTGGGAGAACAGGTCCTGGAGCAGGTAGACCACTTTAAATACCTCAGAGCTATTATTGACTGAAAGGGGGGCATCAAAGAAGAGTTGGCCACTCAAAAAGCAGCGGCAATGAGACGTTTTCTGGCCATAAATTGAGGATTCCTCAGCAAGAGAGAGGTTGGTAAGAAAACGAAGATGGCTATATACCGCTCCACCTATGTCCCAGTCTTGACATATGGATGCGAGTCATGGGCAATGACTACAACCCACAAAAGCCAGATCCAAACCTCAGAAATGAGGTATCTGAGGAAGGTGGTTGAAGTAAAAAGAAGAGACATGATACGCAACCAGACGATACGTCAAGGCCTTAAATCCCATCCCCTGCAGACCCAAGTAGAACAGTCCCAATTAAGATGGTTTGGCCATGTCTGCAGAATGGGAGAAGATCGGCTACCACGACAAGCATGGGAAACAAAGAGCCAAGGATCCAGACCCCCAGGACAACCCAGAGTCCGCTGGGAGGACAACATTAGACAATCTTTGAAGGACCAAGGACTAGAATGGAACCAGGCCAGGAGGAAGACAGCCGATAGGATAGTCTGGCACTCTCTCTTCCAAACCTCTACACCTCACGGTAGAAGGGGAACGACTAAGTAAGTAAGTAAGTAAGGATTATGCACTCAATGACTTATTGATATTTTGCTTACCTGATGTGTCAATTTGCCGTGAACTGTAACCTGTGAAGTGTGCTGTCCCAACGTCAATGATGTCTTGTCGTCAATAAACAGTGTAAAACGTTACAGCTAGTTCAATAATTCCTGACACTTAAGTTTGCTGTGGTGTGTGTTTCCAGTTTGTGCAGGTATGCCCGAACCCTTAACATTCGCGTATGCATATATACCACATTACACACCTGTTGGCCATACGTAAGCCCGACCATAAGCTGATTGCCTTCATCAGCAATATATATTAACTTTGTCCTGCCATCCCGCCTGCAGAAAGTGTTACAGCAAAATACACCATTACAGTAGTGGTGAGCCAGTTGCATGGGGTATTATACCATCTAGCAGAAGTTCAACTGGATTTACAGTGTTGTCAGTGCTGACTTTTATGCACAAGTTATTCAAGTCAAGGGTTGCAGTGTTCCAGTCCTTCTTCTTGTGCGCCAACTTAGGATTTCAGCACCCGATGTCAGGAATTTTGGTTGAAAGCCGCTATTACCTTGGAGTTCCAGTACCAATCACCATTGGATTTCTTTAGACTGTGTGATACCTGATGTACATCATTGTTGTTGCTGCGGAGGCTGGGATTTTGTTTCCTTTTGAAGATAAGTGGCTTGTTTGTTTGTAGACTGTACCACTGTTTGGTGTAACATTGAGCCTTCCTCAGAGTATAATCTATTTATTCTTTCACGTATTCTACGTTATATGTTTCATGTTTAAGTGTGAGGTTGTGTTTGTGACTTATGAAGGGAATATCCCAGTTCACACAGGGCCTTCATGAGCGTTCTATAGGGTTTAGTTTGTAAGCCTCAATTGAGCGGTAATTTCGGTTCAAGGCTAAAAACCTTGCCGAGGTTCAGACCGTTACTTGTCCCTCACGACAGTAATTATTTAGGTGTGGCAAAACGTCTCAGTGTAGTTGTCATAAAATTTTCTTTGTACCTTAGTTTTTTTATTAATTTTTGTGTGAGTGTCTTCCTTCCCTTACTATCTCTGATTTATATACAAATTTTTCGTTTATACACTGTATTGTCGCTTGCATTGTCTTACTATTTGCAGTGTCATTGCACTCTTTGCAATATTTTTTCTTTGGTTTTGCTTTCAGGTTTAGTTGATTCTGCGAACGTGGTCATTTGTGCTTTATATCTTGTCTTGTTCACTTTTGTTTGTACTATCTATTTTGTCATGCACTGTCAATATTATAATGCATAATATATATATATAGATAATTAATAACATTATTAATAGTTGAAAAGGTAATTGTACAAGTTCTTAAGCAAGGACTTGTCACCCACGAAGTTGGGATAGAGTGAGTGTCTCCTGGATATTTACATTACTTACATATCTTGTAAAATACAGCAGAATGTCTAGTTTGGATTATTTCATTACACAAGGGAAATCCCTTGGTATGACTACTGAGGAAGTAAAAGAATTCGCACTTGTCGAATATGCCAAGGCGCAGAAGTTAGAAGAAAAGAAACAGAAATTAGAAGCGGAAGATAGGAGATTGCAGATGCAGGCAGAAGAGAGAACATTTCAAATGGAGACTGAAAAACAGAAATTAGAGGTTGAAAAACAGAAATTAGAGGCTGAAGATAGAAAAATTCAACAGCAAATGGAAATGGAAAAACAGAAATTAGAGGCTGAAGATAGAAAAATTCAACAGCAAATGGAAGAGAAAAAAAAGCAAATTCAACAGCAAATGGAAATGGAAAAAAAGAAATTAGAGGCTGAAAATAGAAAAATTCAACAGCAAATGGAAGAGAAAAAAATGCAAATGCAAATGGAGGAAAGAAAGCTTCAGATGCAAGCTGAAGAGACCCAAAGACTACATGAGGAAAGGATCTTATCGATGGAACTGGAGAAAATAAAGGTAGTGAATATTGGTAATACACAAAATGAGACAAACAATCAAACAACTTCTAATAAGGCAAATACTAATTCTTATAAAATCAGATTGCCTGTTTTCAACTCTGCCTATGATGATATTTCATTCTATCTGAATAGATTTGAACTTTCATGCAAATCTCATAAGATAGACAAGTCGGAATATTGTGCACGACTTATGGACATACTTAAGGGTGAAGCTATAAACACTATAAGTATGTTGGAGGGCCCTGACAAGAATAACTATGATGTTGTCAGAGCGGTCTTGTTAAAGAAATACCAAATGAATGAAGACAGGTATCGCCTATGCTTTAAGTCTCTATTGCCAGAGACAGGGAAATATTTTTTAGACTTTATAGCAAAAATTTGCCTTACGTTTTCACGTTGGGTGGAACTTTCATAAACTGAACATACATACGAAGCCCTCATGGATTTATTGCTTTGTGACAAAGTCATGTCGTCTGTAAACACTTCTTTTCTTTCTTTTTTACATGAGCGAAAACCTACAAACTTGAAAGATATGGAACAATACTGTTGCCAATACGTCACTGCACACCCAAATGTGACTGTTAGCCACTCTGAGGTCAGAGAAGGTTTACCCGTGGCTTCAGCAATACCATATGGTCCTAATTTGTGCCGTAGATCTCACAGTGCGAATTGCAATTTTGGTAGGAGAGATAATCATGATTTTGGACAGTACCAAGGGGGTCCATCACATAGTAATTCTCCTTCTTCGGGGAACTGGAGACAATTTAACGGTCCTCAACATTTTGGTTCCAACAATTATGGAAATTTTGGAAGTGGTAACTACTATAGAAATTATCAACCCTACAATAATTTTTCTCGGAAACAACAAAATCCATCGAAAAGATATTTTGATCAAAGGGGAAATAGTAATCGCGACAATGCTAACTGGGGTTCAAATCAGAACAATAGTTTCAATAGAGCAAATAACAATGCTTCCAATAGGGATAATAGTCTCGATAGATCATGATATGACGGTAGATCTCCAAATAATAGATCGCACCGCCATGCTAACTCTGCTCAACAAGAGTCTCAGGTTGTTAATGATCAAGGTAACAATAATAATAGTGTCTCTAATGCTACTGCTTGCTCTGCTTTTGATTTCGAGAGAGCATCTCAGTGCCCAGAGTGCACAACTTTGTTCCAGCCTACAGCTATAACTACCTTGAGTTGCGGTCATCCTCTTCCGACTACTCTTCCTGCCTTAGCTGCGCATGATGGAAGAGGGTCTCTTACTCTACATAAAGGATTTGTGAATAATAATCCTGTATCAGTACTTTTTGATTCTGGATGCACTACTGTTGGGATTAGACAGTCTTTAGCTCATTCATCTTGTGCAATGGGTAATATGGTAAAATGTGTGACATTCGGTGGGACAGTTGAGACTTTCCTGACTGCCATAGTCCACATTGCCACACCATTTTTCACTGGTTATATACATGCATGTATGCTCAGAGCACCTATCGCTGACCTTACTGTCGGACAGATACATGGTATAAAGGTGTGTATGCTGGTACAAATTGCTGCTTGAGAACGGCAACATAATCTTTCTGCCGCCACTATGCCAAAATCTTATCACCAAGTACATTCTGCTAATTTTGGGCAATCTTGCAGTTTTGATGATACGATTGTTCATCATACTAATTTTAGTGCTTCTTGTAACCCAGTTTGACATACCTCAGTACGTCATTGCTCTAACTCTGATTCTTCTTTAACTACTATTATAGAAGAGGATCTTTCTGTTTTGTCTGATATACACACTAACTATATCGCTATGACTGAATCTATATCCAGTCATGTGGATTGCAACTTCTTTGCTGCAATGACTAGCATTTTCTTTGCCACATGTACGGACTTAGTTCTTAGTACATATATGTACCTTATGAGTTTCTTTAGCTTTCTTGCTGGACCGGTTAGCTCAGTAACTTCGTCTATTACGACTTTTTATCGTACTTTCTGCTTTCCTTTTAAACTTTGACGTAGGTCCAAGTTTACTCCTATATGCTTTTGCATCTTTATTGAATGCTTTTTTCTTTGCCCAGTACACAGGCTATGACTTCAGTTCAGCCTTTAAGATGTACGCCTTTGTGTACTGCATTTCCTTTGACTTGCCGAAAATCTCGGATTGTCAGCCATAATTACACTCTTACTCATCATTACACTCAACATGACGTTAGTATCATTTCTATATTTGTGACTTTTCTCTACATAAATTACATGCTGCTATTTTTCTCAGATACTTTTATGACCCTGTTTAATTCAGAATTCCAGATTAGTCTGTGTTACGTTCTCTGTTACCCTTTTTTGTGTAATGGAGGAAGGTTTGATTAACATCGTACAGGGGTCAGAAGTTTACACAGCCACATTTGATAGGTAAAAATTAAAATTAACTGTTGTATTTCATAATATCCTACATTTACCAAACAGAGATTTTCATTTGTGTTTTTTCACAGCGACGGCTTTGCGATGAGAGTCAGAGCTGCTATATTGATTGAGTAGGCTGTGGTATTTATCGCAAGATTTGCTGTTCCAGTAAAACCAGTCGGCAGTTTGACGCCACACTAGATGTTTTTGGTATCTTCATGTCCATTGGATGGTCCAAGACTACTAGAGTTGTCCTCTCTATGTAGGATAGTAAATAATATTGTGTATTAATATAGTATAGTATATTAGATAGTAATGTATTATGATATGACATAACTTCTTTAAAATAGTGTGTTGATTCATCTTTATGCACCATTTCATTACCATGTTATTTTTATATGACTGTGTTTTGATAATGCACCATTTCATTACCATATTTTTCTTATACTACTGTGTTTTGATAGACGTTGAGTGGGTGATGATTGTAATGATCATACTATTGTAACTTAACTTATCATTACAATACATTTAGGTATTTTTTCTGACATAGTGATGTATTTTTTCTTTGCCCAGTGCTTGATTGTGCACTAGGGGTAACTATGTATAGCAATATTAGTACATTGAAAAAATGTTTTTTTTTTGAGGTTGTGATGTATTTTTTCTTTGCCCAGTGCTTGATTGTGCGCTAGGGGTAACTACGCATAGCTATATTATTAATTGATGTCTATAATGGGTTCATCATTGGTACTTTATAGGTTTGTTGACTTGATTGTCATGTACATTATGTTATTTTTAATGGTAACTAGTTATTTGTCTTTTGGTATAAATATGCATTGTTTAACTTATTGTTTACCATGATATATCATTGTCTGCTCATTCTTCTTGTACTTCATCTGCTCCTTCTACTTTTCACTTATGATGTCATAGCTAGTCTATACTTGATATACTTCATATTTCTTTGAATTTGTTGATCTTCGTATGCTTATCTCATTATCTTTCTATACTTCATTTGTCTTTACACTTACTTCTATCCCTCTTTTATTCTTTTTTAGTAACATGACTTAACATAGTGTAATCCTTATGTGTAGATATTATGATTGCATCGACCTCAATGTTTTTTTTGTTCGATGTAATTTTTTTCAAAAAAATTATTATATCATTTTTTCCCCTGGGGGTCGGTGTAGTCTGTTAAGTCATATTTTAATTAAGGGGAGTTAAGTGTTAAAGACTTGAATGTATGGGTCGAATTTTTTGTACATGCTAGTAAACACGCTCTGCGTGATGAGAGAATGTTTTAGTCGGGGGTTGTATGCGGAGTAATGTTTAAACTGTTACCTGACTAGTTGTTACTTTGTTTAAAGATAGGATATAGAAACTGGCAGAATGTTCTATGAATTAGTTTTGGGGGGAAAGGCGGATGAATTCAGCTCACATCTCAAGCTGCGAGTTCGCGCTTGAATGAATTTGTACTGAGCTGTTTTAAGCAGCTGATATTTCGTGACAGTACATTTCCTGGCAGTGTTCTGGGATGGTTGTTAGCCATGTTTTCACTGTGTACCAGGGGGTATCTTTGGTGAAAAGGGAGAATTTGATAGAGATTGAAAGTATTTTCAGGCCATGGATTGTAGGCCATTATATACATGCATATTTCCGAAGACGGAGTTTAGAAGTTCGATAGATTATTTAAGAGAATGTTCTTTCTCCCAGGAGCTGTATTATTTAGGCCTTGGAGTATGTTGATCCAGGCTATATTATTGTAAACTGTGAGGTATGCAGTCCCCTTTCTTGAATGGATATTTTGCCATGATGTTTATGATTATGAGCTGCTGTGCTCCACAGCCTTTGTGCTTGGAATTTTTATACCAGTAACTGAGTCGTATGAATTTTCTTACTGATGTCTGATGATCTGTAATGAACTGTCATCGATGATTATATACCTTTGGATTATGCACTCAATTACTTATGGATATTTTGCTTACCTGATGTGTCATGATTTGCCGTGAACTGTAACCTGTAAAGTGTGCTGTCGCAACGTCAATGTTTCGGTGTCGTCAATAAACAGTGTATAACATTACAGCTAGTTCAATAATTCCTGACTCTTAAGTTTACTGTGGTGTGTGTTTCCAGTTGGTTCAGGTATGCCCGAACCCTTAACATTCACGTATGCATATACACCACATTACACACCTGTTGGCCATAAGTAAGCCCGACCATAAGCTGATTGCCTTAATCGGCAATATATATTAACTTTGTCCTGCCATCCCGCCTGCAGAAGGTGTTACAGCAAAATACACCATTACAATAACCAACTCGATTTTTTAAAAAAAAAGACAAAGGCTATAGAGTAGTTAAGTGATAAAACAAAAATTTCTGAACGTGCATTGAAATGTATTCATGCATTATCTGCAGACAGTGTATGCCTCCTGCTTTACAATTTTTCTGTGGGCACGTAATTTGTTTTTTGTTTTTTAATTACGTTCTGAAAGAACCAACAAATTTAGTGTCTAGGTATACAATTGCTGGCATTACCGGTACTGAAATTGGGCTAAACTCTTGTTATCAAAAACAAAGATTGAATTTTACTGACACAGTACTGTTACTCCACAGATCTATCAGGTAATATCATGAGGTTCTTTTCTTGCAAAAAAGTTTTAGTCCTGACAGAAAAAATAAATATTATTTACAATATAATATGTGTATTAATTTTAGGACTGTTTGGAGGGAAGTAATTCAGAAATAAATTATTACTTATTTCTGACAGCCAAGAGAAGCAATCAAACAATAAAATTATTATTTGATATATGCTTTTAGCGACCACATTAAACAAAAGTATTTTGTGACACCATTTAAAATTATTAAATGTGTACTATTAGTTTCATAGTTTGCAATATACCATGAACAATTAACATATCAGACAGAAGCAAATACTTTTTACATAATCTTAAAGTTGCTTAACTTTTAAATCATGCCTAAAATGATGCTACAAAACATGCAGAATTGAAATTTGTTGTGCATGCCATAATTATCTGAAGTTGTTATTATTATTTTTTATTCAATGAATTTCAGGTGACCATTCCTGTAACCAGCGACCCCGCCTATACTCTAGTGTTGACATTCCAGATTTGAAAATTATGAACAGTTTCATAAAGAGTGAACCAGTGCAAAATGCTGCATTCAATCAAGTGTTGCCAGAATTCACAGAAAACATTGTGAGTGAAATGAAAGCTGATGTAAGTATGGCAGCTGCAACACTAAATACAGACAATAACATTGAATCAAGATTAAAAGAGGTACAATCACCAAATGTTGCAGACTCTGAGATAATGAACTGCAACAGGAAATCAGCAATAGTCTGTGATGATTGTACTCTCAACAGTGGAAGTAGGGAAAGTTTTAAATTGTGTGGCAGTGTACAATCAGATGAAATAATAATAAGTACAAAAGAGAAACTTTTCAGCTGTCGTGTTTGTGGAGTACAGGTTAGCCAGAAAGGTAACCATAATGAACATGCATTTACACATATAAGAGAAAAGTGTTATATAAGTAATGCTGGTAATGTTGAATTAGCTATACAATCCAGTCTATGTCAACAAGAAAGAATACAAAAAGCACAGAAGCATTCTGAATATGATCTTATTGGTATGGAGGCTGCTCATTTTGGTTATCTAAAGCCACTCGTAATGCAGCATAAAGAAGAACTACCTAACAAGTGTGGTGGTCTTAGTAGGTTTTCTAGGACTGATTATCCAAAGAAACCCATAATGCAGCATAATAGTGAGACACATTACAAATATGATGTCAGTGGAGCAGAATTTTGTCAAAGTGATCACAAGGTGACAAATACAGAAGGGGAATCTTACATGTGTGATGAACTTACAGGACAAAAACTTCATTTAAAATGGTACAAAAGTCGACATACAGAAGAAAAACCTTTTAATTGCGATGTTTGTGGAGCAGAATTTTCTCATAGTGGTGCTTTGAACAGTCACAAAAGGACACACACAGGAGAGAGGCCTTATAAGAGTGATGTTTGTGGAGCAGAATTTTCTCTAACAAATCATTTGAAGAGACACAAAAGGACACACACAGGAGAAAAACCTTATAAGTGTGATGTTTGTGGAGCAGAATTTTCTCAGAGTGGTGCTTTAAAGAGTCACAGAAGGACACACACAGGAGAGAAACCTTATAAGTGTGATGTTTGTGGAGCAGACTTTTCTCGAAATGATCATTTAAAGAGTCACAAAATGACACACACAGGAGAGAAACCTTTTAAGTGTGATGTTTGTGCAGCAGAATTTTCTCATCAAGGTTCTTTAAAAAGTCACAAAAGAACACACACAGGAGAGAAACCTTATAAGTGTGATTTTTGTGGAGCAGCATTTTCTCAAAATGATTATTTAAAGAGTCACAGAAGGACACACACAGGAGAGAAACCTTATAAGTGTGATTTATGTGGAGCAGCATTTTCTCAAAATGATCATTTAAAGAGTCACAAAAGGACACACACAGGAGAGAAACCTTTTAAGTGTGATGTTTGTGCAGCAGAATTTTCTCATCAAGGTTCTTTAAAGAGTCACAAAAGGACACACACAGGAGAGAAACCTTATAAGTGTGATGTTTGTGCAGCAGAATTTTCTCATCAAGGTTCTTTAAAGAGTCACAAAAGGACACACTCAGAAGAGAAACCTTATAAGTGTGATGTTTGTGCAGCAGATTTTTTTCATCAAGGTTCTTTAAAGAGTCACAAAAGGACACACACAGGAGAGAAACCTTATAAGTGTGATGTTTGTGCAGCAGAATTTTCTCATCAAGGTTCTTTAAAGAGTCACAAAGGGACACACACAGGAGAGAAAGCTTATAAGTGTGATGTTTGTGCAGCAGAATTTTCTCATCAAGGTGGTTTAAAGAGACACAAAAGGACACACACAGGAGACAAACCTTATATGTGTGATTTTTGTGGAGCAGGATTTTCTCAGATTGGTGCTTTGAAGAGTCACATAAGGACACACACAGGAGAGAAACCTTATAAGTGTGATGTTTGTGGAGCAGAATTTTCTCATAGTTCTCAATTAAAGCGTCACAAAAGGACACACACAGGAGAGAAACCTTATAAGTGTGATGTTTGTGCAGCAGAATTTTCTCATCAAGGTTCTTTAAAGAGTCACAAAAGGACACACACAGGAGAGAAACCTTATAAGTGTGATGTTTGTGGCGCAGAATTTTCTCGAAATGATCATTTAAAGAGTCACATAAGGACACACACAGGAGAGAAACCTTATAAGTGTGATGCATGTGGAGCAGAATTTTCTCAGAGTGGTGCTTTAAATTATCACACAATGACACACACAGAAGAGAAACCTTATAAGTGTGATGTTTGTGCAGCAAAATTTTCTCTTCAAGGTTCTTTAAAGAGTCACAAAGGGACACACACAGGAGAGAAACCTTATAAGTGTGATGTTTGTGGAGCAGAATTTTCTCAAAATGATCATTTAAAGAGTCACAAAAGGACACACACAGGAGAGAAACCTTATAAGTGTGATGCTTGTGGAGCAGAATTTTCTCAGAGTGGTACTTTAAAGTATCACACAAGGACACACACAGGAGAGAAACCTTATAAGTGTGATGTTTGTGGAGCAGAATTTTCTCGAAATAATCATTTAAAGAGTCACAAAAGGACACACACAGGAGAGAAACCTTATAAGTGTGATGCTTGTGGAGCAGAATTTTCTCAGAGTGGTGCTTTAAAGTATCACACAAAGACACACACAGGAGAGAAACCTTACAAGTGTGATGTTTGTGGAGCAGAATTTTCTCAAAGTTGTCATTTAAAGAATCACAAAAGGACACACGCAGGAGAGAAACCTCACACGGGTGATGTTTGAGGAGCAGAATTTTCTCAGAATGATCATATAAAGAGTCACGAAAGGACACACACATGAGAGAAACCTTACAAGTGTGATATTTGTGGTGCAGAATTTTCTCAGAATGATCATTTAAAGAGTCACAAAAGAACATACACAGGAGAGAAACCTTATAAGTGTGATATTTGTGGAGCACAATTTTCTCAAAATGATCATTTAAAGTCACAAAAGGACACACACAGGAGAGAAACCTTATAAGTGTGATGTTTGTGGAGCAGAATTTTCTTGAAATGATCATTTAAAGAGCCACAAAAGGACACACACAGGAGAGAAACCTTGTAAGTGTGATGTTTGTGGAGCAGAATTTTCTCAGTGTGGTGCTTTAAAGTATCACGCAAGGACACACACAGGAGAGAAATCTTATAAGTGTGATGTTTGTGGAGCAGAATGTTTTCATAGTGGTGCTTTAAAGAATCACAAAAGGACACACACAGGAGATAAACCTTACAAGTGTGATGTTTGTGGAGCAGCAGAATTTTCTCAAAATGATTTTTTGAAAAGTCAAAAAAGACACACACAAGGGAGAAACCTTACAAGTGTGATGTTTGTGGAGCAGAATTTTCTCAAAGTTGTCATTTAAAGAATCACAAAAGGACACACACAAGAGAGAAACCTTACAAGTGTGATGTTTGTGGAGCAGAATTTTCTCAGAATGATCATTTAAAGAGTCACAAAAGAACATACCCAGGAGAGAAACCTTATAAGTGTGTTTTTTGTGGAGCAGGATTTTCTCAGATTGCTGCTTTGAAGAGTCACAAAAGGACACACACAATAGAGAAACCTTATATGTGTGATGTTTGTGGAGCAGAATTTTCCCAAAATGATTTTTTAAAGAGTCACAAAAGAACACACACAGTATAGAAACCTTATAAGTGTGATGTTTGTGGAGCAGAAATTTCTCAGAATGATCATTTAAAGTGTTACAAAAGGACACACAACAAAGAAACATTACAAGTGTGATGTTTGTGGAGCAACATTTTCTCGGGATGATCATTTAAAGAGTCACAAAAGGACACACACAGGAGAGAAACCTTACAAGTGTGATGTTTGTGGAGCAGGATTTTCTCAGATTGGTGCTTTGAAGAGTCACAAAACGACACACACAATAGAGAAACCTTATAAGTATGAGGTTTGTGGAGCAGGATTTTTTCAGAGTGGTGCTTTAAACAGTCACAAAAGAACACACACAGGAGAGAAACTTTATATGTGTGATGCTTGTGGAGCAGAGTTTTCTCAAAATGATCATTTAAAGTCACAAATGGACACACACAGGAGAAAAACCTTATAAGTGTGATGTTTGTGAAGCAGAATTTTCTCAGAGTGTTGTTTTAAAGAATCACAAAAGGACACACACATGAGAGAAACATTATGAGTGTGATGTTTGTGAGGAGAATTTTCTCATAGTGGTGCTTTAAAGAGTTACAAAAGGACACACACAGGAGAGAAACTTTATAAGTGTGATGTTTGTGGAGCAGAATTTTTTCAGAGTTTTGTTTTAAAGAATCACACAAGGACACACACAGGAGAGAAACCTTATGTGTAATGTTTGTGGAGCAGAATTTTCTCAGTGTGGTGCCTTAAAGTATCACACAAGGACACACACAGGAGAAAAACCTTATGTGTGATGCTTGTGCAGCAGAGTTTTCTCAAAATGATCATTTAAAGTCACAAAAGGACACACACAGGAGAGAAACCTTATAAGTGTGACGTTTGTGGAGCAGAATTTTCTCAAAGTTGTCTTTTAAAGAATCACAAAAGGACACACACAATAGAGAAACCTTATAAGTATGATGTTTGTGGAGCAGGATTTTTTTCAGAGTGGGTGCTTTAAACAGTCACAAAAGGACACACACAGTATAGAAACCTTATATGTGTTATGTTTGTTGTGCAGAATTTTCCCAAAATGATTTTTTTTAAAGTCACAAAAGAACACACACAGGAGAGAAACCTTATAAGTGTGATGCTTGTGCAGCCGAGTTTTCTCAAAATGATCATTTAAAGTCACAAAAGGACACACACAGGAGAGAAACCTTGTAAGTGTGATGTTTGTGGAGCAGAATTTTCTCAGTGTGGTGCTTTAAAGTATCACGCAAGGACACACACAGGAGAGAAATCTTATAAGTGTAATGTTTGTGGAGCAGAATTTTCTCATAGTGGCGCTTTAAAGAGTTACAAAAGGACACACACAGAAGAGAAATCTTGTAAGTGTGATGTTTTTGGATCATAATTTTCTCATAGTGGTGCTTTAAAGAGTTACAAAATGACACACACAGGAGAGAAACCTTATAAGTGTGATGTTTGTGAGCACAATTTTCTCGGAGTGGTGCTTTAAATTAAAGAATCACAAAAGGACACACACAGGAGAGAAATCTTATAAGTGTGATGTTTGTGGCGCAGAATTTTCTCAAAGTTGTCATTTAAAGAATCACAAAAGGACACACACAGGAGATAAACCTTACAAGTGTGATGTTTGTGGAGCAGAATTTTCTCAGAACGATCATTTAAAGAGTTACAAATCGACACACACAGGAAAGAAACCTTACAAGTGGGATGTTTGTGGAGCAGAATTTTCTCGGAATGATCATTTGAAGAGTCAAAAAAGACACACGCAGGGGAGAAACCTTACAAGTGTGATGTTTGTAGAGCAGAATTTTCTCGGAATGATCATTTAAAGTGTCGCAAAAGAACATATACAGGAGAAAAACCTTATAAGTATGATGTTTGTGGAGCAGGATTTTTTCAGAGTGGTGCTTTAAACAGTCACAAAAGGACTCCCACAGTATAGAAACCTTATGTGTGTGATGTTTGTGGAGCAGAATTTTCTCAGAACGATCATTTAAAGAGTTACAAAAGGACAAAAGCATGGGAAACCTTACAAGTGTGATGTTTGTGGAGCAGAATTTTCTCGAAATGATTATTTAGAGAGTCACAAAAGGACACACAAAGGAGAGAAACCTTATGTGTAATGTTTGTGAAGCAGAATTTTCTAAGAGTGGTGCTTTAAAGAGTCACAAAAGGACACATACAGCAGAGAAACCATCTAAATGTGATGTTTTTGAAGCAGAATTTTTTCAAAATGATTATTTAAAGAGCCACAAAAGGACACACACAGGAAAGAAACCTTCCGTGCAATGTTTGTGGAGCAGAATTATCTCAGATTGGTGCTTTAAAGAGTCACAAAAGGACACACACAGGAGAGAAAACTTATAAGTATGATGCTTGTGGGTCAGAATTTTCTCAAAATGATCATTTAACGAGTCACAAAAGGACACACTCAGGAGAGAAACCTTATAAGTGTGATGTTTGTGGAGCAAAATCAGAGGCACATCTCTAATCCAACCTGCAAGTATGGAAGTAAGAGCCGGAGAAGAGAGGGATGGTCATAAGCAGCTCTAAAATAAAATCCATGGTAAGATCACGAGAGGAAAGAAGACATCAGATTAAGCTGGGAGAACAGGTCTTGGAGCAGGTTGACCACTTTAATTATCTCAGAGCTATTATAGACTGAAAGGGAGGCATCAAAGAAGAGTTGGCCACTCGAAAAGCTGCAGCTGGGAGACTTTTTCAGGCCATAAATCGAGGATTCCTCAGCAAGAGAGAGGTTGGTAAGAAAATGAAGATGGCTGTATACCGCTCCACCTATGTCCCAGTCTTGACATATGGTTGTGAGTCATAGGCAATGACTACAACCCACAAAAGCCAGATACATACCTCAGAAATGAGGTATGAGGAAGGTGGTTGAAGTAAAAAGAAGAGATATGGTCCGCAACCAGATGTTATACCAAGGCCTAAAATCCCACCCCCTGCAGACCCAAGTAGCACAGTCCCAACTAAGATGGTGGGGCCATCTCTGCAGAATGGGAGAAGATCAGCAACCTCAACAAGCATGGGAAATAAAGAGCCAGGGATCCAGACCCCCAGGATGACCCAGAGTCTCTGCTGGGAGGACAACAGTAGACAATCTTTGAAGGACTGAGGACTAAAATGGAACCAGGCCAGGAGGAAGACAGCCAATAGGATAGTCCGGCGCTCTCTCTTCCAAACCTCAACCTCACGGTAGAAGGGGAACGACTAAGCAAGTAAGTTTTGCTTTGTTGCAATTTAATTGCCGTCTTAATCTTTCCAGTTATATCTTGCCCTTCAGAATATTTCCGATAAATTAATGTCATAATATTCTATGTAGGCCCTACATAAAATAAAAAGTTTGTTTGCGTTGAGTAGGCCTACTTTATTCCAGCGGTCGAGATTCACTGCTTAATTTTTTTATGAAATGGCGATCTATTATCACTGGTCTTGGCTCATCATCATCAGTTGCCATCTCCACAAAGAAGGTTGGCTGTAATGGATCTCCAACGTCTTCTGTCTCTTGTCTTGGTGGTACACTCTGATAGACTCTTTCCCGTCCATCTCTTGATGTTATCTTCCCACTTATAGCGCTGTCTTCCCCTTGCACATTTGCCTTCAACTCTCCCTTCTGTTATGGTCTTCTGCAAAGTGTTATGCCTTTTTATGTGGCCAAAGTATTTTAGCTGCCGAACTTTGACCTCTCTCATTAGTTCTCTTTTCATACCTAGATTTTCTAGGACCTCCTTATTTGTTTTCATCTCTTTCCATGAGATACGCCCCATTCTTCTATATATCCACATTTCAAGAGCCTCAATTCTTTCTTCCAAATGCTTATTCATCGTCCATGTTTCTGCACCATACAGAAATGCAGAATATATATATAACACTTTATGATTCTCAGTTTTAATTTATGAGATAACTGTTTGGATGTCAGTATATGTTTCATGTTGTTGAATGTAGCTTTGGCCATTCCTATTCTCTTCTTGATTTCTGTTTCACATCTGCCATCTTCTGTTATTGTATGACCAAGATATACGTAGCTCTTGACTTGTTCCAGGATTTTCCCATTTACACTTATCTTTAATGTGGGTTTATCGTCTTTTTTGCTAATTATCATAGTTTTAGTTTTCTCAATATTAATGTCGAGTCCATATTCATGACTTATACTGTTCACTTGCTTCACTAGTTCTTGTAACTCCTGTTCACTTTCAGCTAACAACAAGGTATCATCTGCATATCTAAGGTTGTTTATTGATCTTCCACTGATGTTCAGTCCTGGTATTTCCTGTATCTGTTTGAAAATTTTTTCAGTGTATAAATTAAATAGGCAGGGGGACAGCACACAACCTTGTTTGACACCTCTTTTTATGTCTATGTATGGTGAATAATTCCTTCCCGATCTTACTGTGGCAGTTTGCTCCCAATAAAGGTTACTGAGTATTCTTATATCTTTTCCATCAATACCTATGTCTTTGGGGCATTCAATTATTTTCTCATGATGGATTCTGTCAAAAGCCTTCTTATAGTCAATGAAGCACATATACATACTTTTTTGGACCTCTGTATATTTTTCTGCTAATCTTCTTAGGCAAAATATTGCCTCCCTTGTTCCACTGTTCCGTCTAAAACAAAACTGTTCTTCTTGGATTTCGCTGTCTACTTTACTTTTTATTCTTTCCTGTATGATTTTGAGCAGTATCTTAATTGCATGACTCATCAGGCTGATTGTTCTGAAGTCTGAACATTCTGTTGCATTTGGTTTTTTGGGCAATGTTATAAAAACTGATGTCTTCATGTCGTGTGGTAAATATCCTGTATTGTATATATCATTGCATATTTCTGTGATTGTATCTATACCAAAGCTCTCCAGAGCTTCTATCATTTCAATTTTTATGTTATCCATGCCTGCTGATCTTCCTTTTTGTATCATATGAATGGCATTCTCTACTTCTGATCAGAGAAGGTTTGGGCCTTCATTAGAATCTGGTGATGGTTTTTTACCTCTGTTGTCCTCGATTAGTTCTTTTACGTATTCTGCCCATCTGTTTGATATGTCTTTCTCATCAAGTAATATTACACCATTTTTGTTCTTGATACAGCTTCCTCCTTGTGCAAACCGCGACCGATTTGATAATTTCTTTATTTCTTCATGCATATCTCTTGTCATGTGCTTTGCTTCCAAGTCTTCTATTTCCTTACATTTTGTTTCTATCCACCGTTCTTTTGCTTCTCTACACATAGTACGTATGTCATTGTCTATTGTTTTATATTTGGCTACCAACTTTTAAATAATATTTCTATAAATTTTTAAATTTTTCAAATCCAAGATTTGATATTCTGTTCATAATTTGGTTAACTTTTTATTTTTTTGCTGTTAGCTGTTTGCTTTGCTTCATTGTATTTTATTTTTGTCATTCTCTTAATCTTTCCAGTTATATTTTGACCATTTAAATATTTCCAATAAATTAATCTCATAAAATTTTGTGTAGGCCCTACAAAAGTAGAAAAAAGTGCATTTGCATTGAGTAGGCCTACTTACTTTATTCCAGTGGTTGAGATTCGCTGCTTTATTTTTTTATAAAGTAACAATCTATTATCACTGGTCTATGCTACCAACTCTTAAATAATTTTGTAAATTTTTGGTGCTACATTTTTCTTCCTAGATTTGATATTCTGTTCATAATTTGGTTCTTTTTTTTTTTGTCCTGTTAGCTGTTTGCTTTGCTTCGTTGTATTTTTTTTTTTTTTTTTGTCGTTCTCTTAATCTTTCCAGTTATATTTTGATCGTTTAAATATTTCCAATAAATTAATGTCATAATATTCTGTGTCTGCCCTACATAACTATACAAATTTTGTTTGCGTAAACTTCGCTGCTTTATTTTTCAATAAAAAAAATCCACACAGGCTGCAGGAGGTCCATGAATGCAGACACATTCATATCTTTTTTACAGTATAAGATTAACATTGATACATGCTGTGCAGACTTTAACTCCACACGTGCAATTCTGCAAAGTGCTAAAAGTGCACGTGTTGATTATAATACAAAACACTGTGCATCGAAAGAATAGTACCTCACGATCACTTAGTTTTTTTATATGTAAAGAACAGCATCAGACTATTAGCATGTTTTATATCACACTAATTCAAATGCTAATAGATTTGTATGTGTCAATTCCCATTTTAAAACTGTATTGTGTATAATTTATTAACAAATTTTTTGCGTAAGGATTTTTGGGTGTTTGTAATGATTTTTTTTGTCTCAGGAGGTTGACAGGTATGCATTGGAGAGATGTATAAATGTGATGTTTGTTGTATTAGGTTGTCTCAAGTCTGTGTTCTAGAATTACACAAAAGAAGGCATACATGGGAGGGACTATCTGAGTGAGATGTTTGTGGTGTTGAGTTACTCAAGTCTGTATTCTAAAACTGCACACTAGACTTACATCAGAGAAAATTTATGTGATGTTTACCTTACACAGTTTGTAAGCTTGATGTTTATTCATTCATTATTCTTCAGCCCCCCTATTCACAAAATATCTTGATGGTTTAACTTATTCGATCACTTCCTGTGGACATTTTTCAAATTGGTAGTGAAAAAAGTATTTTGTTGTGTAAATTGAAATCTCAACCAGATTTGTTGTTGTTTAATAGGGCTGCTGAGCTTCTCACTCTTTTGCAGCCAGTAGTGAGTTCAATAACCTTTGGTAACACTGAAGATCTAGGCTTTTCTTGTGGCTTGTCTACCATTCTGAAACATGTTGAGTTAAAGTCATCAGCTCCAGTTTCTCCAGCTTAGATTGCATTTAAAGGATAATCACATAGGGGTCCCAAGCTAGGAGTAAGAAGTGTTTGGCATACAGCGCCAACTATGCAGAGCTAAAATACTGTGCTCTGGTTCTGGGCTTTCCAAAGGAATTGTCACATCCTGCACAGAGCCATTTCTCAGTTCCCCTGCTTATCATTGGTTCCATAGTGAAATCCTCCTACATGCAGTCAAACAGGTCAAAGCTAAAGAACAACGTCTGGGAACAAAAGCTTAGTGTGCAATGCTGGGTTCTCAACATGTTTCACCACAGAGAGAATCCCTGAAGTGTGTGGATGATTTCAAGCATCATTAAGGGTGTAATTAGCATCACAGAGGTTCACTTCCACATATGTGTACTGTAGCATTGTGTATAGTAGGTGGTCAATTAAAGATGACTCCAGAAATGCCTTCATGCATCTCAGCAAGTTGAGCAAGATAAATGTAATCTCTGTGGTGCTATATAGTGTGATATACTACAGAGAGGTCTTATAAATGTGATTTTCTTATTGTAAAGTGTGGCCTCTGCCTGTTAGCTAAGAACATATTCAGACATACATAAAAGATGCCATGTAATTATGATGTTTCTGATGCAGTGTTTTCTATGGATGCACAAAATTGTGCCATTAAAATGAAAAGTGCTATAAATATTTTATGTGTGCTACTTTTTTTTTTTTTTTGTCACATTGAGAGACTAAAGATATACAATCAGCATTATTTTTCAGTTCCCTAAGGAGCAGTGGGTCTCAACAAATGTATGCCAAGCCTTTATGTAATGTGACATCTGTTCAATGTCTTACTATAACTTTTTTTTATCTCTTTCATGTCTGCCCCCAGTTCCCATCTCAAAGTGTTTTTTTGGTTTCCTTCCTTCTGCCTATCTCTTTAATAATAAATAAATACATATACTTGTGTAAGCAAAATGGTATATATTACCACCTCAACAAAAGTTAAAGATAGGAGCTACTGATAAGTATAACAGTGGCACTGATAAAATTATATAAATAAATAAATAAATATAAATATATATATATATATCGCAAAAGATTGCAAAAGAACAATTTGATGACCGCATCTGAGATTCAAAGATATATGCAAGAGAGACATGAGAGCACTGGATATAAATCCAGCAACCTGTTAGGATGAAGCTGCCCATCACACCAAGTGGTGATGTTTCCTGCAGTGCCACCTCAGGTTGGGCAAAAAGAAGCTTACACGACGAGCAGAAGAGAGAAGAAACATCGAAAGGAACACCAGGAAAATAAGCAGCTGAGGGCTGCATTCCCATATTCAGTTATGTCTGAAGGAGCTATTATTATTATTATGTATATATAAATGTTGTATGGTGCTAATATGTATCTGTTTGTTAACATGGTGCTGAATATTGAATTATCAAAGTAAATGTGGTGGTGGTGGGACACCATGATACAGACAAAAAAGCTTGCGGTATTAAGAAATAATTTTGCCATTTCTATTCTTTTGAAAATTGCAAAAACGTTTCTATATATATCGCAAAACACAATTTAAAAACTGCTGGACTAATTTGTATATGTATTGTATTTAACATTCAGGCAGAAAAAAACTGTCCAGTTTCAGATTTGATCAAAATTTGATAAGAATGAAGGGCACTTGAGTGCTACTCAGTATGTGTTTGTTTTAGAAAAAACTCCAGTAATTTATCTCATTTTTCTTCTTCTACTTCTTCTTTGATCCATAGCCCACGACCATCAAAGCAGTCAGTGGCTATCACATCTGGTGGCGTCTTGAAGAGCAGCAACAAATTGATTCCACTTTGTTCGGTCAGCGGCCATCCTTCATACAGTGCCCCAACTCTGGTTCATTATTTGCATTTCGGCTTCCACAGTTCTCTGCCAGATTGTTTTTGGTTGGCAACTCTTTTGCTTTCCTTTGGGGGTCCATGGCATAGCTGTTCTTGTAATGGTATCAAAGTCCCTTCTAAGGATGTGGTCAACCAGACTCCAGCATCTGCCAGCTATGATAGTGTGCATGTCCTCCTGGTTAGTCTGAATAAGCAGTTCTTGGTTGCTGATGGTATTTGGCTAAAAGATTTGGATAATTTTCCTTAGGCAGATTCTGTGGAAGGAGGACAGTTTCGACATTTCCTTCTCTCTTATTCTCCAGCATTCTGCACCATAGAGAAGCACAGAAAGTACACAGCTCTCATACAGTTTTAATTTGGTGATTGTGCTGTACTGGATGCAGCTCTTGGCCCAAGAGGAGAGGAAGCCATTACCGGAATTGCAAAAATTATAATGACAAGGCTAAAATGCCAGAAGGAGGCAAGAGATAAACTATGAGCGAATACACCACCACCGTACAAAACAACTTCCATGCTCGTTGTGCCAGGTCTAGACATTGAAGACGCTGTCCGAAACTTGATGACGGAGAATCACCAAGTGGCAGAGGAGTGTCAAATCCAATGTCACAACCCTCAGATGGTGCAAATTGCAAGAGCAGAGACACAAGCCAACAAAAGCCCTGAGACACAAACAACTAGATCTAGTCTGGACAAAACAACAAATGAAAACGGTGATCAGAAGGTGCAGAATGCCACACAGAATTGTCATCAGACAGACGAGGAAAGGGTACCAAGACTAAAGACAGATGCACGGCCAGTGGTGTTAGAGGGGAGATGCCGCGCAGGTGGACTACAGAAAATCACTCACAAGGAACTGGTACAAGGCCGCAAAATAAAAACTACGCACTTGTCTGGAGGAGAAGCTACCCCCAGGGCACTCCCAGATGACAAAGTAATCAATGTCCTGGAGAATGTAGTAGGCAAAAGAGGCATACTAAGTATCAGAAGGCACCAACAGGGAGTGACACTTGCTCTGAATGATACCGAAAGGACTAAATCGCTGATGACTGCTCTGGCATCTGGGCCTATAGAATTGCAGCTACCACACCAATCAAAATCCAAGCAGAAATCCACATAGAATTTAAGAAAGTAGTCATCAAAGAGATCAACACCAGCTTGTCAGATGCAGAGACCCTCAGCTGCATCCAGGCCGAAAACCCTCTGGCCAGAATCACACATGCCGAAAGGCTAAAGTCCTGGAATAAAAAAGACACCAGACTGATAATAGTGACTTTACAAGGGAAAACAGTTCCGGAAAGTATCACTATTCAGAATAGACCCCGAAGAACACATGTCTACATCCCACCAGTGATTCAGTGTTCGAAGTGCCAGGGATTTTCTCACACAAAGAACACTTGCAGAAAAGAGAGGGTCTGTAGATAATGTGCGGACAGCTACGAATACAAAGACTGCCCTAAGGCAAAGAAAGACCTCGACTACCAGGTGCCAAACACTTATAGAAAATGTACCAACTGATTCGAAACCACAGACCATGATACTGTGGGTGTCCCGAATACCAACAAACAAGGCCATTAATTACAGTGGCCATTGGAAAGGGGGTATCGTACCAAGAGGCAAAAAAACCAGAGGCATGTGACCAAAATATTATTATGAATTATCATGAGAAGAGCGAGAAATAAAATTTAAAAAATGAGTGATGAACAATGTGGATGTGTAGAAGGTAGTGGCATAAACAATGCTTTATATATACTTTTCAAGAAAATTAATAGAAAGAGCCATATAGGTGAAGACAGATCTGAACTTGTGCTTTATAGATAACACCAAGGCATTCGACAAGGTAAAACATGAGGAAATTTTAAAAATGCTAGACAGCATGAAGATTGATAGTAACAACTTGAGGATAATAAAGAACATATACTAGCAACAAACAGCACAGGGGCAGGAAACAAGATGGGCAGAGCACTTCAGATAAACACTGAATAAGGAACCACCAGAGACTCAGCTGAATGTTCCTGAGGCTGAAAGTGACTTAGATGTAAATACAGACATTCTACGAAAAGAAGAAATCATCACAGCTATCAAAGGGCTAAAAAATGGAAAAGCGCTTGGTCACGACAATCTAAATGCTGAGCTATTCAAGACTGACCCTGATTTAGCAGCAGAACTATTAGAACCACTATTTGCACAAGTCTGGGAAACTGAGACAACACCAACAGAGTGGAGTAAAGGAATAATTGTCAAATCACCCAAGAAGGGCGACCTTGCAGACTGCAACAACTGGAGAGGAATTACCCTCCTCTCAGTTCCCAGCAAAATACTAGGCAGGATAATCATCCAGAGAATTTCAAAAGCAGTTGACCATAAACTGAGGAAAGAACAAGCGGGCTTCAAAAAGAACAGAAGATGTGCAGATCATATATTTACCCTCAGGAACATTATAGAGCAGTGCTCAGAATGGCAGAGACAGCTGTACATCAACTTTGTTGATTTTGAAAAGGCTTTTGACAGCATATACAGGGACAGCCTGTGGAAAATACTGAGGGCTTATGGAATTCCCAGCCGCATTGTTTCCATCATAAAAAAGCCTCTATTCTAACTTTACGTGCATTGTTTGATTGAGTAATGTAACTGTCGAAGTGAAAACAGGAGTACGACAGGGATGCCCCTTTTCAAGAACATTATTTTTGATAGTCATAGATTGAGTGATGCTCCAAACAACAGAAAGCAGTCCAAGAGGAATTAGATGGACAACGTTTTCTACACTGGAAGACCTGTAATATGCAGATGACATTGCACTACTCACGCACTCAATCAACACGTTCAAGACAAAACCGATAGACTGAATAAGTATTGCCAGCAGGTTGGCTTGAACATCAATTTAAAGAAGACAGAGGTCGTGACACTAAATGTGGGCAATCCTGAGCCAATAACAGTAAGGAACCAGAAGGTAGAACAGACAGACACATTTACTTACCTAGGATGCATAGTAACACCTGACGGTGGAACAAGCAAGGACATTAACAACAGAATGAATAAAGCGAGAACAGCCTTTGCTGTTCTCAACAACATTTGGAAGTCTTCTGTAACCATGGTGACTGGTTACTGCATCAAATAATCTTATGTGACCGCTGTAACAATCTATCCAGGTGATATGCTAAACCTTCACACCATGCAGACCTTTCGTCACAGGTGGTACATATTTCTTCTGATTTTATTGATATTGAATTTCCTAGTGATCGTAGTGTTTACTGGTTTACTTATATATCTTGTGGGTGGTAACTGGCGACTGCCAGAGGTGGAGTTACCTAAATGAATGTTGGTTCAAGACCAGGTCCTTTCTACTCACGTAAGTTGTCAGTGATCATTTGTATCTTCCTAGTGCTTCCATACATGAGTAAGTAACAGCAATAAATCATGGAAAACTGTTTATTAGTAGAGTCCAAGGGACTGAAGGCATGGTTAAATACAAAACTCAATAACCTGGCTATCAACAGCCAGAACGACTGTGGGTTACATGAATCGTGAGGTCTCTGCAAAAGGACATCATCATAACAACATGTCTGCTTGACTCTGCTAAAAATGTTGAAAGGCTTTTGCCGAGAGTCTCAATATACATTTCATAGCAGACTAATCATTCTAATAGGAAAAACGGTTATCATACAAACCGTGTGAACACATCCCACAAAACTGGAAAACACAGTCTTCTCGAATAACATTCTTGTGAAAACATTTAATCTTTCAGTGGTAAGGTATTTCCTCGACCAGAGGTTAACTACACAACCTTTAAAAACCCAGGACCCGCATGTTAAGTCATATTTTAATGTACGGGAGTTAAGCGTTAAAAGACTTGTATGCACATGTCAGTTTTTAGTAATCGCCCTTGTAAACACGCTTTGGGTGATGATGATGTTTTTCTTAGTTGGGAGCTGTAGGCAGTAATTTTTGAACACAGCTCAAATGAGTGGTTGTTAGGTTGTTTTTTTTTTTTTAAATAAGATAAAGTTTTTGAATGTTCTTAATGAGGTTTTGGGAAGAGACGGTTATTGCTGAGTTGAGTTCTCACGTGGTGACTCCGCGCATGTAGTTTTGTTACTGAGCTGTACTGAGTAGCAATTTTCGTGACAGTGTGTTTCTGGCAGAGGTATGAAATGGATGTTTGACCATTTCGTGAGTGTGTCCAGATATGATTATCGAGGGATATTTTTCTTAGAAGAGAAGTTGGAATATATTGTCGTAGGGAAGAGTTTCCTTGCTAGATTGATTGATTCTGAGGCCATGGAGTGTACCGGCCATGATTATTATTATGAATATTTCCTATGATGAAGGGGAGAATTTGATATAGAAGATATTTGTTGAGGCCATGGAGTGTACCGGCCAGTTTTATGAGTCATATTTACTTTCTTGATGGATTTACTGTTATCATACTCGAACTGCCATGTATGCAGTCATTTGTTGACATATATTTTCACTGTAATACTAGGAAATGAGAACTGTGGTGAACTGCAATGTAGACCGTCCTTTTTGATAGATGTTCTTTCCTATGGATTCATTTTATACTGGAAAGTTACGACGTTCTTTGCAACCTATGTCCATGGATTTTTGTGTGCTATTGTAACCTGTGAAGTGTGCTGTCCCAACGTCAATGTTGCCGTGTTAACAAACTGTGAAAACGTTACAGCTGGTTACAACATTCCCTGACCTTTTTACGTTTGCTGTGGTGTGTGATTACAGTCTGTTTAGATGAAAGAACCTATATACATTCCCGTATACATAGATACCACATTACACATCTGTCGGCCTTCTGTAAGCCTGACATATGCTGATTGCGGAAAATAATAATAACATTAACATCTTCTTCCACCACTCACAGACCTGCAACAGTGGTGGCATCTATCAGCTACCACATTAACATTCTGTCTCCTACCATCAACTGCAACAGTGGTGGCCATTCTCTCCCTGCCTGTCTACAAGGAAACGCCCCGCAACACCGCACTAAGGCTGAAACACGTCTACCTCACTTAACAGTGAACTCCGTGACTGAACTGAGTTCTGACTGCCGTGGTCAAAATTAGCAGTCGACGATTTCATTGGTCAAGCTCGACCAGTGATGTCTTGTTAGCAACTAATCTTGCTCAAGATCTTTTACTACTGTTTCAAATACGGTTAACCTGCTGGCTTGCGTTAACTAAAGCCATCTGGTGACACTTCCCAGTACAACACAAACACCAAATTAAGACTGTATGAGAGCTGTGTACTTTTTGTGCTTCTCTATGGTGCGGAATGTTGGAGAGTAACAGAGAAGGAAATGTCAAAACTGTTCTCCTTCCACACAGTCTGCCTAAGGAAAATTCTCCGAATCTTTTGGCCAAACACAATCAGCAACCAAGAACTACTTATTCGGAGTAACCAGGAGGTCATGCACACCATCATAGCTGGCAGACGATGAAGTTGGGTTGGCCACGTCCTCAGAAGGGACCCTGATACCATCACAAGAACAGCTGTGCTATGGACCCCTGAGGGAGAGCGAAAGAGAGGCCGACCAAAAACTACTTGGCAGAGAACTGTGGAAGCTGATATGCAAAGAATGAACCACAGTTGGGGCACTGTACGAAGGATGGCAGCCGACCGAGCAAAGTGGAATAAATTTGTTGCTGCCCTACAAGACACCACCAGGCGTGATGGCCGCTGACTGCTTTGACGGTTGGTGGTAATGGATCAAAGAAGAAGACTGGCAACAAAAAGCAGTTGTAAGAATTAGCAGCCGAATAGGAACGAATCAGCAAGTAAAAAAGCGTGTCAGGCAGGGGTGGGTGCTGTCATCGGATCTGTTCAATCTGTTCAGTGGAAATATAATGAGATCTCTAGAGGACATGCCAGGAATATCATTTGACGGACATAATTTAAACAACTTGAGATACGTTGATGATATTGTCATAATAGCAAAAAGTGAAAAGGAGCTGCAGGAAATTGTTGATACAATAGTGATAGACAGTAAAAATAAAGGCCTCAGCCTTAATAGAAAAAAAGACAGAAGTAATGGTCGTCTCAAAGAAAATGGCTTCCCCAAAATGCGCTATCAAAGTGAATGAAACAGTTTTAAAACAAGTCAATAAATTCAAATACCTCATGCATCTCAGAAATAAAGAGCAGAATAGCTCAAGCACAAGCAGCTTTCTATACAATGAAGAGTATTTTATACAACAATTCTTTGTTATTGGAAGTAAGACAGAGAGTTCTTCAGTGTTATATAGAACCAATTTTTACATATGGGAAAGAGTCACTGACAATTGGTAAACAAGCAGGGGAGGCACTAGAGGTCACAGAGATGTAATTTTACAAAAGAATGTTAAAAATACCATATACAGTCAAAAGGATAAAGAGGCCATTGAGCAAAGGAAACTTATTTCACAAGTTACAAAGAAGCAATCCACTTTTTTTCGGCATGTTATGAGAAGAGGAAAGCTGGAATATATCGTAACAACAGGTAAGATTGAGGGGAAATAGAGATAGGGGAAGACAAAGAGAGCAAATGCTGGACTGTTTGACATCGTGCCATGGAAAGAAATAACAGCAGAATTGATAAATTGTACTGGAGATAAGAAGTTGTGGAAAGACATGATCTCCTACACCATGTGATGAGTTACTGTTAATTTTATTTTCAACTCGCCCCATTTTTTTGTTCCATTTGTTTATTTTTTGTTCTTTAATTATTCTTAGAGCGTTAGAGTGCGTAATTAATTAATTATGGATTATTTAATGGCGGTTGGATTACTCAGACAACCTTCCCCAACTCTTTTATATGTAGGAGGGGGGGGGGGAGAACACGACCCAGGGGTAAAACGAAATCAGGGAGTCCTTCCGGTAGATAGGAGGTCAGTAGCCTTACGATATATTACGTATAATTTCGGCGAGTAATAATTTTGTGATTTGCTCGGTTAACACTGAGTCAGTGGTTAGCTTATTATATTATCGGGTAGGTTCGATTTAATTTATGTGCAGACATGATAGTAGGTCAAAGGTTGGTTAAAAGCGGTTCCTGATAGATGATACCAGGCCTGATGATTCACTGCGTCTGTATTGCATCAGCGTATTCACAATATATACAGTGATCGTCAAAAGTATGTATCGCTCACTAGTCCAAGAATTTGTGCCATAAATAGTACCGTCTGCTCGGTCCGGGAAATTTGGTAGTTTGGGTATTTTCATAAATTAAAAGCTGTGTAGGAAGTTTTTTACATAGGATTTTAGCATGTTAAAGTAAGCTTTCTTCTGGGATTTACCTTCTTCTTCTTCTTCCTCGTTCGCCCTGAAAAGGACGGTGGTTGCGTTGTGTCTGTTTACGCCGTAGCTGTGATATCTGCACCTTTTGGTCGACACATCCGACTTCAGCACGGCCTTTTTTGGGACCGGGTTTGCCTTCCCTCTTCGATCCGTACTCGCTCAGCCAGACTGCACTGCTGCAGACTGTTTCCAGGACCACCACGTGGAGGTGGAGTACAGTCTTGACCAGCTCTGGTTCGCTGATCCTGATGCAAGCAGTCAAGCTATGGGTCGCTGACTGCATTCTCTATTGCTGCATCTTTGGGTCCCAGATTTAATTTAATTTGTATTAGTCAGGAGAAGTGCCCTAGATTTCTATAGAGAGTTAAGCCAACTAAAATTTGGCCGCCATTTTCGGCCGTACCCGTATTGCAGAAAAATGAACCCAATCGCGAGTTTCAGACCCAATTTGCATTTTCGTTTAGGTTAGTTAATAATTTGAAATAAAATTAGATGCAAATACAGTAGCACATATTTGTACTATTATTTGTATTTCAACCAACAAAACAAAAAGAAGAAAACTAGTTTACTTACCGGTTTATTGAAAAGAATCAGTAGCGTAGATTTTTAACACATACCCAGTTGAATTTTATATTCCGTTAGAATTCCACTATTTAGCAACAAATATTCCTTTAGAGTTGCAACACTTAGCAAAACATATTCCCTTCGAATTGAACTATTTACCTAGTTTGACATGTGGAAACTGGTGAATGACTGATGTAGACACTGACAGTTTTACTAGATCCAGATAATCACATCAGTTTATGTTTTCATTAAAAACGCGACTATGTACAGATAGTTTTAACAAAATCTAATTACATATTTTGTACCGGAGATTTTATTATATATATAAAAGGTAAAGGTAAAGGAACCCGTTACACGCCCATTGAGGCATATTGGGAATATGGTGTTAGGCCCATATTATCTTGACCGTCGGCACACGAGGGGTGATGTGGTCGGCATCACGCCGGCCGCCTTAACCTTCCCAGAGTTGCTCTGGTACGCATTTGGTGCTGTATATATGTATATACGTACGTACGTGTATGTATGTATGTATGTACGTACATACGTACATATATGTATGTGATAACAGCCCTCATTAACGCTGTATGAATTTATGTAAATTTACTTTATGTAAATTCTTATGATTCTCCTTTATGGCATGTTGTATCTTATTATATCATGTCAGTACATATCAATGTATTTTCTGGAGAATAAAGATTCTGATATGTATGTATGTATGTATGTATGTATGCATGCATGCATGTATGTATGTATTTTACATCTATACTACCCACAGACATACACGAAAATGTGCAAAATACAAGGTATGTAACCACCTATACGAAACAGTGTCACATTTATTGAATGGATGTACCAAATTTCAAACATTATACCAACAAAGGCACAATAGAGCTGTAGACATTATTTATGAGAAACTGAAATCCTCATACAATAATAAGAGTGACATAACAATAAATAAAGAGATAATAGTTAAACCATCACTTTTCGGCAGCAGTAACACCTCATTTAAGACACATGCCGTAAAACCTGATTTAACAATAATCAATCGACAGAACAAAACAGCTTTTATAGTAGAGGCAGCAATACCATATGACGCCCATTTAGATAAATGTTACCAACATAAATTTGATAAGTACTATCCATTGACTGCAGAAATTAACGAACTAGGCTATCGTACGCATGTAATCGTACTGATAATTGGTAGTTTGGGTCATGTGCATGCAAAGTGTGTGAGTGGATTAATGTCGCTAGGGTTGCGGAAATTTGAAGCAAAGGTTTTATGTAAATATGTCAGTATTAGTGCAATTATAGGTTCTTACAGAATATGGAAACTTCGATGTAAAAAACACCCAATTTTAAATTGCTGGGATGTTTTCCCCACCGTCTAATCTCAATTGTGCTCTGTCTACTATACCAAACGACTATTGTATTTGATGCTATATTTAATATCTCACTCTACTAGCTGTCAACGTTTTTTTATGGCAAACAAAAATTATGATAAAACCCCTATGTAAAAACAACCATATTGCTCTACTTGAATGGTATTCCACACACATTTTGTAAATTTCAATAATTTTCATTTTTGGCAGGTTATATCATAGCATTATATGCCAATGTCTTTTAGAAAGCTTAAAATTTTTTTATGTATGTGTAACACAAAGGTTCGATGTAAAAACACACACATATAACTACTTGAGACGTCTTCAACACTTTATGTAAATTCTAATGATTCTCCTATATGCCATGTTGTATCTATTATATCATGGCTGTACATATTAATGTATTTTATGGAGAATAAAGATTCTGATATGTATGTATGTATGTATGTATGTCTGTATGTATGTATGTATGTATGTATGTACGTACGTACGTACGTATGTATGTATGTGTGTGTGTATATATATATATATATATATATATATATATATATATAATATATGATATATATATATATATATATATATATATATATATATATATATATATATACATATATATATATATATATATATATATATATATATATAATCTTATAAATATAGAAGAGGTGTTAAGAATAGACAGACCTAAAGAACTGCATAATATAGTCAAACAATATTTATCACGAACAAATGTTAATATTAGTGTCTGGGAATGTGAAGGTCTGATGCTGTTCTTACAATGCATATGACTTTTAACAGATGAAAGTCAATTAAATATCTGTTAAAGTCAGTTATATAACTGGAACCACCAAGCCTTTACACCCTCCATTTTAATATAATTCTTGTTCAGAGTGTCATCTTGATTTTGTTTGTTTTTTTGTTTTTTTTTTTGTTTGTTTATTTATTTAACGTATTAGCATAATTGTGATTGTCCCTATTTACAATGATTTGACAAATGTGATGCCACTTTTTCATCGTCAGTAGTTCATATTATTTGGAATTGAAAACAATTTATATCCTAATTATAACCCATCAGAGGTTGAACGGGATATTTTTCTTCATTAATTTAAAAAAAAAAAAAAACTTACTCGACGCTTATTAACCTTCTAGCCCTGATATTGTCCGGCCGAAAATGGCGTCTACGTCGTTCTGCCTCGTTTTCGATTCTGACATAGTTGGCGTAACTCTCTATGAATCTAGGGCACTAGTCAGGAGTGCCATCAGTTGCTTATTTATACAAAACTAATCTTTTGGCCAAACACCATCAGCAACCAAGAACTACTTATTCGGAGTAACCAGGAGGACATGCACACCATCATAGCTGGCAGACGCTGGAGTTGGGTTAGCCATGTCCTCAGAAGGGACCCTGATACCATCACAAGAACAGCTATGCTATGGACCCCTGAGGGAAAGCGAAAGAGAGGCCGACCAAAGACAACTTGGCGGAGAACTGTGAAAGCTGAGATGCAAAGAATGAACCACAGTTGGGGCACTGTACGAAGGATGGCCGCCGACCGAGCAAAGTGGAATCAATTTGTTGCTGCCCTACAAGACGCCACCAGGCGTGATGGCCGTTGACTGCTTTGACGGTTGGTTGTTATGGATCAAAGAAGAAGAAGAAGAAGAAGAAGAGCCAGTGTAGTGTCAGTTTTGTCTATAATTATACTATGTATAAGCCAGCAGTATCTTTGATTTGTGTAGCGGCTTTTGAGATAATTTAACTGCGTGAGGTCCGAGTAACCGCATTTGATTATGATAATTTGTAGTGAATCTACGCGTGTGTGTTTTGTGTATTAATTAGTTGTGCTATTTGGTCATGTAGTCAGAAGACAAGGGGTGAAGGGGATTTAATATTAACATAGATGGTGCATGTATATTCATTCATTCATAACCCTCCGCTCCCAAAGGAGCATAGGCCTTCAACAAACACATGCCAAGTCCACCGTCACGTGCCATCATCTCAAGTTCTTTCCACGTTCTCCTTATCATTTTCACCCCTGTTTCCAGCTCTCTTCTCCATGTGCTTCTTGGTCTATCTCTGCTTCTCTTGCCCTGGGGGTTCCAGAACAAGGACTGCCTTGTAATGCTATTAACAGGTTTCCTCAGTGCATGTCCTATCCATCGCCATCGTCTTCTTCTCATCTCTTGTTCCACTGGCACTTGTCTAGTTCTTGTCATCAGTTCCACGTTGGTAACCTTGTCATACCATTTTAATCCCTCTATTCTAAGCAAACACTCATTTATGAAAGTATGTAGCTTTTTGGTAGTTGTCTGTGTTGTTCTCCATGTCTCAGAGCCATACAATAGGACTGACTTCACATTTGAGTTGAAGATTCTTATTTTCGTGTTGGATCCAATTTCTCTTGATCTCCATATATTTCCCAATGCAATGAAAGCTCCTCTTGCTTTTTTGTATTCTTATTTTGATATCACTGTCTGTCCCTCCAACTTTGTCTATATTGCTGCCAAGATATGTGTACGATTCTACATCTTGTATTTGTGCTTCTTCAAGTTCAACCCTGTTATCATTACCTGCATTTATTCTCATTATCTTTGTCTTTTCCCTGTGTATGTTTAGACCCAATTGCTGTGACCTCTCATCGAATGTTTTCAATTTGTCCTGCATCTGATTACAGTTATGGGACTGAAGAGCTAAGTCATCAGCACAATCCAGATCATCCAACTGCTTAGTCAGCACTGGATTCCATTTCTGTTGTGTGTTGTCGGTATTCTCGTAACCCAGTCTATTGCTAGTAAGAAAAGAAATGGAGACAAGAGGCATCTCTGTCGCACTCCTTTTCTTATCCCAAACGGTTCTGTAAGCTGTCCTTCATGAAGAACTCTGCATGTCATGTCTTCATACGTTTTCTTTATTAAATTAATGATCTTCAGGGGAACTCCATAATGCCTCATCAATTTCCAAAGGGTGCATGTATATGTGTGTTAAATAAATTTGAAAATTTGATAACCTTCTCGTTGCAATCTTTAAGAAGAATACGGCGGGAAAATTATTCAGTACAGGGGATTTTAGCTTCAGTGAAGCGATGTTGTGACGCTTACCGGCGAGACACGCACACCAAAGATTCAGGTCAGCCCGCGTCTGGGTTTAGCGTAACAGACAGCGAGTAAATTGTTAGGGAGAGATAGGGGAGCTGTAATTTAGTCTGACCCTCGCGCAGAAATATATGTTTATTTCTTGTGCGTAGCTTGTGTGTAGGGGAGAATTATTAATTTAGGGGACACCAGGGTGTAGATGAATTTTGGATGTTAATGTGTTATGTATTAGGTAATTTTGAATTGTTGTATAGATGTTGTTATTTTGTTTTACAGCGTTTCACGGCAAGGAGGTTGTAGATCAACCTAAGCCTACAACGGACTTTGCCTTCTAGAGAGAAGGAGGCATGAGACATCAGTGTACTTGAGGAAAACTGGGTACGCGGTTGTACCTGGCGCCCAGTTACGTCTGCAACACTGAGAGGAATGAGAAGTTCTCTTGCAGTGAGGAACCATACCTCAGCGGGAACTGGTCTCTAAATAAGAGCTCTTAGCTCAAAAACGGCCCAATACCAAAACAGGCTACGTTGCCTGGTGTTGTTTACATACTGCCGCAATAATGCAGTAGGCCAAAACCCGAAGCGGGTTAACTCGGCGGTTTGCAGAATTGAACGTTATCAGCAGTGATATCATCTACATCCTTAGGCAATTAAATTTATATCAAATCACTAAGACCCTCTTCATCAGTATTCGGGAAAGGAGAGAGGGAAAACTTACCTTTCTAAATGCTAACGAGAGGAGATTCGTGACGTAAATCAACTCACCAGAGCCTCAAACGAAGACGGTAGCGTCAGAGAGGCACTGAACCGAGACAGAGGAGAGGCAAAGGAGTTTATTGAGGAACAGTAGGGTCAGAAATAAATAATTAGAGGACAGCCTCTGAGTTAGCGCTGAAAAATCAATTAGCTTAGCATTTCTGGTGGTGTATTAGTTAGGAGTGCATGACCGCATAGAGCGCATTTGAGACAGGGTAGTCATTAGTATAAATCTTCAGCGAGACAGTGATTTAGTGGTGGAGTGGTGGCTCTTACCTAGAGAGACCCCCACCAAGTGAATGTCTTTATCCTTAGTTGTTTTTCGTGCAGGTGTGAAAGAGAGCGTGGACATTTTTATATTGTGTCTTTCACTTGATTTGTTCTTTATTTCAGGTTGTACGAACTCGCACGTTATTGTTGTTTGCTGTGGTATTAATTTTGTTGTTTAATAATTTATAAAATGTACACTGGATCAGTTTATCTTTAGCTATACTGTACTTGTATGTTTTGACTGTATAGTGGTGACTGTGGATAACGTAGTGTACCTTATCTCCGTTCTGGTAGTCAGAGGTGGTGAGACAGTAGCTAGTAAATAAGTCACAAGTGGCGAGGGAGAGTCAATATCGGTTCTCACCCTTGAAGCTATAAGTCTCATCCTTCCACATTCACAGTAATTCTCATCTAAATATATCTTGTCAGGCTTCCTCAAAAACTGGTGTCTTGTCTCTGTACTCAGACAGACTCTAAATTAAAGCCACGTTGTGACACACCACTAGGCATGGTACTTGAAGGAGACGATTTTCACAGGCTTCTTTGTTCTCTTCCATATCCTATTCCTTGTTTCCTTTTTTGACCTCCGCACCACACGGTGCTCCTCAATACTACAAAACAATTGCGCACCATTTTCATACACAATCACTTCAACTGTAACTGCGCGTATGCTCACAACGATCCCCGCTACACACTCATTGAGGCATACTGGAAATAAGGTGTTCGGCCATATTTTCTTGACCATAGTCACACTAAAGCTGATGTGGTCAGCATCACGCCGGCCGCCTTAAATTTCATAGAGTTACTCTGGTACCCACTTCAAAAGGCTAGGACGACCCCAGAGCCGTCTGAGGTCTGAAAAGCTAGGAAGCCAGTGCATTAACTACTGCGCAACCGCTTCTCCCTCCTATGCTCACAAGTCAGATGTAATAAACAAACTAATCGTCAGTCAGTCACACTTCACATTCAATCATATGCAAAGATCATAAAAATGCTTCCATGAAGCACATGTGTTATAAGTTCATCAACGCATATTCTAACAATAATGGCGTCATCAACAACAACCTTCACATTCAGTTTTTAATCAATGCTGATCTAGAAATGTAATAAACATGGTAAGACCCGAGTCAAGGCATATTCTGTTATAGTCATTAGTTAATGACCTCAAGTCTAAGGTGACTCAATGTGCTGAGAGTCAGGATGGCTACTATGAAAGTAGTCTTAGACATTGGCTGTCTGAGTCGGCACCAGGCAGATAGACTTCCTAAGGAACACCCCTTGCCTTTTCTCTGGCATGGCGGCTGAGAGTTATAGGATATTTCCACCATATTTTGCAAATATTATATTATGTATTATGCAAAAAAAACTAGAATTGTCGCGGTAGGTACGGGGATCGTGCTATGTCGCGAATGCGTTCTGCAAATGTAACGAAGACACGTGGATGTATAAGGAGAGTAGGGGAGAGAGAGCAAAAAATAAGAGCTGGTAAGAGAAAAACAAGACAGAAAGCGGACAGACTCTCTATGAATTACATCCGTATATGTGGGTGCCATAGCTGGCAGACGCTGGAGCTGGGTTGGTCATGTCCTCAGAAGAGACCCCGATGCCATCACAAGGTAAGCTATGCTTTGGACCCCTGAAGGAAAGCGAAAGAGAGGCCGACCAAAAACAACTTGGCGGAGGACTGTGGAGGCTGAGATGCAAAAAATGAACCAGAGTTGGGGCACTGTACGAAGGATGGCCACCGACCGTGCAAACTGGAATCAATTTGTTGTTGCCCTACAAGACGCCACTAGGCGTGATGGCCACTGACTGCTTTGACGGTCGGTGGTTAAGGATCGAAGAAGAAGATGTGGGTGCCGGTACTGGAATTGTCGAGGTACCTACCAACTGGCAGACATTATTCAAACAATCATCTCTGATTTTTTTATATACCGGGTACAAATGATCCAGAACATTGATTTAATAGCGAACACTGTTATCAATTGCCTAGGTTGTAGATATTTGTCGTGAATTTTATATAGGTTTGAAAGATATTTATGGTCCCGCCTGAGTATAGTGGGTGGTGATAAGTACGTGAGGAGTAATGGTGTAAGAAATAGATTTCACGAGTAAATAGTTTAAGGAGAAGATCTGTCTCTGGAATGAGAAGTTTCTCTAGTCCAGCCTATCTATACGACTATAATTTAGTATAACTTACACTATAAGACAATCTTTTGCTCCTATATGAAATATAAGTTTAACTACCCACGCACACATACACAAATATGTGACTACAAGACACACAAACGTGTAAAACTATGGTTAATTGGGTATTGGTCTGACCAACACACAAAGTTAAGTTCTTTTGTTGTTTATTATCATTAAGATTGACAACACCAAATATCTAAAGAAGATCAAATAAATCAGCATTACATACTGTTACTAGAGTGTTTGGGGCTGTTGTTTTGGCTGGCACTGCTGACAATGGTGGCGTCAGAAATGTCGGGCTTACTGTAAGTTGCCGACGTGTTGAAGATAAAGCGAATGCTAATGGGCCGTTACTTTGTTAATGATCTTGAGGACAATGTCAACACAACAGCAACGACTGGGTCATAAGGCTGACCAACTTGTAAGTACTATACACTGGAGCCATTGTTGAAAATACATCAAGGACGAGTTTATTTATTGTACGACAGGACATCATAGGCAGGTATAAATACATCATCATGAGTTCATGGCAGAAAATACATCGTTAATACATAGGATCAAGATGGATGCTGACCGATCTCACTAACCATCACCATCTCAAGGGCGGAAGCTCCGCGGCAAAAAGGTCCATATAATCTTAGTTTCCATTATAAAACTGGTGTGATATTTTGGAGGACTTCCATAAAGATAATGCGTTATGCCCCGATAAACTTCTTAGCAGGAAATTTGGTCGCATTAGCGACACGCCATAGCTAGACGTTCCGAAGCTCTGCCATATACATGCAAAGGATAAACTGAGTATTTACAGGATACTTGAAAAGAGCCAGTTCTGTCTAATATATATATATGCTCCACCTAGGGAGATGACATAATATAATTCAGTGTCTTCCCACAGTTCAGTCTTCTTCTTCTTTTCTTTGATCCTTATCCACCGACCGTCAAAGCAGTCAGTGGCCATCACGCCTAGTGGCGTCTTGTAGGGCAACAACAAATTGATTCCACTTTGCTCGGTCGGTGGCCATCCTTCGTACAGTGCCTCAACTCTGGTTCATTCTTTGCATCTGAGCCTCCACAGTCCTCCGCCAGGTTGTTTTTGGTCGGCCTCTCTTTCGTTTTCCTGCAGGGGTCCAAAGCAATGCTGTTCTTATGATGGCATCGGGGTCTCTTCTGAGGACATGGCCAACCCAGCTCCAGCGTCTGCCAGCTATGATGGTGTGAATGTCCTTTTGTTTGCTCCGAGTAAGCAGATCTTGGTTGGTGATGGTATTCGGCCAAATGATTCGGTGAATTTTTCTTAGGCATGTTGTGTGAAAAGAGGACAATTTCGACATTTCCTTCTCTGTAACTCTCCAACATTCCGCACCATAGAGAAGCACAGAAAGCACACATATCTGATATAATCTTAATTGTGTGCTTGTGCTGTATTGAGAGGACTTCCAGATGTTGTTTAGGCTAAAAAAGGCTGTTCTTGCCTTATTCATTCTGATGTTGATGTCTTTGCCTGCCCCGCCGTCTGGTGTTACTATGCATCCTAGGTATGTGAAGGTGTCTGTCTGTACCAGTTGCTGATTCCTTACTGATATGGGCTCAGGGCTGCTCACACTGAGCGTAATGACCTCTGACTTCTTTAAATTGATGTTCAAGCCCACCTGCTTGCTAAACTTATTAAGTCTATCGGTATCCATTTTTTCCTGGATGTGTTGATGTAAATGTGCTAGTACTAGTAGTGCAATGTCATCTGCAAATTCCAGATCTTCCAATGTAGAAAATGTAGTCCATCTTATTCCTCTTGGACTGCCCTCTGTTGTCTGGCGCATCACCAAGTCTATGACTGTTAAAAATAGAGTGGTTGATGAGGGGCATCCCTGTCATACTCCTGTCTTCACCTCAAAGGTCAGGCTGCGCTGCCCAACACTACACGTAAAGTTGGCATAGAGGCTTTTTATGATTGACACTATGCAGCTTGGAATTCTATAAGCCCTCAGTATTTTCCATAAACTGTCCCAATGTATGCTGTCAAAAGCTTTTTTCAAAATCAACGAAATTAATGTACAGCTGTCTTTGCCATTCTGAGCACTGCTCTATAATGTTCCTGAGAGTGAATATATGATCTACACATCTTCTGTTCTTTCTAAATCCTGCTTGTTCTTTCCTCAGTTTGTGGTCTACTGCTTTTGAAATTCTCTGTATAATTATCCTACCTAGTATTTTGCTGGGAACTGAGAGAAGAGTGATTCATCTCCAATTATTGCAGTCTGCAAGATCTCCCTTCTTGGGCAATTTGACAATTATTCCTTTGTTCCACTCTGATGGTGTTCTTAAATAGCTCTGCATTTAAATTATCATGGCCAGGAGCTTTTCCGTTCTTTAACCCTTTGATTGCTGTGATGATTTCTTCTTTTCGTGCAATGTCTTTATTTACATCTAGATCGTTTTCAGCCTCAGTGGGCGTTTAGTAGTAAGGGGGGTTCAGAATTTGACAAGATAAATTCAGTACGTGCGGAGGAGAAAGGAATTGTGGATTTTAGAGACATCAGTGAAGCGGGGACGATGTGGATGGTTGTATTACTAGGATCATTAAGCAAGGCATAGTTTCATCTATGTGTGTCATTCTGTGCTCAGGTAACCTTCGCAGACCATAAACGGTAATCGGGAACTGCTAGGAAAGGGGGTTAACCAAACACCTATTGTCCATTCGTTCACTCCCGAAGAAAGAGAAATGATCCGTGCCGATGGCATGGGTGAAATTAGATACCTGATGGTGATTCAGAAATTACCAACTTTGCTTTGTTGCGGAATTTATTGTCTCAGTCGTTGTGGGGGCTAGTGGTAACTAGATATTCACAGATTTGTAATAAATAAGAGAAAAAGTTTAAGGGAGCAAGTTTTTAACGGTACTTGGCAGTAGAAATCAGTCTTTGAACCTCTGAACCGGCTTTCCTACCATACATTCAGACTTTCATAAATCGACTGTTTGTTTCCCGTCTATACCAACTTTGCCCTGGCTATGAGCAAAACCAACAAACTTTCTCAGCTTTATTTGTGAACAGTGGTTTCAAATAAGCGTGTACCGGGTATCAAACAATGTCATCCTGTCGATAAGGTAAGTTTTCATACTTATATTTTTTGTTTGATGGCACAAAGCTAGCTTTAGTTTTATTAACTGCTTCTTCTTTTCTTCTTTGATCCTTAGCCGCCGACCGTCAAAGCAGTCAGTGGCCATTATGCCTGGTGGCGTCTTGTAGGTCAACAACAAATTGATTCCACTTTGCTCGGTTGGCGGTCATCCTTCGTACAGCGCCCCAATACTGGTACATTCTTTGCATCTCAGCCTCTACAGTCCTCCGCCAAGTTGTTTTTGGTCGGCCTCTCTTTCGTTTTCCTTCAGGGGTCCATAGCATAGCTGTTCTTGGGATGACATCGGGGTCTCCTCTGAGGACATGTCCAACCCAGCTCCAGCGTCTGCCAGCTATGATGGTGTGCATGTCCTCTTGCTTGCTCCGAGTAAGCAGATCTTTGTTGGTGATGGTATTCGGCCAAAAGATTAATTAAGCAGATAGATTTTTAAACATCTTTGCCGTATATTAAATATTGCTGTTCAATCCATTATATTACATCCTTTTAATTTGTTACAGGGATCTCCACACGTCACACTCAGACAACTGAGTGAAAAGGCCCTTTAGTATAAGAGTGAGATCCATCTTTGTTTCATTGATCTGGAAAAGGCGTTTGACAGGGTCCTCTGGAGCAAACTTTGGGATTTTTTGGCAAGGAAGAACATTCCAGCACCTCTGATTCATGCTATATAGAGCTTCTACGAGTCTTGCCGAACTTATGTGAGGACAGCAAACCATAAGTCAGAAGAGTTCACGACCACCACTGGTGTAAGACAAGGTGATATCCTGTCACCTTATCTTTTCATACTCCTCATGGACGATGTCATCAGGGCATGTAAGGAGAAAACAACAAATATTCAGTGGGATACTGGAAGATGAGTCAGGTCTGTATTTCAGAGCTGGCATTTGCTGATGATGTTGCCCTGATTGCTAAATCAGAGGCACATCTCCAATCCAACCTGCAAGTCTGGAAGGAAGAGCTGGTGAAGAGAGAGATGGTCATAAGCAGCTCTAAACAAAATCCATGGTGATATCACGAGAAGAAAGAAGACATCAGATTAATCTGGGAGAACAGGTTCTAGAGCAAGTCGACCACTTTAGAGAATATTGGCTAACATACCGCTCCACCTTTGTCCAAGTCTTGAGATATGGATGCGAGTCATGGGCAATAATAAAGCATGGGAAACAAAGAGCCAAGGATCCAGACCCCCAGGATGACCAAGCAGACCGCTGGGAAGACAACATTAGACAATCTTTGAGGACCGAGGACTAGAATGGAACAAGGCCAGGAGGAAGACAGCTGATATGATAGTCTGGCGCTCTCTCTTACAAACCTCTACACTTCATGGTAGAAGGAGAACGACTAAGTAAGTTATATCGTCACTGGAAGAATTGAAAGCAGGTAGTTTGACCTTGTAAGTAGTAGCATTTGTCTTATCAGAAGTTGACAACTTATTTGGATCATCAGCATTACCCATATTCATCAACTTCAACTTTTCTAACTCCAAAGCTAAAAGTTTTTCTTCAAGTTCCATTTTCGCTGTTCGCTCCTCGGCTTCTCTGTCTAATCTTTTATTTTCATTCTCCATTTCTAATCTTTTGTTTTCAGCCTCTTTTTCTAATCTTTTGTTTTCAGCCTCTTTTTCTAATCTTTTGTTTTCAACCTCAGCTTCTCTTTGTAACTTTCTCTCTTCAGCCTCAGCTTCTCTTTTTTGTTTTTCCATTTCCATCTGGAATTTCCTTTCATCTGCCTGCATCTGCAATTTTAAATTTTCAGCTTCTGTTTTCTTTTGTTCAGCGTCAAATTTCATTCTCTTTTCTTCCGACTTCAATGCCTTGGCAAATTCTTCCAACTTCTCACCAGTTTTACCAAGGGATTTCCCTTGTTCAATAAAGTACTCAAGCGTAGACATAATGTCTAATAATATGAGATCAGTAACCTGAAATAATAAATTACCTTAATCCAATCTTAATAGTAACAAGTCTTAAATAAAACACTTGTATAATCACCTTACTTTATCCCAATATCTGTGGGAGAGAAGTCTTTGCAAAAGAACTTGTATAATCAGCTTTTAATAATAACACCACCAGTTAATTCTTTATCTGAAGTGCACTATACAGCTAATAGTGCATGACTAAATATATCTATAAATAGCGTATGACAACAAAAGCAACGTAAACAAGGAACAAGCATCAAAGAGAATACGAAAACATTCGCAGAAGTCAACCAAATTATACAGCAAAACTAAAGGAAAATATCACAAAGAATGTGATGATAACTGCGAAAATTAAGCAAACAAATGACGCCACAGTGTATAAACATAAAAGTTGTATAGAACTAAATGAAAGGAAGAGAAGGCGGACAAATACAAGCAAATCAAATTAAAACTAAAGAACAGAAAAAATGTGATAAAAACAACGAAAAGCACACCTCGTCACAACTAAACCAAAATAGCAACAAATGTCGCTAGCAAATTCCACTAAGGGAAATTTGCACGGTCCCTAAAGAACGCTCGCAGTAGACCCTCGGTTAAGTGGAATATTCTACAGGAGTCACCGAACCAACCAGACCCGCTGAAATATAAACATATAAACAACGTGTAACATATAAACATGTAGCATATAAAGAATGAGTGAGAAGGTTCAGTTAAACAATATAAGGGCACAGTCCACAAACAAACCTGCCACTTATCTTTAGAAAATCCTATCGTCAACACCGGCGAAGATCAGGTACTAATCAGCATTCTCAGGATCCGAGGATCCAACGTTGAATGGTACGCCTGAACCTTCTTCGAAATTACTGTAATGACGATGGTACTTGACCTTCTGATAACGATAACAGCAAGGGTATCGGCACTTGTCCTTCTGATAACAATAACAACGATTGTATCGGCATTTGTCCTTCTGATAACAATAACAACGATTGTTTCGGCACTTGACCTTCTGATAACAATATCAACAATTGTATCGGCACTTGACCTTCAGTTACGACCAAATAAAGACGGTTTCGCTTGATTCGCTGTGATGAAATGTCAACAATCTATCAGGCAGTGCTTTCAGTTACCATGAACTTGACATTACGACGAAGATAGCCCCATCTAGCTGGCACACCAAATGTAGCGTAGTCGTGGGGGCAATGGTTGTAGAGGTTATGGCCACCAAATGTAAAGGTGCACTGCTTTGTGGTAGAAGTGTTAAGCGCAGTTTCTCGTAGGTCATATATGTAGCAGTACCATAGTTGTAGAGGGTGTAAAGTTCTCTTGTGTATCGTATGTGTAACGTGTTGAGTTAGGCTCAAACAGGTGTCATGTTTTTTGGGTCAGGTCACTCAAATGTTGAGGCGCTGACAAGGTGTTGTTGACCCTTTAACTCAGGCGTTGTACGTGCTATCAGATGTGTAGTAACTTAAGAAGTACGTAGCTGACATGATATGTGAGTGAACAAGATTGACGCAAATGTGTAAAGGTTCTTGACAGGTTCACAAGACTCTCACTCCAACATGTAGAAGTCAGTAATGTTGACTACAGCTGAGGTTTTCAATTATTTATTGCGATACACGAATACAAGGACGTCAACATCAATATACATAGTCATTTGACAGACTCAGGACATCACAGGCATAGTCATGATATTCAATACAACTGGCATCAATGCATCATAGACGGCTGTATACATTAAAGTGCTCACATCACCATCTTTTTCCAGCTACAGCCAAAAAATACCCCGCATTGGAACGGGACCTCAATTATAGAGGAGTTTAAATCAACTCTCCTTTCTGACCCCCAGCAAGACAAGCATATCTTCTGATGTACATCAGGCCGCAACATATGGCGGACCCTTCAACTACAATGTCCTCTAAGTTTCCTTGGGTAGCCAAGGTGTCAAACCTTGTCCGACGTGATACCGCCGGAGCAGCAGAATTCAACGAATAGATAGATAATCCTTCGGGCATGCACCAACCCGATGCATATATTGACATGGTGATTCGTGAGTTGAACTTCTAATGACAATAGACCTTTTCCCGCCCAGCGGGAAAGTCAGCAAACAGGGAACAAAATGTCAGTCATAAAGCTGGCTACAAATAGGAATGATTTGAAGAGCAATTACCTTTCTTCAGAAATAAATCGCACCCAAACAACTCTGAATCGCCTCAGGCTTGAACCCATAAACTTTCTTCACCGTCCAAATAACTTACACTACATAACGCTAAGATTTCCTCCGAGGCTAAAAATGGTTGAACACATACCAAGAAAAGACTGACCATTCGAGCTTTATATGGTCAGGGGAAAAACATCGTCTCTAGTTGCAAACATTCCAAGAAAAGCTGACCTATTCGAGCCATATATGGACAGATAACCAGACATCGTTACTAATATTAGATCACCAGGTTAAGAAACAAGTGGGGTAACAACCACTGTTAAATTCAACCTCAGTAAAACATGACTCATGCCCCATTGAACATGAATCTATAAATAATGTATTCAAACATTTGGCAAATTATAAGCACAGCCAAAAAAAACTGTACGCAACGACGATGTTATGGGATAGTGTGATACCAAGGTATGTGAATCTGTTCACAACATTCAGTTTCTCACCATTTACCTTGATGATTGGCTCAGTATAAATTGTTCCAGGAGCTGGTTGGTACATGATTTTTGTTTTTTCCGTGTTGATGGTAAGCCCAAAGTTGGAACAGGCTTCGGAGAATCTATCTACGCTATGCTGCAGGTCAGCCTCTGAGCCAGCGCTGAGGGCACAATCGTCAGCAAACAGAAGGTCCCTGATGGTGTGTGATTTGACCTTGGTTTTTGCTTGAAGCCTCCTAAGGTTAAACAATTTTCCATCCATACGATATCTGATGTCGATTCCTGTGTCCCCGTCTCTGAAAGCATCAGTCAGCATAGCAGAAAACATGATACTGAACAGGGTCGGTGCACGTACACACCATTGTTTAACTCCATTTGAGACTGGAAAAGGATCCGATATCTCACCGTTTTCCTGAACTCTAGCCTGCATTCCATCATGCATTTGCTGCACTATTGAGATATATTTCTTTGGGCAGCCGTATTTTGCCATGATCTTCCATAGACCCTCTCTACTGACCGTGTCGAACGCCTTTGTCAGGTCGATGAAAGCTGTGTACAAGTCACAGTGCTGTTCTTGGCATTTTTCTTGTAGCTGTCTTGCAGCGAACACCATATCGGTGGTTCCGCATTCTTTTCGGAATCCACACTGATTTTCAGGTAGAAGACCTTTGTCAAGATGAGCCATAAGGCGATTAAGAAAGATTTTGGCGAATATCTTCCCAGCGATTGATAATAGGGAGATGCCTCGATGATTGTTACAGTCTTGGCGATTACCTTTACGTTTATAAAGATGTATAATTGACGCATCTTTGAGATTGTGTGGGATGGTTTTACTCTGCCACATTTGCTGGAAGATCATGCAAAGTTTCTCTATCAGAACTATACCGCCATCTTTAAAGACCTCAACAGGAATTGAATCGGAGCCGGGGGCCTTTCCACTAGAAAGTTGACGAATCGCTTTTTGAGTTTCCTCCAAAGTCGGTTTATCATCTAGTGCTTCATTTACAGGAATTTGGGCAGTCGGTTGATGGCTTCGACGTTAATAGATGATGGCTGGTTCAGAATATTATTAAAATGTTCGAACTGGCGTTGGAGAATTTTTTCCTTGTCTGTAATTAGTGTTTTCCCATCTGCATTTAGGAGGGGAAATGATCCTGATGATGTTGGACCATAGACCGCTTTGAGTGCATGGTAAAAATTCTTCAAGTCATGGCTGTCAGCAAAGCCTTGGAGCTCATCTGCTTTATTACTCAGCCATGAATCCCGCATCTGGCGTAGTTTATGTTGGACGATTCTACGCATGTTGTTAAAGGCGTCTTTCTTGAATGTAGACTGAGGATCATTTAAATATGCTTTATGGAGATTGTGTTTCTCAGCCAACATCTTTTTTATATCATCTGAGTACTCATCAAACCAGTCATTTTGCTTCTCGATGGCGGGACCCAGGACTTCAGTAGCAGTGTTGTAGATCTGCTCGCTTAAGGCTGCCCAATTTGTTTCCGCACTTTGGCCGTCTAACGAGATAGATTTGAGACGGTCTTCTAGGGTGTCAGTAAATGACTGTTTGATTATTGTATTCTTTAGTTTGGTGACATCCAGCCTTTTTTTAGTTTTCTTCCCCTGAGGGCGCCTGGCTGGTTGGATACGAATTTTAAGTTTAAATACAATGAGGCGATGATCAGTCCAGCATTCGGCACCACACATAGACTTGGTCACCCGGACATCTTGCCTGTCCTTCTTCCAAACAATTACATAGTCAATTAGGTGCCAATGCTTTGAGCAAGGGTGCATCCAGGAGGTCCTGTTTTGGATAGGAAGTCGAAAAATGGTGTTGGTGACTGTCGTGAAAAGAGTATGTGTAAACCTACTTCTTAGTTTAATCATTATGTCGAGCTACAAATTTGCCCCAGCCAATCAACGCACAGTCGCTGAGCCAGAATAAATTACACGAAGTATACGCCTGGAAAAACTTAAGCCCTGTTTTTCGGATGTCGTTGGCGGCCATCTTGTCACCCAATATGGCGGATAAACAGAATAAAATTAGCCAATAGCCCTGTTTTTCTGGGACTCGTCTAAGTCAAGGACGGTACGAAGGATGGTATGGAGCATGATACAAAACCGCATACAGCCAATCAGCAAGCTTTCCTTAAGCAGTAAAAGTTCCCACATCTACCTATATATATACAGGCGAATTTTATGCATAATCACACAACACCGACACGAAGCAAGAGAGACGACCGACTGAAGAAGAGGAGTTGTCAACCTTGATTTATTGCTTACCTGCGTGCATTGACCTGGCAGGCTACTTCATTAGTCGAGTCACTGGTCTGTTTAAATCTTGGAGGGTAAATATAATTTACTATTTGTAGGCAAATAGGCCTACAGCAGATATATGATGTTTGTATTGGTTGTGTGTCATTTATACTACTTACACCTGTATATATTTTATATAAATTGTTTCAATATGAACGTATCAGGTTACACATGATATTGAATAAAGGTATTCATGAAGCTCCCACACTCCACAGCGCTTAAGTACAGCGCCTAATGGCGCACACCTCATATAAATGCACGTACAACACTCCTAAAGAACTGCGCTCACCGCAGTTATAAATATGGCCTCATAACTTATAGCATAATGGTGCACTCCTCATTGAAGATGACCATCACGATTTTCCTCAAGGGACTACGTCCCCCTTCTCCACCAAGGCTGCTCCCCGGCAGTTGAATAATCATCGTCAGCTATATATATTCAAGGCCTAATCATAAATAGTGGTACACTTCTCACAGAACGTGCCCAATAACAAAATCTCTCATCAGCTGCATCTACCGCAGCCATAAATATTAATACATACCATCCTCCAATAATCTAACACATGGGAGAATACCTATGCAGGAAGAATATTCAGATACAGGCCTGTTCAAAAGTCTCCACCGAGACACACATTGAAAAAACACTCTACCATTTTCACCGAACACTGGTCGGGAACACACTTTGAAAAAAAACACCAGGGTTGACTTCACTCTGTCAACACCAGAACCCAACTTCCAGCGGTCACAAAAACTCCCGCCTAATCAGTCACGGGACATCGCAGTTCACCACCGCTCAGTCCCTTCCACGGACTAGCCGTGCGAACTATTCACAGTTCTACAATACAGAACAGCGCTCATGACGCTATCTGTACCCTATGACCTCTATCATATATTTGTTCACCCAATTTTACCGTTAATCAAGTCTTCAAGTGATGTAACCCTTAATTTACTCTGACCAACCCGTATACAAAGAATCATCTCCCTTTTTGACCTTAACACAGTCCTTGTTAGGACTCAATCTATTGTCTCCTATAGCTCAATCTATTGTCTCCTATAACTTCAGTATATTATCTCAGATAAAACCTACTAAAATATAACCAAAACAGTCCTTGTTAGGACTCAATCTATTGTCTCCTATAGCTCAATCTATTGTCTCCTATAACTTTATTCATGTATTGAATTTTTATTATTGGATGTATTCATGTATTGAATTTATATTATTGGATATATTCATGTATTAATTTATCAGAAAGAATGTTTTGCAAGTAGACACCTGTCTTGTCTCGCTATTGCTAAATCATATTGAGCCATGTTGTCATTCATCCTACATGCAGACACCTGAGATACGCTCATATCATATACAATAGAAATAGGTGGGCTTGAGGACAGAAATTAACCCCTATTTTTCCTTGTTACAGGTTTTATTCGTGTCATCAAACCTGAGGTCGTATGTTCGAGTCAATCCAGCTGCCTGGAACTTCGCAGGAGCATAGAGATTGCACAGAAGCTACATCTGTAGCCCCTCTCAGTCTTGGGTGGGCTAAAGGAACGATCATCAGCGTGTGTTGGGTGCAAGAAACTAAGAAGGATATAACTTTTGAGAGATGAGTACACAGTAGTACCATTTCCGTCGGCAATTGTGAGCAATTAACTGTCAGTGACGAAAAAGAGATTTAGCGTAGCAAGAGACAATAATAAGATAATAGCTGATAAAATATATATATATACGTAATTAACAGCACAGCTGATACATTTACTATAATTGAGTAACAGCACAGCTGATATATTTTTTGTTCCTATAATTGGAAAACTTGTTGTAATATATTAATATATCTATATAAATATAAATATTTGTAAATCATATGTAAACTTACATTCCATTACATTCCATTTTTCAACATTCACCCTTCAGCACAAGAGTAGATAGTGTATATACTAAATAAATAATAGGGAAATTGTATTTGAACTTGTCAATTTTTTTATAATTGTTAAGTAAAATCTGTTTCCTTGTTTTTTGTTTTTTTAATATCACAGTTAGTTACACAGCGGGGTGGAATTTTATGTCTGTATTCTCTCCACTCATGTTTCGAGATCAGATCATTCACAGCCGTAACTAATTTGTGATACCAGTAGTTCTCTCAGACACTGGGACTTCCCCACTTTCTGCGGAAATTCTATTTCTGTAATTGTCAGTACTATACTGATCCTAGAGCCAATAAAAACCTCACGTCACAGTGACAAGGAGGTCATGTTTTGCGCAAGTCTGGAGGAGAAGAAGCCCATTGCTGTTACAGCGACCCACGCTGTACTTTCCGATAGTGCCATTCCAGGAGATGTTATCTGAGCCTACTCTTGCATTAAAGTCACCAAGAATGGTAAGCTTATCTGCTTTAGGAACTGATGCAATGACTGCATGTAGTTCTTCATAAAACTTATCCTTGACGTCATCCTGGTTTGTCATAGTTGGTGCATACGCGCTAATGATGGTGGCATGTTTCCTTCCATAAAGCAGGGGAATCTTGACCGTCATGAGTCGGTCATTTATTCCCTTTGGGGGCTCCGCTAACTTGCCGACAATTGCTGTTTTTATTGCAAATCCAACCCCTGCTTCTCGTCTTTCTTCAGTTCCTCTCCCGCTCCAATAGAATGTATAACCTGCACCCTTTTCGCAAAGTTGGCCCTCGCCTGCAAGTCGAGTTTCACTCAGTGCTGCTATGTCAATGTTGTATCTGGCCAGTTCTCTCCCAATCAGGGCAGTTCGCCTCTCGGGTCTGTTTGCATTAAAGTCTTTGTCAAGTACCAACCGCGGTAAGCTTGTTAGGTAATGGTGGAGCAGGCAATGTTTAGGGCACCTTTTCTAGCCCCTTCCTCATGCCATGGAGGTGAGCAGTGCTTTCCTAAAGAGAGCTGCTCAGTCACTCAGGAGGCTGCCGAATCCCACTGCTGCTCCGATCAGTGGAAGATGACCATATGGCCTGAGCCGCCTGCGTGTAAGTCTGCGACTACGACTGCCAGCGCACCCACGCCTGCCGCTTCGCCGCTCGCCACAGGACTTGTTGTGAGTGGATAGATGAGTTGATGAAAGAGTGACTTGCGCAGTGATTTGGTTTAAAGTGAGGAAGAGTTGCGCAATTCGTCGACCTCACTCTCTCGCTTGGGTCCATCTGAATCCAGTGGCAAGACAAGTCAAGACGACTGGAGATGAAGTCAGGTGCAGTGGATGACCAGGGCTTTCTACGTGTCTCGCCATGCTCCTTACGCTCCACAGCGCGTTGCTGGTAATCGCCGTCATGCCCGTTGAACCAACAGGTGGTTTCTTCCGCGCAGTCTACCAAATCCAGTCTTTGCATGCATGGGTAGGCAGACCCTAACTCACCGATAGGACATGACATTACAATTGATAATACATCGGACCAGTTCCAAGCAAGCAGCCTTATATTAGAATTTAGGTCAAATTTAACAAAATTAAGCTGTGCCCCCCTACCAACATCAGCAAAGATCTCATTAATTAACACGATGTGTTTTGGTCCTCTCATGTTTTATTTTTCTAACATACACTTCACAGAAAAACAACTTAAAGAAATTGAAGATGAAATTGAACACGTTAGAACATGGATAGCGCTAAATGAATCATCCACAAGGAGCTATTTCTTTTGTCCCAAATCGAAGGGTGGCTTTGGCATACCAAACCCCTTTGTATTATACCACTCTCGACATATTTCATTCCTTATTAGTATGCTAAATTGTGATGATAGTTTTGTAAAAACTGCGGCAATAAACTCGTTAGATAAACATTTGAAAAAGCGTAAAATAGATCAAGTAGACCAGCGGTTCCCAACCTTTTTTCACTTGCGTACCCCTTGTCAGTCCATTTCTATAAATTGTACCCCTAATATTAGCAAAATATTTGAAATTAATATAGTTGCTGTTACTTAAAATTGATAGATTATAACCAGAAATATAGGGGCCAAGCACGGGTTTAAAAAACAATGTAATAAAAAGGTGAACAAACAGTGCATATATATTTACATTTAAAAAATCAGAAGTTACAATAAAAATTAACACATTTAATTTATTCAAAATAATAATAATAAAAACGTTGTTATTGCTAAAAGTTGAAATCACTTTTTAATAACACACATGTCACGTGACCATGATAAATGTTCAGTGCGATCCTTGAGCTTGTTTTGAGGCACATAGTTTTTTTTTTTTAAATCAGGTTCAAGTGATGTAAGATACAGTCTCAATTCTGAACCTGCATTCAGTTTATTTACTTACGTAGTCGTTCCCCTTCTACCGTGAGGTGTAGAGGTTTGGAAGAGAGAGCGCCAGACTATCCTATCGGCTGTCTTCCTCCTGACCTGGTTCCATTCTAGTCCTCGGTCCTTCAAAGATTGGCTAATGTTGTCCTCCCAGCGGACTCTGGGTCGTCCTTGGGGTCTGGATCCCTGGCTCTTTGTTTCCCATGCTTGTCGTGGTAGATCTTTTCCCATTTTGCAGACATGGCTAAACCATCTTAGTTGGGACTGTTCTACTTGGGCCTGCAGGGGGTAACATTTTAGGCCTTGACCTATCGTCTGGTTGCGGACCATGTCTCTTCTTGTTACTTCAACCACCTTCCTCAGATACCTCATTTCTGAGGTTTGGATCTGGCTTTTATGGGTTGTAGTCATTGCACATGACTCGCATCCATATGTCAAGACTGGGACATAGGTGGAACGGTATACAGCCGTCTTCGTTTTCTTACCAACCTCTCTCTTGCTGAGGAATTCTCGATTTACGGCCTGAAAAAGTCTCCCAGCTGCTGCTTTTCGAGTAGCCAACTCTTCTTTGATGCCTCCCTTTCGGTCTATAATAGCTCCGAGATATTTAAAGTGGTCGACCTGCTCCAGGACCTGTTCTCCCAGCTAAATCTGATGTCTTCTTTCTTCTCGTGATATCACCATGGATTTTGTTTTAGAGCTACTTATGGCCATCCCTCTCTTCTCCAGCTTTTCCTTCCAGGCTTGTTGGTTGAATTGGAGATATGCCTCTGATTTAGCAATCATGGCAACATCATCAGCAAATGCCAACTCTGAAATACATACTTGTCTCATCTTCCAGTACCCCACTGAATACTTTCTTGTTCCTCCCTTATATTACTTGATAACATCATCCATGAGGAGTATGAAAAGATAAGGTGACAGGATATCACCTTGTCTTACACTAATTGTGATCCTGAACTCCTCTGACTTATGGTTTGCTGTCCTAACATAATTCCTGCAAGACATGTAGAAACTCTGTATAGCATGAATCAGAGGTGCTATAATGTTCTTCCTTGCCAAACAGTCCCAATGTTTGCTCCAGGGGACCCTGTCAAACGCCTTTTCCAGATCTATGAAACAAAGATGGATCTCACTCTTATACTCAAGGGCCTTTTCACTCAGCTGTCTGAGTGTGAAGATTAGGTCTTGAGTACTTTTGGTTTGCTCGGAATCCGCACTGGATCTCATCCAATTGTGGCTCAGCTAGGCGTCGGAGTCTCTGCTCTAGTATTCAAGAGTTCATTCAGTTTACTACGGTATTTTTTTTTATAAAGGTATAAGAAGAGAAAGCCCTCTCCACCAGCTCAGTGTTTGTAAATGGCAGCAGAAACTTAAGCGCCTTGTCGGTCAGCTGTTCATATTCTCTGCTGATGTCTCCCCAAAAGTTAATTAGTAATTTTCCTTTGAATTCAGCTATTAAAGTAGTATTAGTCGAAAGTTAAATCAACTTCTCTTTTTCGTTGATTGATAATGATTCTGCTTTGAAATATTCTTCTTCAAAGGGATTTACAATCCAGTAGTTCTCTTTTCCAGGTTTCGGAAAGTACTTCTCGAAAGATGATTTTAGCCCTTTCAAGTGTTCAATTATTTTCTCGCTCATTTCCTGGGAGAGGTGCAGCTCGTTCTCATATAGGAAATTGTGCAGAGTTTCAAATACCTCAGGCTGGCTTTTTTTCAATACACGACCTCCAAAAATCAAAACTTTTAATCATAGATTCAATTTTGTCTGAAACACTGAAGATCGTTACCGATGTGGTAAAGTGGGATGTTATAAATATTTATAGGGGACTTAGTGTACTGACTGAGATCAGCTGTGAAGATATCTGTATCTAATAAGTATGGTGTATTACAGATAACCTTACTTGCTACCACATTTAGACCTCAGTCAGACTTATTCTGGAATATTGTGATGACTACGTTGAATGTCTAGGGTTATGATAATGATGAAGTGTATGTTCACAACAACCAACAGACAGATAAACAATTTAATTTAATTCACAATACTTTACAACACTGTGACACTCACACACATAGAACACTCTATAAGACTATCTTAATAAGTCAAGTGTAACTTTTAAAAATATGTATTAATTCCTGTCAATAATAGATATCCTGATTCAACTACAAAGTGAATCAGGAATCACAATCAAATGTAATCACAAGTTGTATGTACACAATTTATAGATAGAATCTTTGTATTGACATATATTATTAATGCAATATGTGTGTAAGTTGTGATATAGGACTATGAGGTAATACTGGCTTTTCAAGCTAAGTTGTTGTTTGTCATCATGACTTCAAGTGTCTGTTTCTGTTGGAAATAATATTAGAATGGTTCACAGTTTCTTTTTATTTGAAACAAATAAATGTCCCTCTTGATTTAAGGTAAAGTCACTTTTAGAGGGGGTATACACAAGATTGAGCTGCTCTGGCCACGAAATCTTAACTTCTGTGTGGGCGGCAGGAAACAGTCTCCACTGCTTGCTTGCTTCACCGTTTCGTTGGGAAACAACACTGGTCGCTATCTTGACCAAAGAGTATGCTACCAGCCTCTGGATTCAGCAAAACTAAGACCAAGGGCTGCTTTAATACGTTAGTACCACGGTCCCTGAAACAAAAAGGTTGTACCTCCTACTTCAGAACTAATTTATAATCTATTTCCACACTGAAGCACAATACATAACAAACACTGAGTTCAGCGCTGTAGGCCAACTGTTAGCTTCTCATGTAACAACATTCACCAGTATTCCTCTCCCTAATGGTTACAACGCCTCTGCAATTTCAGCTGTAATTCCTTCTATACAATAAGATAGGTGTCATAGTACTATTTGGCAATCCCATATATGCCTATGCAGTTATACTCCTCTCCGACAAGTTTTGTTCCTGGTGGAGCAATATCTAGGCTTTTCCTCATGTTTGCTACTGAACCACACACAATACATACATAAATTATCAATTCACATTCAATTTTCATCTAAAAGAGATCAAATATGTCTAGCTTACCACAATTTCAAGGAAATATTAAACAAATACGTTGACTGGCGATGAATTATGGCACAATTCCGATCTGCCTCTGTCCCAGGCTTTCATTAGAAAATTATGAACTGAATCTCAACGCACTTGCTTCTACACAGTTTAATTTCAATAAGTGGCACTGAACCGACGCTCTTAATGGACTATATCAAATGGTCTAGCCAATAAGACCATGTATACAAAAGCATTTGAAAAAAGTACCCTTCCTACCGTTTCCCTTAACAACCAAAAATAGTATTTGCAGTCGACTAATCATGTTTCGCCTTACATATAATTCTGGCCAATCAAATCGGATTTAACGTGGTGGCCTCATTTCCGCCATTATGAGCAAATATGGTCCTGTGTTGTCAGACAACACCATTATTTTATTTTGGCTATAATTTGTTAATTATTAGACTATTTGCTTAACATCTAACACATTCTTTGTCAGCAAGACCTAAGGCACCCAAATATATAAATTTAATGGTGCTAAGTGGCTGCATTCAAAATATGTATTTTCTTCTAGGATAGTCGTGCTGTTACCACCTCCTCACTTCCATACTATGGGGTGTCTTCTGTACTATCAGGCTAAAGTCAGGATTTCAGACGTAAAACAGCATTGGGTCATGTTTCCTAATAGGCATTAAACATGTTTTCAAAACCTAACCGTGTATTGGTAGTGTTTTTTATTACTGTTTATTTGAAAAAAGTTAGTGCTTCATGCCTTACGCGTGGGATTGGCGTTACTATTAATCGCGAGACTGTGGTAGTATTGCATGCGTTCTTCCGTACATCTCTCTCTCTCTAAGGCCGTCTGTCTTTTCATTACGCAGTGTATATAATGACATTAATGCTAGTATTTTATCTAGGTCATTAAGCAGTGTGCGTATCTCAAGGTTTTCTAAGAAATACAGTACACGTTTTATTTTTAGAAATGCGTGTATGCTGCTGTAGGCTTTACTATCAAACTTGAAAGCGTTACACTTATGCAGACGAAGTAGAAAAAGGGGGATTTGTGTACGCCATTGTGACAGCACTGGTCTTTTACCATTCTTCTTTCCTTTTATTGATTTAATTCGTTTAGTCTTTACATTTACTTTTTAATTTAGATATGTGGATTTATAATGTTTCACGACAACCGAGCTATTCTGAAGTGCCCAATTTAGTTCGTTTATTTGTAGGAAAATATCCGGTAAATATGCAAGACTCTGAAGCCAATCACATTCGTGTAACTTTGAAGTAAGTTGGAAAGGATGGTCTTCAAAAAAAAAGTTGTACTTCATGTCTAAGTTCGAACAGCCGGGTAATGACTTTTCGACGAGACAGCCACCTTAATTGTGTATGAAGGAGCAGGGTAGAATGAAGACTATTCATCTCTTCACACAGTGCGTTGAAAAGCCTCGAGTTTGTGGACTTTGACTTTATAAAATTAACCACTTTCACTGCTTCATCAAGAACGACTTTTAATTCACCAGGGAGACGGTTAAATGCAAGGCTTTGCCTGTGGATGCAGCAGTGGCTCCAGGTTATATTGGGGGCTACCTTCGTGACACGAGCGCGAAGACCGGAGTAGCAACCTGACATAGACTTGGCTCCGTCAGTGCAAATTCCACAACAATTAGACCAATTAATGTCCTTTTCTTTGAAATAAGAATCAATAGCATAAAATATATCCTCACCTCTTGTAAGCACTGATAGAGGATGACAAAGCAAAAGATTTTCTTCAACTTCATTGCTTTTCAAATACCTCACAATAACAAGCAAAACAGCGAAATTAGCAATATCTGTGCTTTCGTCAACTTGAATAGCAATGAATTTACTATTTTTAATTCTACTTATTATTGTCGCTTCAACATCGTCAGACATATCCTGCACTCTTCGAGAAATTGTATTGTTCGAAAGAGGGATAGCGTTCATTTTGCGAACATGTTCCTCCCCGAGCATGCACAGAACGGCATCTTTTATACAATTCCTTGTTTTCATAACTGGGGTGTTTTGTTTGTAAATGCCGCAATAGTAACGAAGGTTTCATGCTACCATTGGATAATATTCCTGACACGCTACACAGTGGGGCTTAGCACTCCTATAAACGAAAACCCATACTTCATGTATTCGTCACTGTATTTTCTCTTTTTAGCTCTATGTATAACTGAAGATCGTGTCTTTTCATTATCCTGCACCAAAGTCTTAGGTGTGTCCCGAGAAGTACTTGGCGATTGATCACATTCCACATTATGTTTCAGCTTTTTTACTGTGCCGGTTTTCAACCACTGATCCATATCTGATAATATACGAATTGAACAATTAATCACTTTAAGTTAAGTTAAAACAATGACAAAAACTACCGTATATAGAAACACTTTCTCACTGTCTCACGTTTGTAAAATTTGGGTCAAGAATCGACACTATTACTTCCGGGACATTAGACGTTCATAGATCGTATGGAAGATCAAACAAGTCATATTTTTGATGAAATATTCAACGGCACAACTATAATCACATAGTCATCATAATGAAGACTATTGTGTAAAATATTGAATTGTGGTCACACGAAACGACATAGATTTTCACACACGCCAGTCCAAGCAGACAGCACGCCAGTGGCGCGCAAGAAAAACGGCGGAGATTGTCTCACACAGCTCATGTTGTATAGTATAGCGTTGAATTAATTTCACAACTTTTGACTTGTCTTTTACATTGTTGACATATGTATCTTTTTTCCGCCATTACTCAATTTTTTTCGCATACCCCTGAATGTCCTGTCGCGTACCCCCAGGGGTACGCGTACCACAGGTTGGGAACCGCTGAAGTAGACGAAGATAGGAACAACTTTGCAAGTTACGAGCTAAACGAAACGAACCATCTAGTTAAAAGATTGAAGGTGAATTGGCCAAGATCATTTTGGGTAGAACTGAATGAAGAATGCGCGCGTGAAGGAGTGAGTGTGAAAGTGGATGACAGTGGCCATTACATTGTACATTAGACGTAGATGAAGATGTGAGTTTAACATACAAGTCAGCAAATGCTTTTTATTCTGGATTTAAATCACATGAACTTAACCAAATTCTAAGTGAACTAAAAAGTAAATGGTCACAAGGGAGAATAGTGCGCGAAATTAAATGTGTAAACCATTCATTGTCATCTAGTTTTCTATCTAATGTTAAATTAAGTGATAATATACTTTCATTTGCTGTGAGATCGAGGTTACAGTTGCTTGAATGCGAAAGTCTTTTACATCTATACTATCCACAGATATACACGAAAATGTGCAAAATATATAACCACCCATACGAAACAGTGTCACACCTATTGAATGGATGTACCAAATTTCAAACATTATACCAACAAAGGCACAATAGAGCTGTAGACATTATTTATGAGAAACTGAAATCCTCATACAGTAATAAGAATTACATAACAATAAATAAAGAGATAATAGTTAAACCATCGCTTTTCGGCAGCAGTAACACTTCATTTAAAACACTTGCCGTAAAACCTGATTTAACAATAATCAATCGACAGAACAAAACAGTTTTTATAGTGGAGGCAGCAATACCATATGACGCCCATTTAGATAAATGTTACCAACATAAATTTGATAAGTACTATCCAGTGACTGCAGAAATTAACGAACTAGGCTATCGTATGCATGTAATCGTACTGATAATTGGTAGTTTGTGTCATGTGCATGCAAAGTGTGTGAGTGGATTAATGTCGTTAGGGTTGCGGAAATTTGAAGCCAAAGTTTTATGTAAATATGTCAGCATTAGTGCAATTATAGGTTCTTACAGAATATGGAAACTTCAATGTAAAAAACACCCATTTTAATTTGCTGGAGATGTTTTCCACACAGTCTAATCTCAATTGTGCTCTGTCTACTATACCAAACGACTATTGTATTTGATGCTATATTTAATATCTCACTCCACTAGCTGTCAAAGCTTTTTATGGCGAACAAAATATTCTGATAAAACCCCTATGTAAAAACACCATATTGCTCTACGTGAATGGTATTCCACACACATTTTGTAAATTTCAATAATACTCATTTCTGGCAGGTTATATCATATCATATCATATCGTTGAATGCCTATGTCTTTTAGAAAGCTTAAAGATTGTTATGTATGTGTAACACAAACATGTAAAAACACTATATTAAAATTATATAATAAAACTACCCTAAGGCAGTCTAATGTCGATTCGAAATTATTCTGGCAACTCCTGCGACATGGCTAGTACCAAACTGTATCGGCTACTGCCGTTCCTTTGGATCTACCGGCTGTGTGGAGAGGGGGAACATGCTGCATGGGCAACAGCTTGATCTCCATATAACTGTGCCCAAGCTCGCGCCCTGGAGAAGACGGCACCGCTAAAAACCATCAGCGGAGAGAAGCTAACCGATAAGGGTAAGCAAATGGAGAGGTGGGTCGAGCACTACTCTGAGCTTTACGCTAGAGACAATACCGTTACGCCTGCAGCCCTTGATGGTGTCAACAGTCTGCCAACTATGGAGGAGCTGGATGCCGAACCAACATTAGAGGAACTCAGCAAGGCCATTGATAGCTTGGCCTCTGGCAAAGCACCAGGCAGTGATGGGATTCCTCCTGATTTAATCAAATGCTGTAAGAGCACGCTATTACATCCCCTGCATAGGATGCTGTGCCAGTGCTGGGAAGAGACAACTATTCCTCAAGACATGCGAGATGCCAAGATTGTAACACTGTATAAAAACAAAGGAGACAAAAGTGATTGCAATAACTACAGAGGCATCTCTCTTCTTAGTATTGTTGGTAAGGTTTTTGCCAAAGTCATCTTAATGCGACTACACAAGTTAGCTGAGCGCATATATCCAGAGTCACAGTGTGGATTCCGAGCTGGCAGATCAACAACAGACATGATCTTCTCTCTCCGCCAGCTTCAGGAAAAATCAAGAGAGCAGAAAAGACCATTATATATCGCCTTTATAGACCTCACAAAAGCATTCGACCTGGTTAGTAGGGATGGACTCTTTAAAATCCTCCTGAAAATAGGCTGCCCTTCTAAAATGCTGGAAATGATAAAGTCATTCCATGACGGCATGAAGGGAACAGTCCAATATGCTGGAAGCACGTCACAGCCCTTTGATATACGAAGTGGCGTTAAACAAGGCTGTGTTCTGGCTCCGACCCTCTTCGGAATCTTCTTTGCCTTACTCTTGAAACATGCATTCAGAGATGCAACTGAAGGAATATGCCTTCACACTAGGTCAGATGGCCGTTTGTTTAATCTTTCAAGGCTGAAGGCAAAAACAAAAATCAGAAGGGTCACTATAAGAGACTTGTTGTTCGCTGACGATGCTGCAGTCGTCACTCAAAGCCAACAGGAGCTTCAGAGCTTGATGAATCGCTTCACTAAGGCATGCAAGGACTTTGGCCTCACAATAAGTCTAAAGAAAACGAATGTGCTGAGTCAGGATGTGGGTGCTGCACCAGTTATCACTATCGATAACTATGAATTGGCAGTGGTGCACCACTTCACATACCTAGGGTCTACCATCAATGACAAACTCTCACTGGATACAGAAATCGACAGCCGCATTGGCAAAGCTGCAGCTACCTTTGCCCGCCTCACATCGCATGTTTGGGGAAACTCTAAACTCACAATGAAGACCAAAGCTACGGTATATAATGCCTGCGTCACCAGCACACTCCTATATGGCAGCGAGACCTGGACGACCTATGCTAAGCAAGAAAGAAGGCTCAATACCTTCCATTTGCGGTGTCTACGCTGCATCCTCGGCATCTCGTGGAAAGATAAAGTGACAAATATCGAGGTGTTGTCACGTGCTGGCCTTCAAAGTATGTATACGCTTCTTAGACAGCGCAGACTTCGCTGGCTTGGCCATGTTCGCCGCATGGATGATGGTCGCATCCCAAAAGATATCTTCTACGGACAATTAGCAGATGGCAAGAGAACAGTTGGGCGACCACAGCTGAGGTTCAAAGATGTGTGCAAGAGAGATATGAGGGCGCTGGACATGGATCCAGCTACATGGGAGGATGAAGCTGCCGATCGCACTAAGTGGCGATGCTATTTACGGCGCCACCTCAGATTGGGCGAAGAGAGGCTCACACAAGAAGCAGAGGTGAGGAGAAAACGTCGAAAGGAGCACCAGGAAAATAAGCAGATGAGGGCTGTCACCTCAGGGGCGCATTCCCATAGTCAGTTATGACTGAAGGGGCTATTATTATTATAATAATAAAACTATAATAAAATTGTAATTAATTTGTATTATATTATTTTATAAGGTAGTATGTTTTGCTAAGTTTTGCAATTCGTACGGAATATTTGTTGCCAAATAGTGAAATTCTAACGGAATTTAAAATTCAACGGAGTATGTGTTAAAAATTCATGCTACTGATTCTATTCAATAAAACGGTAAGTAAACTAGTTTTCTTCTTTTTGTTTTGTTAGTTGAAATACAAAGAATAGTACAAATATGTGCTACTGTATTTGCATCTAATTTTATTTCAAATTATTAGTTAACCTAAACGAAAATGCATATTAGGTCTGAAACTCGCAATTGGGTCCATCCTGCTATTCGGGTACAGCCGAAAATGGCGGCCAAATTTTAGTTCGCGTAACGCTCATATGATAAAGGGGCACTACTGCTGACGATACAGATTTGATAAGGAAATGACCATTGTGTATTTCTCTAATTGAAGAGTATTCCGATTCTTTGCTACAACCGACTGTTGTGTATTTCACCAACTTGCATTAGCTGTAGAGGTAATTGGCAATCATGTTTTATAAATCTTTCATTCGAAACAAAATAGGTTATGGAAGCATAATCTATGACTCTGCATCACATAGTCACAAGATTAAATTCGGGTAACTTGGAAGAATAATGTCCCACTGTCCGCCATTTTCCCCTTAGGTTATTCACGCAGAAAATAAATATTAGACAAATATGAAGGCATGTTTTTAGGCACTCGTAAGTAATAAGAAAAAGTACGGGTCATTAGTGCGAACTGCAACACATAACTCGGGAAATTTACATAGGGCAGTCCAGTCTATTAATGATGCAATCACTTCTATTGTTCCCCTATTATACAGTAAAGATCAGACTACACAAGACATAGGCCTAGACCTTAATACTGTGTCAAGTAAATGATAAAAGACTAAGAACAGTAGATATTATATAAACATTTTAAACACATAAGGAAGGGAAACCTCATGCATGTAAACAGTAAATAAATATTAGATAAACATAAAGGTATGTTTCCTTTGCTCTAAAGGTACTACTTTCCTGTATCAGCAGTTATTCATCTTATTTGGAATTGAAAACACTATTTATCCTAATTATAACCCGTCAGAGATTGAAGGGATAATTCTCATCACCAGAATAAAAATAAAATAGGGAACTTAAAAATTCCCAGCAAAAGAGTAATTAGGCTACCTACTCAGACTATAATTAAGAATAGTTTTTTTTTAGTATACAAGAATTGTAATGTGCAGAATATCTACAATAAAATAATATGAAAAACAGAGAATAACAATATTATATTATTTACAGGATTGCAATTCACCCATATCAGTAGAAGAAATGTTGAGAATAGACAGACTTAGAGAACTGCTTGATATATTAAAGCAGTATGCAACCAGAACCAAAAACAAAAATTAATATGTAAGGACTACTGAGGGTGTAGTTGGAAATTGAATGTGTAATAAGGTTCTCATAATACATATTGATAATAAATAAATAGTGAACCAGGTTTCATCCCAAACACCCCAGACTTCATCCTGAAAAGGACATTGGTTGCGTTGTGTCTGTTTACAGTGGAGCATCAATATCTGTACCTTTCGGCTAGCACATGCGACTTTAGCATGGCATTTTTTTATACCGGGTTTGCCTTCCCTCTTTGATCCCTACTCTTTCAGCCAGACTGCAATGATGCAGCCTGTTTCCAGGATCACCACATGGAGGTGGAGTAGGGTCTTGGTCAGCTCTGGCTCACTGACCCTGATGCAAGCAGTCAAGCTATGAGTCACTGACGGCATTCTCTGTTGCTGTGTCTTTGGGTCCTGAACCAGGTTTCATCACAAACACCCCAGACTTCACCCCCTCCTACTCTTTTTTTTTACATGTACAACAAATGTAGCCTACATTAACTCTTTGCTTCCAAAATTATTACTTACACTGTGCCTCAATTTTGTGTGTATGTTTTTTTTCACAAAGAATTATAAACAGCAGAATATATCATGTGTTTGTGTAAATTGTTTATGTGAACATGCACTTATTATATATTAAACTGATGGGAAATTGATAGGGAGTCAAGATGTGCAGCGTTTTTCCATTAGTATTAACACAAGCATAATTGGAATTTATAAAAACACAATGCATGTAGTAAAAAACACACCAACAACGTTAACAGTAGAATATGAATTTAATGAAGGCAGTTTATTGTTGCAGTCAATGAAACTTGCTTTCCTAGTCTTAGAACATCAAGGTAATTCATATATGGCCATACCTACAGAGCCTTCAATAGATTATCTAACATTTGGAAATTACGATCATTGAATATACATACCAAGCTTTGTCTGTTTAATTCAAATGTTATCTCAGTGTTAACATACGGCTGAGAGAGTTGGAAAATAACAAAATCATTGGAGAACAAGCTGAATACATTCGAGAACAAATGTCTTAGAAAACTCATGAACATCAGTTGGAAAGAATTCAAGACTAATCAACAAATAAGCGAAGACTCTAGGCAGAAATATGTCTCCAACTATATAAGGAAAAGACGATGGTCATATATCGGTCATGTCCTACGAATGCAAAACAACAGAATACCACTACAGGTGCTCACTTGGGTTCCTGAGGGTAAGAGGAAAAAAGGAAGACCAAAAGAAACACTCAGAAGAACATTAATAAGAGAAGGAAGAACGTTGGGCCTAAATAATGTGCAAGAGCTAAGAGGAGTGGCGTCACAACGAACAACCCGGAGAGCACTGGTTTCTGCCTTATGCGCCGTGTTTGGCGCTTAAAGAATTTATTATTATTATATCTACAGCACAGTCTGGATAAGTTGAAATTACTGGGACCTCCTAAAAAATTCTGCTTATCAGGAGTTTGCTCAGAGCTGGACATTTTGCAGTCAGAATAAAAGAGAAAGTAAAAAGTAATTATTTTTACCCTTTATTTACAACTGTTTCATCATTTGAGTAGCATTTTTCCACTTTTCAAAAGCAAATTAAAAGCATAAAGTATAGCATCATGTCCTTTGTTTGTACCTTAGATGCAAATGTTGTTCGTCCATCACGGGTGATGAAGACCACTCTGTTCATCCAATTATTAGAAATATGTTAGATTACTCTATGGGTACGAAGGTGACTGATGAGCCCAATGCGGGCCTTGAAAGATCTCGGACAGTGTGGGCAGGGAATGTTTGCTTCATGTGAAGGTTTTATTTCACGGTATTTTCTAGCTTGTCTCCGCTGTTCCGCTGCTGCTCTTCTGGATGATTCGCATGCCACTGCACCTTTACGAAGAGATGTGTGCCAAGCAGTTCGGTCTTGTGCAGCAGCTTCCCATATGTCTGGGTTTATGTCAAAGGTTTTCAATGACGTCTTTAACGTGTCTTTGAAGCACTTCTTTTGGCCACCATGGGAGCGTTTACCCTTCTGCATCTCACCATAAAAGAGTATCTTTGGCAGTCGATGGTCTGGCATGCGGACTACATGACCTGCCCAGCTAATCTGTGACTGCATCAGAATAGTATGGATGCTAGGGATACCAGCTCTGTCAAGAACGGCGGTATCCGGGATCGTATCTTGCCATTTGATGTTCATTATCTTCCTGAGACAGACTGTATGGAAGTGGTTTAGCTTCTTTATGTGGCGCCTGTATACAGTCCATGTTTTGCATGCATAAAGCAGCACTGGTACCACCGTAGCTCTGTACACCTTCAGCTTTGTCTGTAGACTAATGCCACTTCAATGCCAAATGTTGGTGTAAAGCCTGCCAAATGTGCTGCTGGCTTTGGAGATCCTGGTGTTTACCTCATCATCAATGACGATGTTCTGGGAAAGTGTGCTACCAAGGTATATGAATCTGTTCACAACATTCAGTTTCTCACCATTTACCTTGATGATTGCTCAGTATAAACTGTGCCAGGAGCTGGTTGGTACATGATTTCTGTCTTCTCCGTGTTGATGGTAAGCCCAAAGTTGGCACAGGCTTCGGAGAATCTATCCACGCTGTGCTGCAGATCAGCCTCTGAGCCAGCACTAAGGGCACAATCGTTAGCAAACAGAAGATCTCTGATGGTGTGTGATTTGACCTTGGTTTTTGCTTGAAGCCTCCAGGCCTCCTAAGGTTAAACAATTTTCCATCAATACGATATCTGATGTCGATTCCTGTGTCCCCGTCTCTGAAAGCATCAGTCAGCATAGCAGAAAACATGATACTGAACAGAGTCGGTGCAAGTACACACCCTTGTTTAACTCCGTTTGAGATGGGGAAAGGCTCCGACAGCTGACCGTTTTCCTGAACTCTAGCCTGCATTCCATCATGCAGTTGCTGCACTACTGAGATAAATTTCTTTGGGCAGCCGTATTTTGCCATGATCTTCCATAGACCCTCTCTACTGACCGTGTCGAACGCCTTTGTCAAGTCGATGAAAGCTGTGTACAGGTCACAGTGCTGTTCTTGGCATTTTTCTTGTAGCTATCTTGCAGCGAACACCATATCGGTGGTTCCACATTCTTTCCGGAATCCACACTGACTTTCAGGTAAAAGACCTTTGTCAAGATGAGCCGTAAGGCGATTCAGAAGGATTCTGGCAAATATTTTCCCAGCGATTGATAAAAGAGAGATGCCTCGATGATTGTTACAGTCTTGGCGATTACCTTTATGTTTATATAGATGTATAATTGACGCATCTTTGAGATCGTGTGGGATGGTTTCACTCTGCCACATTTGCTGGAAGATCATGTGAAGTTTCTCTATCAGAACTGTACCGCCATCTTTATAAACCTCAACAGGAATTGAATCGGAGCCGGGGGCCTTTCCACTAGAAAGTTGACGAATCGCTTTTTGAGTTTCCTCCAGAGTTGGTATATCATCTAGTGCTTCATTTATAGGAATTTGGGGCAGGCGGATGATGGCTTTGTCATTAATAGATGATGGCTGGTTCAGAATATTATTAAAGTGTTCGACCCAGCGTTGGAGAATTTTTTCCTTGTCTGTAATTATTTTTTTTCCATCTGCATTAAGGAGGGGACATGATCCTGATGATGTTGGACCATAGACCGCTTTGAGTGCATGGTAAAAATTCTTCAATTCATGGCTGTCAGCAAAGCCTTGGAGCTCATCTGCTTTATTACTCAGCCATGAATCCTGCATCTGGCGTAGTTTATGTTGGATGATTTTACGCATGTTGTTGAAAGCATCTTTCTTTGATGTAGATTTTGGATCACTTAAATATGCTTTATGGAGATGGTGTTTCTCAGCCAACATCTTCTTTATATCATCTGAGTTCTCATCAAACCAGTTATTTTGTTTCTTGATGGCAGGACCCAGGATCTCTGTAGCAGTGTTATAGATCTGCTCACTTAGGGCTGCCCAATTTGTTTCCACACTTTGCCCATCTAACGAGATAGATTTAAGACGGTCTTCTAGGGTATCAGTAAATGACTGTTTGATTTTTGTCTTCTTTAGTTTGGTGACATCCAGCCTTTTTTGAGTTTTCTTCCCCTGAGGGCGCCTGGCTGGTTGGATACGAATTTTAAGTTTAGACACAATGGGGCGATGATCAGTCCAGCATTCAGCACCACACATAGACTTGGTCACCCGGACATCTTGCCTGTCCTTCTTCCTAACAATTACATAGTCAATTAAGTGCCAATGCTTTGAGCGAGGGTGCATCCAGGAGGTCCTGTTGCGGGTAGGAAGTCAAAAAATGGTGTTGATGACAAGGAGGTCATGTTCTGCGCAAGTCTGGAGGAGAAGAAGTCCATTGCTGTTACAGTGACCTACGCCGTACTTTCCAATAGTACCATTCCAGATGTTATCTGAGCCTACTCTTGCATTAAAGTCACCAAGAGTTATGAGCTTATCTGCTTTAGGAACTGATGCAATGACTGCATGTAGTTCTTCATAAAACTTATCCTTGACGTCATCCTGGTTTGTCATAGTTGGTGCATACGTGCTAATGATGGTGGCATATTTTCTTCCATAAAGCAGGGGAATCTTGACTGACATGAGTCGGTCATTTATTCCCTTTGGTTGCCCTGCTTACTTGCCAACAATTGCTGTTTTGATTGCAAATCCAACCCCTGCTTCTCGTCTTTCTTCAGTTCCTCTTCCGCTCCAATAGAATGTATAACCTGCACCCTTTTCGCAAAGTTGGCCCTCGCCTGCAAGTCGAGTTTCACTCAGTGCTGCTATGTCAATGTTGTATCTGGCCAGTTCTCTCCCAATCAGGGCAGTTCGCCTCTCGGGTCTGTTTGCGTTAAAGTCTTTGTCAAGGAGAGTGCGCACATTCCATGCGCCTAGAATGAGGGGGAAAAATCTGTCCTTTCTTTTTCTTATGTGTCGCCCGCTGAAGTAGGGTACCCACCAACCACTGTAAGCTGGTTAGGTAATGGTGGAGCAGGCAATGTTTAGGGCACCTTTTCTAGCCCCTTCCTCATGCCATGGAGGTGAGCAGTGCTTTCCTAAAGAGGGCTGCTCAGACACTCAGGGGGCTACCGAATCCTGCTGCTGCTCCGATTAGTGGAAGACGACCATATGGTCTGAGCCACCTGTGTGTAGGTCTGCGACTACAACTGCCAGCGTTCTCACGCCTGCCGCTTCGCCGCTCGCCCATCGCCACAGGACTTGTTGTGAGTTGATGGATGAATGGATGAAAGAGTGACTTGTACAGTGATTTGGATTAAAGTGAGGAAGAGTTGCGCTATTCGTCGACCTCACTCTCTTGCCTGGGTCCATCTGAATCCAGTGGCAAGACAAGTCAAGACGACTGGAGATGAAGTCAGGTGCAGTGGATGACCAGGGCTTTCTACGTGCCTCGCCGTGCTCCTTAAGCTCCACAGCGCGTTGCTGGTAATCGCCGTCATGCCCATTGAAGATGCAAATACCAGAACATTTAAAACTACATATTTCATAATGAAACAAGGTGACAAACGAAAATCACAAAATGTTGCTATTGGAAGCCATGCTGGCGTAATGGTTACCACATTGCACAGGCAATCAGGTGTTCAAGGTTAAAGCCCGGGCATTGGCATTTGAAGAAGTGTCACTGACCGGGATTTTGACTGAATAAACTGAATGGCTCCTGAGATAAATCCTCTGTGGATGGGAAGGAGCAAAGCTCATTACCTGGTTTTGGAGGAAAGTCCACAGGTTCTCCAGCCTTGCAATGACATGTCATTGGGCCAAAGAGCTGAAAACCCAAGTGCTGCTGGTTATGAAAAAAAAAAAAATAATAATTTTAAAACAAGTCAAGTATAATTATATCACATAAATATTTTGACAATTGTTTGTGGTTTTAAATAAAAGTTTATCTTTAACTTTGTCTTTCACATGTGACTAGTCATTAACTGTAGCTTTAGATCAAGTTCTGTTGGTTTTCCAGTGGCCAGGCAATACACACTCATCAGCTAAATGTAACATTCCTCATCTCTCCCATCATTTGATAATGAATTATGACTATCAACTCAATTCTCTTAATTGTCGACTATGTTTTTAAGTAAATGTGACACATTCATTTTCTCAGGAGACTTAGAATTTGTAGATACTTGGCTTGTCACATTTCTGTGGTAATTTAAAGAAAACCATAATCATGTGATTCATCATAAAACTATAATAAAAATGCCAAAGCATGTACACATGCTGTTTAACTTCACTCTGATTGCTAAAACAGTAACAGAAGTCACTTTATGGTATTAAAATATAGACTAGATCAGCAGCAGGAAACCTATGTAATGTGAGGATCTACTTTAGAAACACTGAGCTCTCTTAAGATTTGCCTTGATACAATCATATCTGTTTCAGGTTCCAGAGTATAAAAAATGTTGAAGCATATAAGTTATTTGCATCTCTGCAGCATAACCCTCTTACTGCAATTCTTTCAACAAGGCATTGAAAAATTGAAACTAAATTATATTTTACTAAATGACAACGTTACTTCAAATAAAGGATCCCATTTTTATCTTATGCAGCTCATTAATAAAGTGAATTTTAATAAGGCTTCTCATAGATTATCAATGGAAACACAGAATAAGTACCTTTAATCCTGGGGATATCACACTTTTAAATACCTTTGAGAAAAACTAAGTTCTTAGGTTGCTATCATTTTTTTTTTAAATTTCTATCATGTAAAAATCTACCAAATCATCCCCTGTGATCTCCTTTATTTTTAAGTTTGGAGATAACTTTGAGGATTAGGGTATGTTCACTGCTGGTGTAAAATGCATTAAACAGATGTGGGGATAGGGGAACAAAGTAACTGTGGGTCACATAAATATTGAAAGTGAAAAAGGAAAGGAGAGAATGAAGTAATGAGAAATGAAAAAATATTTATTTTTAAAAAAAAGCATATTTGTTTATGGCTAATGCAGTTGCATTAGGACCCACCATTTGACAGTGATTATTGCTGTGAGGTAATGCTGCTTAGATATTGGTGTAAATATATGTAGTATGTCTTCATAGTCTTAAAATGATACCCATCATCTGCTATATTTCATTGCCTTCAGGTTGAAAGAAATATGGAATCTAATGTCACACATCTAATTACAGAAATGAAGCAGGAAACAGACTATGAGGTATGTCAAATATTTATGTCCCATGTAATTCCCCTGGGTCTCTGAAGAGACAAAGAAAGAACATGCCTACTGCTCTCTTAAGAATGTCGTACAAAGTGACTTGTGGGGTTGTGGGTGGGGCTGGCTACCTCATTATGTTAAACATATTTTCACAGACTCCACTGCTGCAAGTGTATGTGAATGCTTGGTGCAGGCTTCTAACAAGTGGTCCAGCTGTAATGGTGGCTGTATGCTCTGTTAGGAGCGCAAAAAGAAGATGAATGAAAATATTGACATTTGGAAGCTTTCAAGAATCCATTCTTCTTCTTTGATCTTTAGCCGAAGACTTGAAGCAGTCAATGGCCATCACGCCTGGTGGCATCTTGTAAGGCAACAACAAATTGATTCCACTTTGCTCAGTTGGTGGCCATCTTTTGTACAGTGCCCCAACTCTGGTTCATTCTTTGCATCTCAGCCTCCACAGTCCTCCGCCAAGTTGTTTTCAGTCGGCATCTCTTTCGCCTTCCTTCAGGGGTCCAAAGCATAGCTGTTCTTGTGATGGCATCGGGGTCTGTTCTGAGGACATGGCCAAACCAGCTCCAGCATCTGCCAGCTATGATGGTGTGCATGTCCTCTTGCTTGCTCCGAGTAAGCAGATCTTGGTCTGTGATGGTATTCTGCCAAAAGATTCGGTGAATTTTTCTTAGGCAGGTTGTGTGAAAAGAGGACAATTTTGACACTTCCTTCTGTAACTCTCCAGCATTCCGCACCGTAGAGAAGCACAGAGAGGCTAAAACAGGCTGTTCTTGCTTTGTTCATTCTATTGTTGATGTCTTTGCTTGCCCTGCCGTCTTGTTTTACTATGCATCCTAGGTATGTGAAAGTGTCTGTCTATACCAGTTGCTGATTCCTTACTGATATGGGCTCAGGGTTGCTCACATTGAGTGTCATGACCTCTGACTTCTTTAAATTGATGTTCAAGCCCACCTGCTGGCTATACTTATTAAGTCTATCTGTTTTTTCCTGGATGTGTTGATGTGAATGTGCTAGTAATGCAATGCCATCTGCATATTCCAGATCTTCCAGAGTAGAAAATGTAGTCCATCTTATTCCTCTTGGACTGCCCTCTGTTGTCTGGCGCATCACTCAGTCTATGACTGTTAAAAATAGAGTGGTTGATAAGGGGCATCCCTGTCGTACACCTGTCATCACCTCAAAGGTTAGGTTGCTCTGCCCGACACTACACGTAAAGTTGGCATAGAGGCTTTTTATGATTGACACTATGCAGCTTGGAATTCCATAAGCCCTCAGTATTTTCCATAAACTGTCCCTATGTATACTGTCAAAAACCTTTTCAAAATCAATGAAATTAATGTACAGCTGTCTTTGCCATTCTGAGCACTGCTTTATAATGCTCCTGAAAGTAAATATATGATTTACACATCTTCTGTTCTTTCTAAATCCTGCTTGTTCTTTCCTCAGCTTGTGGTCTACTGCTTTTGAAATTCTCTGTATAATTATCCTGCCTAGTATTTTGCTGGGAACTGAGAGAAGAGTGATTCCTCTTCAATTATTGCAGTCTGCAAGATCTCCTTTCTTGGGTAATTTGACAATTATTCGTTTGTTCCACTCTGTTGGTGTTGTCCCTGTTTTCCAGACTTGTGCAAATAGTAGTTCTAATAGTTCTACTGCTAGCTCATGGTCTGTCTTAAATAGCTCTGCATTTAAGTTATCATGGCCAGGAGCTTTTCCATTCTTTTACCCTTTGATTGCTGTGATGATTTCTTCTTTTCGTGGAATGTCTGTATTTACATCTAGATCATTTTCAGCCTCAGGAACATTCAGTTGTGTCTCTTGTATTTCCTTGTTCAGAGTTTCTCTGAAGTGCTCTGCCCATCTTGTTTCCTGTCCCTCTGCTGTCATGATGAGATTTCCTTGCTTATCTCTTACTAATTTAATATTCTTTGCACCTTGTTTTCCACTGATGAATTTAGTTATTTTGTATATTGTGCTTTGTTCATTTCTCAGTGCTGCCTCTTCTGCCTGTCTTGCAAGATCATCTAGGAAATTCCTTCTGTTGGCTCAGGTTTGGCATTTAACCTTCTTGTCCAGCTGACTGTACTGTTCGCTATATAGTTGCTTTAACCTGGGGGACTTCGCTTCTGTTTTCTTTCTTTCCATTTCCTTTACAACAATGGCATGTGAACATGTATTCAAAGCTGAGAGGGTGTTTTGAGGTGCAAAAACTTTGATTACAAAATAAGCAAAATTTCCAATCTACTCAACACCCAGAATCCGAAATGCTCAGGGAGGGCCATGTTTCGGTTTTCAGAATACACCCAAAATATCAACAGAAGTAGCCCAAAGTTGCCCAAAAATTTCCGCACTTAAATTATGTAGTACAATTATTTATCAGAACAAATATTTTTAATAAACTTCAGATATAAGCTTTGTTAAATACCTGCACGTGCACATTCAATACTCTAATCACCATCATCAGCTTGGTGTCATATATCTGTTGATAGACCAAACAGAATTTTCAGCTCATGAATAGGCAATAATAGTTATTCCCACTGCTACCCACAGGAGTACCTGCAACTCTATTCAACATTTTCACAATGAAATGAAACTCACAAAATTAGCTCACAAATTTCCACTCAAAATGAGCTCAGAAATGTTCACACATGGCTGAAAGTGGTGCTTAGACACAACTAACTAGTTGTGTTTGAAAATTTATATCACATTATAGCATATACATCAGCTTATACTGCGCTTGTGCTTCAAGAGGATGAAATGTGATAAACAGAACATTGTGTGTGTTCAGTACCCTGCATACCAGTTAAATAACAATAATCATTTTTTGTTTGTTTTGGAAACTTAAAAGTAGCCCAAAAGTCAGGCAAAACACTTTCATTTTTTGGTATATCTTGGTTTTTGGATGTTCAGATTATGGGTTTCACACATGTATAAGAAATAATCAGGGTTAAAAAAAACTAAAGTGATCTTTAAATTATTTGAGTCAAAACAAAAGTGTATTTAGTATGATCTTTGGCACAGCATGTCACTGACCAACTGTTTATAGTTATACAATCATCTATATCAGCATCAGTGCTGTGATCTGTTCAAAAATTGACTTTTTTGGTCAAAATTATTCCAGAAATTCATTATCATATAAATGAGATTTTAAAACATCATTCTGAAGGTCCAAAATCTTTAACTCAAGTTCTTTTGTCATAGCTTCCTTGAGCAGTCATATTTGTATATGGGTAAATAACAGAAAAATTACAGGGATGATCTTGATTAAGATACAACAAGCAAGTTTATGGCTATTGCAGCTGCATTAGGCCTCACTATTTAACAATAATTATTGCTTGGTGTTGATGGTATTCAAGTGTTAGTGTAATATATTTTTATTATAACTTTATTTTCTTAATGTGATACCTACAATAGTACATCTACTACAGTTCATTGCTTTCAGGCTGGAAGAAATGTGGAAGCTAATGTCACAAGTCTGTTTGCAGAAATAAAGCAGGAAACAGATGTTAAGGTATGTACACTATTTGTAACATTGTGTGGAAGCTTTAATAATATTGTGGCTTTAAAGGATTTTCTGGTATACTGTTAATGCTCAAACATTTATACTGCAATATGCTTCACCCATAAAGATTTGATTTTGGACAGTTTTAAGTGTTTTTTTTTCAGAATTTATGGTGGTCTATACTAGGTATTTATTAATCTAAAATTCTAGCTTAATTATATATAGTTAACTAAAGTTCATGACTTGTAAGAAACTCAATGGTTACAAGGCACCAAAGAATATTAAAACAACAGACTCAAATGTAAAAGTAGGTGAAAAACAATAATTGAGTTGTAGGTGTTTTTATTTTTATTTTACTGATCACATATTGAAGGTTAGATGGTTTCACTAAAACCTAGAAAGGGAGGGGTTATTGGGCCTTTATAAAACGTCTTTAAAACATTGTGACTTTACAGGTGGCAAGATTGAGGTGCCTTACCCTCTCCCCTCCTCACTGCCATTCGGGTTAGACTTGTCAGTCATAGATTAATAGAGATTCTTACCATATACCATAATAACTTTAAATGTCAGATGCTTTTCCAGGATGGAAAATTGTTTTTAAAAAATTGATGGGAATAAAATAGAATGTGAATGTATTAGGATTATATGAAATGCGATATACTAGAGCAGGTTAATTTTATTCTGACAGCCACATAATAATTTATTCTGATTGAATTAAACAAGAAAGAAGGATCAGTCAAATTTTATAATGAATGTGGTGTGGCTATGCCCAGTGCAGATCTCATGAGACAGCTTTGCATTTGAAGCCTGTGGGAAAGTTAGTAAAGAAAAAAATGGAAGTAGTGGCAAGGAAAAGAAAAAAGTTAAAGAGGTGGTAAACATGTAGTATGCAAGAACACACCATATGATAACAGGAAACACATGGTTTCTAACAGTATGCAAGGTGTTGTGTAACCCTGACAGCTTATATTTTATGATTCTGTTAAGATGGGCTGACATACAGATTCACACAACATAGATTGAGAGAATAAATCAAGCCAAGACCATCCAAGGTTTAATTTGACATAACAAATCCAACAGAAAATATTTTCAGAGCATTTCAGGCATTACTTCTGACATCACATATCCAGTACCTTCTTTCATGACCCTAGTTACTTGTACTGCACATATTTCCATTAAATTAATATGAAACAAATATAAAGGTATGTTATCAGGCACTCGCAGGAAATAAAGAAGTAGAACACCAGACAACAGAAAAACAACAGACATGAGTGGCTTACCCAGGATTTGAACACTGGACCTTCTGTGCGACAACCCCGCCTAGCCATGCAAGCGAATCACACTATCCGCCCTGCCATCTACGCATCATCAAAAAATGATGTTTCAATGGCAGGTCAACAGTGCGAACCACAATACATGACACCAGAAGTCCACCATGGGCAGTTCAGCCTATTAATGACGCAATCACTTCTGTTGTATTTCTATCAAGCAGTATAGGCCGAATCCAACAAGACAAGGACCTTAATACTGTGTCCAGTAAATGATAGTAGACTAGAACAGTGAGAACAGGATAGTGGGTAGGTTTGGTATTGTATAAACATTTATTACACATAAGGGAGGGAAACCCAAGGCCTGTAAACAGTAAATTAATATGAAACAAATATAAAGGTATGTTATCAGGCACTTGCAGGAAATAAAGAAGTAGAACACCAGACAACAGAAAAACAACAGACATGAGTGGCTTACCCAGGATTTGAACACTGGACCTTCCGTGCGACAACCCCGCCTAGCCATGCAAGCGAATCACACTATCCGCCCTGCCATCTACGCATCATCAAAAAATGATGTTTCAATGGCAGGTCAACAGTGCGAACCACAATACATGACACCAGAAGTCCACCATGGGCAGCTCAGCCTATTAATGAAGCAATCACTTCTGTTGTATTTCTATCAAGCAGTATAGGCTGAATCCAACAAGACAAGGACCTTAATACTGTGTCCAGTAAATGATAGTAGACTAGAACAGTGAGAACAGGATAGTGGGTAGGTTTGGTATTGTATAAACATTTATTACACATAAGGGAGGGAAACCCGAGGCCTGTAAACAGTAAATTAATATGAAACAAATATAAAGGTATGTTATCAGGCACTCGCAGGAAATAAAGAAGTAGAACACCAGACAACAGAAAAACAACAGACATGAGTGGCTTACCCAGGATTTTAACACTGGACCTTCCGTGCGACAACCCCGCCTAGCCATGCAAGCGAATCACACTATCCGCCCTGCCATCTACGCATCATCAAAAAATGATGTTTCAATGGCAGGTCAACAGTGCGAACCACAATACATGACACCAGAAGTCCACCATGTGCAGTTCAGCCTATTAATGACGCAATCACTTCTGTTGTATTTCTATCAAGCAGTATAGGCCGAATCCAACAAGAGAAGGACCTTAATACTGTGTCCAGTAAATGATAGTAGACTAGAACAGTGAGAACAGGATAGTGGGTAGGTTTGGTATTGTATAAACATTTATTACACATAAGGGAGGGAAACCCGAGGCCTGTAAACAGTAAACTAATATGAAACAAATATAAAGGTATGTTATCAGTGTTCAAATCCTGGGTAAGCCACTCATGTCTGTTGTTTTTCTGTTGTCTGGTGTTCTACTTCTTTATTTCCTGCGAGTGCCTGATAACATACCTTTATATTTGTTTCATATTAATTTACTGTTTACAGGCCTCAGGTTTCCCTCCCTTATGTGTAATACATATTTCCATTGTTGTGCCCAGTTTCATAAACAGCAGTTACCTTGTTACAACCAGAAATTTGACTTATTATCCCATTGATAAATGAGAGGCCCAGCCTGCTTTGAAATTTCACAGTTGTGAACGTTATTAATAAAGTACGCATAAAATAGATATCTTGACCTTCTATTGACTTGGCAAACTTTGAGTCTCCCTCCGACATCACACTTTTCAGTCTGACATCCTTCACAATGCTTTTTATTTCTTTTGTAAAGCATGCGCAACAATAATTTGAAGGAACCCTCTGTTAGAGAAACCCAATTTCTTCAATGATCATGCACTGCTTACAACACAAGGCACCTTTTGATAAGTGAAAACCCATTAAAAGACAATGCTTATAATCAAATCAGCTAACGAGCCTTGAAAACTACACCGATATCAGAGATGCAGACAACTGCTAAATTACATTGTCCTATAGAAAAGATACAAAAAGCATGTTCCAGATGGAAAAGTACAACTGTATGCCAACGCACCCAATGAAGGTGAGATTAGATGATCTGGAATTTGGATGTCTAAAATGTAGCAGCTTTGTCTATCAGGGAAAAAGACTTAAAAGACAGCATCAAGAAGACCTGAAGCCCACCCTATACCCTGTACCATGGAAACAGGCTAGCAGTACCCTCCAAATTAACACATCAATCAGTGGTCTCAGAATTGAATATCATCTTTTTCTTCTTTGGTCCTGAGAAGGACCTTAGTTGCGTTGTGTCCATTATCAATGAAGCTGCGATATTTGTGCATTTGGCTGACTTCAGCACGGCATTTTTTTGTATGAGTATAATGATCTGCAAAAAAAAACTGCTACATTGAGTACAATCCAAGAAGGCTATCCCAAACAATCATGGATACTTACCTACATTAATGGATCAACAACGAATGTCATTAAGAATGGAGGCGCCGATATCTTTATCTCATGTCCTGACAACCATTATGAGACTAGGCATATTCCCTCTGGTTATTTATGTTCCAACTATACAGCTCTAGAGCAAGCTGCAAAAAGGATTTATAACACCAACTCTGACTGCCACCAGGTAGTCATCCTCACAGATGCACTGTCTGTACTGCAAGTTCTTAAGGATGGTAAAATCCTGCATCTGAGAAATGAACTAAGCAAGGTAGCTGCCAAAAAGTGAACCATACTTCAGTGGGTACCATATATATATGGAAAGCAGCAAATCATGCTTGGGATTCCAGGAAAGGAAGAAGCAAGACTGGATAACACCAGATACATTAAACACCATAACGATGAGAAAGGAAAGGAAAAGAAAGAAAACAGAAGCAAAGTTCCCCAGACAGCCGAACACATCCTGCAAGACTGCCACATGCTTAGTCAATTGTGAACTGAACATTGGCCCACAGAGACGCACATCCACACAAAACTGTTTGGGAGTCTTGAAGAACTTTCAACCACAGCAACATACATCCAGAAAACCGGACTTCTTGTGTAGACATTACTAAACAACAGCGAACGAGAAGAAGAAGAAGAAGGAGAGGAGCGAACAGTACAGTCAGCTGGACGAGGAAAATAAATGCCAAACCTGAGCCAACTGAAGGAATTTCCTAGATGATCTTGCAAAACAGGCAGAAAAAGCAGCACTGAGAAATAAACAAAGCACAGTATACAAAATAACTAAATTCATCAGCGGAAAATGAGGTGCAAATAATATTACATTAGTAAGAGATAAGCAAGGAAATCTCATCACGACAGCACAGGGACAGGAAACAAGATGGGCAGAGCACTTCAGAGAAACTCTGAACAAGGAACCACCAGAGACACAATTGAATGCTCCTGAGGCTGAAAATGATCTACATGTAAATTCAGACATTCCAAAAAAAGAAAAATAAATCACAGCAATCAAAGGGTAAAAGAATAGAAAAGCTCCTGGCCATGATAACTTAAATGCAGAGCTATTTAAGACAGACCCTGAGCTAGCAGCAGAAATATCAGAACCACTATTTGCACAAGTCTGGAAAACAGGGACAACACCAACAGAGTGGAACAAAGGAATAATTGTCAAATTGCCCAAGAAGGGAGATCTTGCAGACTGCAATAACTGGAGAGGAATCACTCTTCTCTCAGTTCCCAGCAAAATACTAGGCAGGATAATTATACAGAGAATTTCAAAAGCAGTAGACCACAAACTGAGGAAAGAACAAGCAGGATTTAGAAAGAACAGAAGATGTGTAGATCATATATTTACTCTCAGGAACATTATAAAGCAGTGCTCAGAATGGCAAAGACAGCTTTACATTAATTTTGAAAAGGCTTTTGACAGTATACATAGGGACAGTTTATGGAAAATACTGAGGGCTTATGGAATTCCAAGCTGCATAGTGTCAATCATAAAAAGCCTCTATGCCAACTTTATGTGTAGTGTCGGGCAGAGCAACCTAACCTTTGAGGTGAAGACAGGAGTACGACAGGGATGCCCCTTATCAACCACTCTATTTTTAACAGTCATTGACTGGATGATGCACCATACAAAAGAGGGCAGCCCAAGAGGAATAAGATGGACTACTTTTTCTACACTGGAAGACTTGGAATATGCAGATGGCATTGCACTACTAGCACATTCACATTAACACATCCAGGAAGAAACAGATAGACTTAATAAGTATAGCCAGCAGGTGGGCTTGAACATCAATTTAAAGAAGTCAGAGGTCATGATGCTCAATGTGAGCAACCCTGAGCCCATATCAGTAAGGAATCAGCAACTGGTACAGACAGACACCTTCACATACCTAGGATGCATAGTAACACCAGACGGCAGGGCAAGCAAAGACATCAACAACAGAATGAACAAAGCAAGAACAGCCTTCTTTAGCCTAAACAACATCTGGAAGTCCTCTCAATACAGCACAAGCACAAAATTAAGATTATATCAGAACTATGTGCTTTCTGTGGTTCTCTATGGTACAGAAAGCTGGAGAGTTACAGAGAAGAAAATGTCGAAACTGTCCTCTTTTCACACAACATGCCTAAGAAAAATTCACCGAATCTTTTTACCGAATACCATCACCAACCAAGATCTGCTTACTCGGAGCAAGCATGAGGACATGCACACCATCATAGCTGGCTAGAGCTGGGTTGGCCATGTCCTCAGAAGTGACCTCGATGCCATCACAAGAACAGCTATGCTTTGGACCCCTGAAGGAAAACGAAAGAGATGCCGACCAAATACAACTTGGCGGAGGACTGTGGAGCCTGAGATGCAAAGAATGAATAAGAGTTGGGGCCCTGTACGAAGGATGGCCACCGATCAAGCAAAGTAGAATCAATTTGTTGTTGCCCTACAAGACGCCACTAGGCCTGATGGCCACTGACTGCTTTCACGGTCGGCGGCTAAGAATCAAAGAAAGATCCCATTGTGGTGTACATGGAAATGAAAAGGCAGATCAACTTGCCAAAAATAGAGGAGAAAGTGAACAAAAAGTTGATGAATTCACATACTTTGAGAAAAAGAGCTATCCAGGCTTTCAGAAGAGAACAGAATCAACCCAACGACAACTACAACACTCTTGACGAGCAGGGACAGATCACCATTTTTCACCTCAAGGCAGGGCATAACAAACTGAATAAACACATGTACTAGCTCGATTGTCTGCTTCACCACTGTGCACATGTGGATTAAATGAGCAAACTGCTGAGCATGTTCTACAGGATTGTCCTCTGTATTATCAGTTAAGAAAGATATACTGGCCCAATGACTCAACACTAAACTCAAAGCTGTATGGAGCTAAAGAGGAACTCCAGACAATGGTTGAATTCATCATGAGAACTCATCTGATGGTGTAAACATCAAAGATAAGATTGCAAGAAGAAGAAGAAATCAGCTACATACCGGTATACCGGAAATTTTTAAAAAATGGCTGTTATCTGTGGAAACTGGGCCATGAGCAGACTGTAGCAGTGGTGCTGTGCTAGTACTAGAAAAAAAAAAGTTTCATTCTTACTGAAGAAATTAAACAGGGCCTCAAAAATGTCAAGCTATATTTAGCTATAATTGAATTAGAAAAGGAAATGAGCAAGAGGCTTTCAACAAATTCAGATCAAGCCTTCCTGTCCTTAGCCATCTGTTCAGTAGTTTTTCCATGTCTTTGCATTCATTTCATGTCTGTCTTCATTTCCCCTTTCCTTTTTTTTTTCCTCTACCTCTCTTATGTCCTAAACATAGCACCATTTTTGCAGTATTGTTTTTCTTTGTTTCTCTTCCTTGCCAGCTTGTTACATTAAAATTATTAAAGAAATTCAGTGTGATTATGTACATCAACTGTGAAGACAAACCTTGGAAATGGCTAAACAAAATTCTGACCTCAGTGATGCTAGACGATGTATAAGAAGCTTTAAACAAACAAACTCATAAAAGAACAATCAAATTTTGAACAGCAAAATCATATGCACATCAGGTAGCAAGACTCATCTATGTCAGGCACATTTATACATCTACTTTGTGGACACTGAGAATTTATTTCCAGGTTTTTACTGAAGTCTTTGTTGTGTATAAAAACATACTTCAAACACTTCCGTTTGTTGTTAGTCTCAAAATTGAACCTTGTGATAACAGTATTGATTGATAGTGATTGTAAAAAATCCTTTACATAACCTATGATTTTGTATTGCATGTCATCCAGGAGTGTTATTGGAATGGCTTCTCTAAAGATTCAAACATTAATTCCCAGACAGTTGCAGGCATCAGCAGGAAGAGATTAGGAGAGCATAAAGTAAAACAGTCAGATATATGGAGAAATGAAGGTACACATGTAAATAAGCTTCTTTTTTAAGCAATGGAGCATCTCAGTTGAGGCTGACTGCTAGTGCACATAATGCAGGCTCGTGTGCTGTTTGTATTGTGTTACTTCAAGATTTTTGCCACCCTACGGATCTATCTCCTTCTGGATCATTCTGTAACACTGTTTTCTTCTATAGCTAATTTATTGGAGGAGGGTTTAAAAAGTAGTCATGGTTAAATCAAGCATTAAGAGATCTTATAGCTTAAACTACCACATAAAAAAAATTGATACTGACATCTTTGATAAACTTGTCTGTAATCTAGCATGACCTGTAGTTAGAGTGGGAATAGTAGCATAATCAATATGACAGTATGCACATGCTACCAGTCTAGCTGTTGTCTGGGGACATGGGCTGTGGAAAGGGGTAGCTAAGTGCAGAATCTGTTTTACAACTATCAGTAAAAGAGTGTTTCATACATTTATTTCCTCATGAATGAAGGATTGTACTTTCTATGCTTTTTAAGAAGCATGGGGCTATCACAGCATTTGTGGTGATTAATTCTCAAGTGGGCTGTTTTACCTGATGAGATTGCAAGCCCTTAGTCACATCTTAAGCTGTGCCATTTTTGAAGCAGTTGTCCTCATATTTTGCCATCATATAGAACCCCTGAAATTACATAGATTTTTACCCATAGGCCCTTTGTTTCCCATGTTTGTCATGGTAGCCGATCTCCTCCCATTCTGCAGACATGGCCAAACCATCTTAGTTGGGACTGTTCTACTTGAGTCTGCAGGGGGTGGGATTTCAGGCCTTGACGTATCGTCTGGTTGCGTACCATGTCTCTTCTTGTTACTTCAACCACATTCCTCAGATACCTCATTTCTGAGGTTTGGATCTGGCTTTTGTAGGTTGTAGTCATTGCCCATGACTCGCATCCATATGTCAAGACTGGGATACAGGTGGAGCGGTATACAGCCATCTTGTTTTCTTACCAACCTCTCTCATGCTGAGGAATCCTCAATTTATGGCCTGAAAAAGTCTCCCAGCTGCTGCTTTTCGAGTGGCCAACTCTTCTTTGATTCCTCCCTTTCAGTCAATAATAGCTCAGAGGTATTTAAATTGGTCGACCTGCTCCAGGACCTGTTCTCCCAGCTTAATCTGATGTCTTCTTTCTTCTCGTGATATCACCATGGATTTTGTTTTAGAGCTGCTTATGACCATCCCTCTCTTCTCCAGCTCTTCCTTCCAGACTTGCAGGTTGAATTGGAGATGTGCCTCTGATTTAGCAATCAGGGCAACATCATCAGCAAATGCCAGCTTCGAAATACATACCTGTCTCATCTTCCAGTATCCCACTGAATACTTTCTTGTTCTCTCCTTACATGCCTTAATGACATTGTCCATGAGGAGTATGAAAAGGTAAGGTGACAGGATATCACCTTGTCTTACACCAGCGGTGGTCCTGAACTCTTCTGACTTATGGTTTGCTGTCCTCACATAATTTTTGCAAGACTTGTAGAAGCTCTGTATAGCATGAATCAGAGGTGATGGAATGTTCCTTCTTGCCAAACAGTTACAAAGTTTGCTCCAGGGGACCCTGTCAAATGCCTTTTCCAGATCTATGAAACAAAGATGGATCTCACTCTTATACTCAAGGGCCTTTTCACTCAGCTGTCTGAGTGTGAAGATTAGGTCTTGAGTACTTCGGTTTGCTTGGAATCTGCACTGGACCTCATCCAGTTGTGGCTCAGACAGTGAGAATCACTGGCATATTTATAGGGATACTGGAAATTAACTTGTCTCTTAGCAAGTTGAGAATCCTCTAAGTAGTCTAAGAGATTATAGGTATCCAGGCCATTGTTTCTAATGGTACTTAATTATTGGAAAGAACCCCTATTAATTAAATACAAAAATGTATTAGACATCACAGTAACATCAAAGAAAAGTTGATAATACTAATGTTGATTTCAGAAAAAAATTACAATTAACCTTTACTGATGAAAACAAAATGTCATATGTATACAGTTCAATCTTGTCTACACAGTTACTGAAAGTTCATCGTTAGGACTTTTAAGTAATTGAATTAAGTTGAGTGGTTCTACAAAGTTATTGATTTTTGATCATTAGGACTTTTATGAAGTTGTTGATTCATGGTGGTTTTACCCAATGTAGCTAGATTCCTGGCCGCAATCACAGTCACTCTTGATTTATCCAGGCGTGGGAAAAGGTTGTGTGGTATGTGTAGAAATATCTCAGGGTTCCAAAGCTTTCTTTCCCTGATCCAGGTTTCTTGTCATTGATGAAAATGGAAGCTCTTTGTGTAGACAACCCTAAAGAACCACTTGGTTGTACTTTGTTGCTAAAAAACAAGATTTTGGCAAAGGTAAGCCTTTGCAACTACTGCTGCTAGCTCTACAAAATGGGTTCTCTCATGACCAAAGTTTTCAATTGCAGTGTCTGAGCCTAGTGAGCTCTAGGGTTAAATACAAAAAAATCTCATTTTCAGCTGACAGATGTTTGGGACCACATACCATCTTTCCTAAACAATTTCTCATCTTAAATTAATGAAATCCTGAACATTCTTCCTTTAAAGAGTCTCAGTGATATACATTTTCTTTACCATTGCTTCAAGCATGAAAACTAATTTTAATCACTACTACTGCGAAATAGCCACCATTTCAATTACATCCCATTTATGTTAGCTGCCCAGCAACTATCTGTTCTATTCAAGCCAACAAGCACTTTGCACAGATGAGGGGAAATTGATAGTAACACGTTATTTTTGAATAACCATATAATCAATAACTCTGTGCAGGTGATAGAAGATTTAGTGTGAAGTCATGCACACAAGTACGGTAATTTATTGAACATTCCTTTATAAAGTAATTAAGTTAAGTTTAATGACAGAAAATAGAACGAGAATGAACGAACAAATGAACAAACAAACTTTATTTTCGAAGGGTAAAGAATTGGGCGCATAGGCCAATCTAACATTCTGCCCTTCCAGCCTATGACACCCATGAAGGAATGTTGAAAAATAAATACTCATGCATACCTGTCAACCTCCTGAGACAAAAATCTGTACGCCGGACCCAAAAAATCCTTACAAACACCCAAAAATCCTTACGCAAAACATATATTAATAAATTATACGCAATACAGTATTAAAATGAGAAATGACATATACAAATCTATTCATCATCATGTGACGTATTCTTTCCAGAACGTTGTCTCCATTACAGCTGCTCTGAACGCATCACGATTCTGGGCAAGTCGACCTGCATCAGCCAAAGACAAGTTCAGACCCTCTGTGATGTCCTGGGTCCACCGTCGCCTTTCCCTTTTTCCAGGGACCATGCCTTCCATCACTGTTTTTTTCCAGACTATTATGTCTTTTTATATGACCGAAAAATTTCAGCTTCCTTATTGCGATGGTATTAAGGAGCCAATGTTCCTGTACGTTTAGTGAGTGCAGTACTTCTCTGTTGGTCTTTTTTTCTGTCCAGGGTATTCTCAACATCCTTCTGTAGCATTTCATTTCGAATGATGTAATCTTTTTTGCAACTGTTTTATTGAGTGTCCAAGTCTCGCAGCCGTATGTTGCTACTGGGAATATACATGCTCTGATCAGTTGTAACTTTGTTTCTTTACTTGTGCCTTGCCATAGGTTTTTCATCTGTATTAGTTTATGTGAAGCAATTGCAAGTCTTCTTTTAATTTCTACTGCACAGTCGCCAGCATTTGAATTATTGTTATATAAAACATGCTAATAGTCTCATGCTGTTCTTTACATATAAAAAACTTAGTGATCATGAGGTACACTATTCTTTCGATGTACAGTGTTTTGTATTATAATCAACACATGCACTTTGCAGAATTGCATTTGTGGGCTTAAAGTCTGCACAGCATGTATCAATGTTAATCTTACACTGTAAAAAAGAAGTGAGTGTGTCCGCATTCATGGACCTCCTGCAGTCTGTGTGGATTTTTTTCATCATTGAAAATGATCTTTCGCAGTCAGCATTGATGTGAGGGAGTATCAGCAGTCGCTGAATGATGACTTTCAAATTAGGGAAACGGATGGCACCAGTACTAGTTTTCTGGTGAACAACTTCCAGCCAATAGCTACAAAAGCTCTTTTTCTGACCACTTGACATCCTAAAGAAATGAACTCTTTATTCCACTATGAAGCTCCATTTCTTCGATAAATGCTCTTACCATGACCTGCAAGCTTTTGTTTCTTTGAATTAGGCTCAGCCATCATTCACAACTTCCAGCCAATAGCTACAAAAGCTCTTTTTCTGACCACTATCTGTCAGTAGAGGCAAACACACATCAAACAACATGCAGTAGTCATCGAACTCATCTTTCGGTGCTTCCTGATCAAGATCTTGGGCAAAAGCATCTGCCAATCTGCAGACGTTTGGATACCTGAGATTATCTTTAGTGCTCGGATCTAGCACTTTTAAGCCCTTTAGAACCTGGTTGTCAAAGGGAAATTTATCAGTAATTTTTTTAACCACTGATATGTAAAAATTTCTGACATCCTAAAAAAATGAACTCTTTACTCCACTATCAAGCTCCATTTCTTCGATAAATGCTCTTACCATGACCTGCAATCTTTTGTTTCTTTGAATTAGGCTCAGCCATCATTCAGTGGATGAAATATTTCAACTAATAATCTTTGTAGATGAAGAGAATGATTAAAAAATACAATGAACAAAGCAAACGGCTAACAGCCAAAAAAAAAAATTATGAACAGAATATCAAATCTAGGAAGAAAAAAACGTACCACCAAAAATTTACAAAATTATTATTTAAGAGTTGGTAGCCTAGACCAGTGATAACAGATTGCCACTTTATTAAAAAATAAAGCAGCGAATCTCGAGCGCTGGAATAAAGTACGCCTACTTAACGCAAACAAACTGTTTTTTTCTAGTTATGTAGGGCCTACACAGAATATTATGACAATTTATCGGAAATATATTGAAGGGCAAGATATCAAATCTAGGAAGAAAAAACGTACCACCAAAAATTTACAAAATTATGATTTAAGAGTTGGTAGCCTAGACCAGTGATAACAGATTGCCACTTTATTAAAAAATAAAGCAGCGAATCTCGAGCACTGGAATAAAGTAGGCCTTCTCAATGCAAAGAAACTTTTTTTTCTAGTTATGTAGGGCCTACACAGAATATTATGACAATTTATCGGAAATATATTGAAGGGCAAGATATCAAATCTAGGAAGAAAAAACGTACCACTAAAAATTTACAAAATTCTTATTTAAGAGTTGGTAGCCTAGACCAGTGATAACAGATTGCCACTTTGTTAAAAAATAGAGCAGCGAATCTCGAGCACTGGAATAAAGTAGGCCTACTCAATGCAAACAAACTTTTTTTCTAGTTATCTATAGCCTACGCAGAATATTATGACAATTTATCGGAAATATATTGAAGGGCAAGATATAACTGGAAAGATTAAGACAGCGATTAAATTGCAACAAAGCAAAACAACAGCAATATTAAACCAAGTTATAAGTACTTAGCTTTTTTAAACAAAATGGCGTCGAAGTGTGGTGGCAAGCAAGCGTGGTCGTTGATAACAAGTAACTTTAAAAATACGTCATGTCACGATGAAAACCGAAAGTGTTTGAGGCCGAATTCAAAGTTTTTGCCGAATTGTTGGGTATAAAAGGATTTGATTGGTTGCTGGAAGAGACCTCAGTTTAAAAACGGACGCCGAGATTCCCGGAATTAAAAATAAAATAAACTGGTTTTAAAAAAAAACCTGGGCTAGAAAATATTTTCTGATTTAAAATCTTTAAAAACTTGGGTTGGAAAATATTTTTAGAATTTAAAAAAAAAAAAAAAAAAAATTTTTCTTTTGGGGAGGGGGAGAAAAATCCATACAACGAGACTGAACGGCCCGTACACTGCTAAAAGAATCAAAAATCTGTACATTGTATGAAAAATTAGTACAGGTTGACAGGTATGCTCATGAAAGCATTCACAGCCTCTGAGAATTTTCTTCACTTCAAAATTAATGCCAGCAAAGTGTATTTATGAGAATATTAGCTTAACTTAAGTCAAAGATCAGTGTTATATTTATAAGAGCTGAATATTATATTAAATTATTTTAATTATTATACACATTAGTCATACAATTTTATAAACTGCTAAAATTGTTTATATCATGGCTGTTTGCATCCTGTAAAAAGTTGCTATTTTAGTTCTGAGTGCTTTTGGCTTACCCCAAGGTTGTAAATCTTATAGCATGTAAGGTCAACTACTTTTGCTGTGGTGGAATTATCAACTGCTTTTGTAATAGAAAAGAGTTAAGTTTAAACTACTGTATGTTCATTAATCTTTATTCATTGGGCTAAAAGAATTTTACAGATTTCATGCAAAGTACCATCCATGTGTAGATTTTGATTGTTTTATAATAGTTAAACAGTGTCAAATTATCCTTTAATTTGTAATAGAGGTGATTTTTTTTTTCCTGAAAACTTATTAAGGAGTAACTAAACATTATCTCCCCTTAATTTGATCTGTGCAGCATGTCTAAACAATTTAGGAAAGTCAATTTTATGAGCTTGGCATAACAAGAACATAAAGGCTTTGTAATTCTACAAGAGAGAGAACATTGTTTAGTCATCAGAAGTTTGTTTTTATAAAGTGTTTTTTTTTTGTGTGACAGTAGATTGTGAATGAGATTTTGTCATACTTGAATAGTTAGATAGAATATTGTTTAGTCATCAGATATGAGTATTTTTAGTCTCTCCTACTCACTTTCCTTTACTCTTCTTCTTTGATGCATAGCTGCCGACCGTCAAAGCAGTCAGTGGCCATCATGCCTGGTGGTGTCTTGTAGAACAGCAACAAATTTATTCCACTTTGTTCAGTTGGCGACCATCCTTCGTACAGTGCCCCATTTCTGGTTCATTCTTTGCATCTCAGCTACAGTGCCGCATTTCTGGTTCCTTCTTTGCATCTCAGCTTCCACAGTTCTCCTCCATGTTGTTTTTGGATGGCTTCTCTTTCAATTTTCTTTGGTGGCCATAGCATAGCTGTTCTTGTAATGGGATCTGGGTCCCTTTTGTGGATGTGGCAAACCCAACTCCAGCATCTGTCAGCTATGATGGTGTGCATGTCCTCCTGGCTACTCCGAATAAGTAGTTCTTGGTTCCTGATGGTATTCGACCAAAAGATCCTTTACTCTGTCTGTTGTTTATTGCATGTAGGTCATGCACCTGTTTGGAAAAAAAATGGCACTGAATACCAGTATTTTGTGTATTGCAAGCAGTAAGTCACAATCAATTTTGTAATGAATATAAGCAACATGGTTTAATCAAGTTAAATAATTATTCACTTAAATGCTTGAATAAAAAATAATGCTATCACTGTTGAGCGAAGAAGAAAACAAAAGCAGGTACAGAATACAGAATCTGTTAATATTTCCCAAACAGGATGTATTTAAATAACACTGAACAAATTGGGTCAGAACTCAGAATGGCATTGAAATAATCATGTCCAGATAGCATTTACACATTCAATAATTTCCATGATTGAAAAACAGGCAGGTGGTATTTGAAACTTAATTGTGCATCTGAAATTGTAAATAGAAACGTGTTTGTTGTGAATTTCCCCATCTGTAATGTGCTTATTTCACTTTAGGAAAACACAGTGCATTGTGATGTATAATGGAAAGAGGGCCTACAGTATTCTGACAGGCTTGTAACCCCGTAGCTTTCTATGATTTACTAGCAAAACCACGCATTTTTTTCTACCTGTTTTTTACTTACACAAACGTACTTTTCATCCCACCTCTTTTTCTTTGAAAACAAGCTAACGCAATGTTTACAAACTGCATGACCTGTCAGTCATAACAGTTAGCGAATCAGGTATATTTATCTAGTTTTCTCATGCGAGCTTATCTGTCAGTCATATGATACCTGACAGACTGCATGTCAAAAACACAGTGACTTTGAAGTCCATGAGGGAAGAGATCCATAATTTTCCTGAGTGTGCTTTGATGTTGATACATGTGCAAAAATCTTTGAGAACCCCGCTACATGAATATAAGTCTTTGATGGCGGTCGAACGCTCGAGAAAAGCCGACCGTAAATTTTTATCTGAGGAACTCATGTATCTGATTCTCCCTTACTCACACAATAGTGTGAAAAGTAACATCATCTATATATCAGAGAAACATAATGATATATAAACTGTGTTTTCTTAAACCTGCTATCAGTTGTCACTCATAATTTTTGGATAGTCTAAGCACGTAGTTCTAGAACCATTGTGAAAAATGTGTTTATATCATTGGTGGGGATTTTCATTCTGATTTTCTGGTAAAAGAAATTAGTGCTTGGATGGTTAAAAGTGTTAAGCTTTTACTATTATAATTCACTTAGATTTTAAAGCGTTTAAATTAGTGAAATAAAATAACGCATAGCTATTTCATGTCAGATGTTCAGTTATAATGTTAAACTTCACCACATGCTTTCTGACACAATAAAAGATGGCTAGCTGACTGGTTTAAATGCTAGGCATGACTGATAGTGACAGAAAAGAATTCATGCTTATTTCTTTGTGTACATTTATTATAAGTGCCTATTATTTAATACCATACGATGACTAACAGATGCTGACAATTTAATAGCTATTAATGACAGGCGATATTTATGTAAAGGCACGTCTGGATAATTGAATAATAATTAATATTGTATGCTGATTATTGACTGGGAGCAGGAGGGGAAGAGCTGCATAACTCAAATAAACCTACACTCGCTAAGCAACAAGCAATAGGATAGGCTAAAGAAAGACACTGTGTACCTTTTAAATTTAATCAGGAATGACAGAGTGGATAAGAGATGGTGTTGTCCCTGTCTGTGTACCTATATGTAGCTATATAGAATAGTAGAATTGTTCCATAAATGGTTCTTATATATTCCTAGCAGACCTGATCAAGGGCATCCAGCGGGGTTTTTTTTTTCTGACTGGTAAATGTTGTCTTTTCTTGGCTTGTGCATCACCAATTTCATTGGTGAGCAAGTATTTGCCAATGATACATGAGAAACATTTTAATGTGTAAAATTTAACTGGACTTACCAAACCCAGCAATATTTTTTTCAATTTTATCAGCCCACTGGGGTGTGAAAAAAATTACATTTATTCCCTACTTCTGACAGTTGTATTCAAGCGAAGCATCCATAATTTATGTTCTTTCAGAATTGGTACTCTACCATAGAGCCAGCCAATAGGATTATCATCATTTATCAACATTTTTAGCAACCAGATGTTTCCCAAAACTGGAAGTATTTTCCTCTTTTAATGGGAGGTTTTATGTTCTTTCAGAATTGGCACTCTACCATAGAGCAACCCAATAGGATTATCATCATTTATCAACATTTTTAGCAACCAGATGTTTCCCAAAATTGGAAGTATTTTCCTCTTTTAACTGTGAACCCCAAGATCAGGCTTTCTACATCAATTATTGGTGAAGACATTTTGTTCATCCAGGAAAAACCCACACCAGATTTGATGTTCACCTCACTAGTCTTTATTTGTTAGAGGATGGACTGTGGCCAATTTGGGAAGCAAACCTGACATTTCATATATTTCAGGGATAATTGTATTTCTAAAGGATATCACCAAGAGTAGGTAAGAGTGATTGAGTGGCCACTGTATGAAAGAGAGAGTGAATATTTTTCTTTGCTACAGGGATTTTACCAAAACTGGATTTGACTAAAACTTGTTAACTTTATTAAGTAGCCTATAGTAGGTACTTGTTTACTTTACTGTCTACTCTGTACTACAGTGCAAATCTTTGACCTTTGGGTTATTAACTTTTTGGGTTCGTTTCTCCATCAGGTGAGGGCACATTTATTCTGCTATTTCATATGTATGTAAATCTGATTTTATTTTGATCTTTCTTTAGATATTTGAGGTTGTCATGTTTAAATGATAATAAACACACAAAAAAAACTTAACTTTTTGTGTTGGTCAGACCCATACTCAATTAACCATAGTTTTTCATGTTTGTGTGTCTTGTTATCACATAGCTGTGTGTGTGTATGTTGTTAAACTTATATTTATATGTATGAGGAGGGCAAGGTTGTCTTGTACTAAATTATAGTCGTATAGATAAGCTGGAATAGAGAAACTTACTCATTCCATAGGCATATTTCTTTCCTTAAACTAACACCAGTGAAATCTATATCTCACACCATTTTCTCAAGTACGTATTCCCATCCACTCTGCTCAGAGAGAAAAAAGAAATAATTCACATCCTGTCTGTCTGACAGAATGGTGGCTTGTGCCCAGGATTTGATTTAAGTCTGAGTCTAGATTAATGACTAACGTCTGTTATTGTATCTTGGTCTAACTCTAGATAGAGTGTGTTGTGCGTCCTGTGTTGTGAGTAAGAATAGTAATAATAATTATCCCCTAATTAACCTCTACACCTCATGGTAGAAGGGGAACGACTAAGTAAGTATTATCCCCTAAACAACGTTTTTATTTACTGGGTTCTGACCACACAAATTATAAATTTATTTATTTCCACAGCATCTTATAGCCTACATACAGTTTGATTTTGATGGTGATCTTTGTTGGAGATATGATATATAATATTCTTTGTACAAAAAAACCGCTGGTTCATGCGATTGTTTAACAGTCACAATTTTAGTGGAGCAGTGGGGCCTGAGCATAGCAAAGGAAGTGCACTGGGCAGTTGCCAAGTTAATCGCCTTCCCTTGCTCTAGACTGACTCCAGGTGTGGGTGTGTGGTGGAATAAAAATAAGGAACAATATTTTTTTCCATTGATTTTTAAAATATTTTCCACAGTAGTAATAGTAGATTTACAGTTTCTAGCCTGATGTACCATCTCTATTATTTGAGTCATCTACGTTAGGAGCCTTTTTGCCAGTTAACAGCAGCAATAGATCAGACAACTGCGTAACAGGGAGGAGAAAAAACAGTAAAACATTTTTTTTTTAAATTTATATTCTCTTAATTGGGTAGGGAGCAGTGTATCCCTTGCTTCTTTCTTTTTCGGGTAATTTGCAGTCAGTTATTTGCCATGGCTGATTGTGCAAAACTTAGAACAATGCTAAGAGAGGAAGCAAAAGAAACATGATTACATGCAGATGAATTGCTAGCTTTTGTGAATGATTAACTAAGCAAATATGAGGCAGAGAAAAAGGAAGCAGAAGCTACAGAGACTGCGAAAGCAAGACAAGAACGACAAATGGAGCAGAGGAAAATTGAAGCAGAAATGCAGGTTTGTAGAGACATGGAACGAGAGAAAGAGAGACAACATAAGGAAAGAGAGAATGACAAACGACATCAGCACAAATTCACGCTTAAGAATTTAGATGTCCAACGTAGTGGTGCAGCATCTAGCTCCAACAACAGAGAGTCTTCACCTCAGTCACCCTTAGCTGATCACTCCAGTAGCCAGTCTTTCCAATTAGCTGCTATGTCTTTTGCCCTAGAATCCTTCACAAGCCCCAATGAGAACATTGTTACTTATCTTGAAAAATTTGAGAGAATAGCAACACTGAATGGTTTGGAAAGTTTGCGATGGTGCTTGAAGCTGACAGCTTAAGAAAGCTTTACTTGAGTGCTTAGAAATGAACGCTCGCTAATTTTTGCAACTTTTCCAAAACAGCAGGAAAGAGGGAACTGAGACTTCCGCTCAGTTCTCTTCTTGTCTGAAGGGATATTTGACCAAGTGTTTAGAGCTTTCAGAACTTCCTTGCACTTTTGAAGGGTTGGAAGAGCTTATTCTAACCAAACAGATTAAAAGCACTTTGTCAAATGAAACCCATAGATTTCTTGCTAAACAAGGAGCTGTAAAGCTTGAAGACATCTTGAGTAAGTCCGAACGTTATGCAGATGCGCTCGCCGAGCTTCCAGGTTCAAAACGCAAACCTGTAGATGAGCCTTCTCACAAAAATAACCTTCCCAATCATTTTCCCATCAAAACCTAAGAGAAACTACCCCAAAAACCTCTCCAAGAAAAATCAAAATTTTACAAAACCCGATATCCCAGCGAAACCCATAATCATCCCAAGCGACTCCCATGATGACACAGCCAGAAAGGATACGACAAAGGGACACTCCCTGCACCAGGATATCTGATCAGGGAAAACAAACCGGCCCAAATCGGATCAATTGTTTACAAACAGCCTTGCAGCTGAATAGAAAGGTCAGTGATTCTCAACCTGAGAGTGAGAGGCATTCTACGCAAGGAACTGTTATATTGAACGGGACTTCCACTTATTGTTTGTTGATACAGGTTTGAGCTTTGATAGTATTGTCACAAGGCATTTGGTAAAACCAGGTCAAGAAATGGAAGAAACCGTCAAATTATGTGGAGTTTTTAAAGGAGATGCACCCATAATGCTTCCAGTTGCACTGGTGGAGATACACTTGGATTTCATCCGTGGTTTTCTTGGTGGCTGTTATGAAGGATCCAATCTACCCAGTCATACTTGATTGTAGATACATGTTTATAGGGAGACTGAAAGAGCCAATTGTGGCAGCAGTAACTACAAGAGGGCAAACCCAAAAGGACTGAGAGCCTGCACCTAACATGTTACCTAAGGAACTGTAAGAATCGCTACAAAAGGACCCTTCCTTGGAGCCCTGCATTAAGAAACTGCCCATGGCCAAGGACCCCAGACACAATGGAGACATTTTTTCTAAGGATTTAGTGCTGTATTGAAAAATGAGCGACCCTGAACAGGGACATAATAAGCTCCTAGTAACAACACAGTACAGAGAACAAATCTTAGAAATCGGGCACTCTCTTCCCTTTAGCAGACTGTTACTCACAGATTCTTTTGTAGGCAATGAATATAGATATATATATATATATATAGAAAGATATTTATTTGTCTGTTAACACTTTTTGTTGATAGTCAAAGGTACATAACCCTTGATTTAGTTGATGGTACATTTTATTATGTCTGTTACCTTCTCTTGGGTCTTATATGAATACTAAGATTTACGTCGAATTATTTTTCGTGTATGGTCAGATCAGTCTTTCTGGGAATGTTTATAACCTAAGTTGAGGTTTATTCCTGTCTTTTAGGCAATTTGGTCTTGTATCTTATTGTCTTTAACGACGTCGGCCCATCTTGAGTTGAACTCTGGGGGTCACGCGCTACTGTGCATGCGTCGTATTGGAGGTTGTCGAAGAAGACTTCCGTCATGGAGAGTTCTTGTGTTTGCTGCTCCGGACAGATGTCCGTTGATATGTGCTCTGTGTAAATCTGGGGAAAGGCGACGTCTGCTGTGTGACTATTATGTCTATGTTCCTCCCCAGAATATATTCTTAGCGCCAAAGGATGGCATGTACTATTTTTCTAGTGTTTTCTAGGATGTTACGGTAACGAAAGATATTTACTGAACTTTTTCGTTATGCCTAGACCTGCAGCCAGGGATATGGTCTGCATATGAGTGGGCTGAATTCTTTATTGATGACATTGTGCTAGCAGCACCAATATCTATTATGTACATTGCACTATTATCTATATAAGCTACACAGCATTATCGATGTTTATGAACAGAGCCCTTTACTTATGCTTCATTATGCATTTTCGCAGTGAGCGACGCTCACTGGAGATAGAAGCCATTTTGGATCCCGCCTTTGCCTAAGCGGATCATCGTTCGGAGAACAGGAATGCCTTATTATCTGATGATGGTACAGAGATCTGTCTACTATGGTAACCCACTACTGTGGGTTAAGATTGTCGTCACATAAGCCTACTGATTTACGGCTTGTAATTCCTCGACAGAAGAGGTTCTGTCAGGGAGCCATTTATAATAAACGTTTGCAAACATTAACTGATGCGATCAGTCAGTTAGGCTTGAAAGTTATACAACTAGAACCCTGAGGGACTAGCTACGAACGTTCTGTTGTATCCACATTCTATACGAATGCATATTTGATGTCGTAGACCATTTTGTCAAGCATGTGATGTTTTTTGCCAACCTGTTCCAGTGACTATATATGTGTCGTCAGAGTTTGCGTCCTATTAAATGTGTGAAATTATCAACAGTAGTTCCAGACATCATTGACTTTCATACATGAGTGAATGAGTGCCTTATTACTTGTCAACTCTGCAGAACAGTACCACCCATTCGCATAACGTACATTTGCACTCTCATTCAACATAAACACTGTCCCTTATCGGGGCCTCAATACTCCATGGACAAGGTGACCTGTATGCCCAACACTGTGTCAGTTTGAGTTGACCATAATACCTGTATCAATGTGGTAACCAGAATTATACCATATCAACCAATCCTACTTCAATTATAACACTCATCACAGACATATGGGACAAAATGCAACTATACACCAAATATCTACTCACTATTGGTGGCCAGGAATGAACACTGACATCATCAGATATGTTAAATCCTATGCCATGTGCCAACGTGTGGCACCCAATCATCAGACACCCCAGTTCCTATGGGAGAAATGCCAATAGTGGGGACTATATTTGAACGGGTTGCAAACAACATTATAGCACCCCTTGAAAGGACTAAATGAAGGAACAGGTTTATCCTGACCTTAGGTGACACATTTACTATGTGGTCCAAAGCTATACTGCTAACATGCACTGATTCCAAGCATGTCGCAGAAGCCCTAGTGCGGATTTTTACATGGTTGGGATTCCCTCAACAAGTTTTGATGGATAATGGATCCCAGTTCCATAGCCTGTTAATGGAGGAGATCTTTAAGATCTTGAGGGACCAGCACATCTACATCAGCCCTATCATCCGGCTAGAAGTAGGTTACTAGACCATGTCAACGGAAGCCTCAACATGATCTTACATAAGCTGGGACAGGAGAAACATGAAGATTGGGACCTTTTCATTCCTGCAGCGTTATTTGCATACAGAGAAGTACCCCAGACCTCTACAGGGCTACTGCCATCTACACTTTTATTTGGCAGACCTATTAAGGGCCCACTGGAAGCCTTACTACTGTCACTGACAGACCAGAAGGCTGATGAGGCAGTCATCTCAGCATTCAAGTACATATCTGAACTAAAGGAACGGTTACAACAAGGATGGGACCTAGCAACAACCAACCTTAAGTGTGCATGCATGAAGCATGTTAAAAGATATAACAAAGCAGCAAAAGAGAAAGAATTGCAACCAGGAGAGAAAGTTTTGTTGTTACTTCCTACTGGAAACAACAAACTATGCATTGGATGGCAAGGGCCATTTACCGCCCTTAAAAAGATCTCGAGAACGAACTACAACATCTCTATAAAAGGTAAGGAAAAAGTCTACCATGTAAATCTGTTTAAAAAATATTTGGAAATACCAGTGCCTTCCCCCGAACATCTCTTGGCGGTCGCTATAGCAACTGAAGATGAGGAAGGTGATGATAGTTGCATGGAATACCCACTATAACAAACGGAATTATTCAAAGATGTTAAATTTGGCGACACCCTCTCAGAAGCACAATAGACAGAAACTAAGGCATTACTGAAACAGTATTCAACAGTTTTAACGAACATATCTGGTTGTACACATCTCGTGGAGTTTGATATGAAGCTGACAAATGAGACGCCTGTAAGAACCAAAGTTTATCAAATCCCGTATGCAAAAGCAGACATGTTACGTGGAGAAATAGACAAACTACTTCAAGCTGGGATTATTAGCAAGTCCACATCTTCTTATAGCTCGAGCATCATACTGTTACAGAAACTGAATAAGGAAGTTTGGCTGTGTATCAACTACCGATTACTCAACACAGTAACATAATTTTAGCCCGTACCACTTCCAAGCACCTCAGAACTGTTTACCAAGCTAAGCAAGGCAAACGTTTTCTCCAAGATTGACCTGAGTAAAGATTATTACCAAATACCAGTCAAGGAGGAAATTAAACCCCTATTAGCGTTTAGCACCAGCAAAGGACATTATACTTTCAATGTTATGCTTTTCAATTTACACAATGCACCAGGAGTCTTCACCAGAATGATGAGAAAGCTTTTGGAACCATTGCAAAGTCCAAACATTCAAAATTTCATGGACGACATACTTATTGCAATGGATAACTATGAAGAACATATTGCTACAGTTGCTATGCTCCTCGGGAGACTAAAGGAAGCTGGGTTGACTGCCCAACCTAGCAAATGTTTTATCGGCTTTGAAAAGCTTGACTTCCTAGGGCATACCATTTCTCAAGTTTTTATGTGGCCCGTTGCCAAAAACATCGAGAAAATAAATTCAGCAACAAGGCCAAAAACAAAGAGAGACACACGTTCATTCCTTTCACTTTGCGCTTATTACCAAATGTTTATCAAAAACTTCAATGGCCTTACTCACTGACCTCATGCAGAAGGAAAAACCCGATAAGGTTATTTGGACCGCAGCGTGTGAAAACTCTTACATCACTTTGAAGGAACAGCTGTCCAAATATCCCATTCTAAGGTTTTCTGACCTTTAGAAACCTTTTGTCTTGCACATGGACACCAGCAGAAAGGGAATAGGATCAAAACTGCTTCAGGCAGATGACCAACATCCTAACCTGTTGTTTCCAGTTGTTTACAGCATACGCAAACTAAATACAGCAAAAAGGAACTATTCGACCGTGGAAAGATAATTTTTAGCACTCGTGAACGGAATCAGGAGACACCATGAATATTTAAATGGAGTTTCATTCACAGTACAAACTGACCATGCTCCATGGGCATTCCTAGGAGCCAATAAGGATTTTAATGCAAAAATTATGTGTTGGGTTCTATTGTTAAGCATGTACTCATTGAAAGTACAATACATACCAGGGAAAGAGAATGTAGGAGCAGATTTTATTAGTCAAAATTGGAGCATTGAGGAGAATGATGCAATTGAGGATAGCAGTCACTTGGTAGCTACGGATGACAGTAGCTCTATTTCCATAAATGAGATATGAATGGGTTTCACATTTTCAAACCTGCGTGTTCTGTGACACATATTGGAAAGAGAGCATACAGTAATCTGACAGACTTGTAACCTTGTGGCATTCTATGATTTGCTAGCAAAACCACGCATTTTTTTCTACCTGTGTTTTACTTACACAAGCGTACTTTTCATCCTACCTCTGTTTCTGTGAACACGAGCTAATGCAATGTTTACAAACTGCATGACCTGTCAGTCATAACAGGTAGCAAATCAGGTTTGTTTACCTAGTTTTCTCATGTGAGCTTATCTTTCAATCATATGATACCTGACATACTGCACGTGAAAAACACAGAGTCTTTGAAGTCCATTAGGGAAGAGATCCAAGATTTTCCTGAGTTCGCTTTGATTCCGATTCACGGGCAAAAATCTTCGAAAACTGCGTTACATGGATATAAGGTTTTGATGGTGGTCAAACACCCAAGAAAGGCCAACTGTAAACTTTTAACTGGGGAACTCATGTTTCTGATTCTCCCTTACTCACACAGTAGTGCAACAAGTAACATCATCTATATATCAGAGAAACATAATGATTTATAAACTGTGTTTTCTTAAACCTGCTATCAGTTGTCATTCAGAATATTTGGATAGTCTAAGCACGTAGTTCTAGAACCATTGTGGAAAATGTGTTAATAGTATTCATGGGGATTTTCATTCTGATTTTCGAGTAATAGAAATTAGTGCTTACGTGGTTAAAACTGTTAAGCTTTTACCATTATAATTCACTTAGATTTTCTAGCATTAAAACTAGTGAAATAAAATAATGCGTAACTATTTCATACCAGATGTTCAGTTATAATGTTAAATTTCACCACACGCTTTCTCACACAAGAAGAGATGGTTAGCTGACTGGTTTAAATGCTAGGCACGAATGATAGTGACAGAAAAGAATTCATGCTTTTTTCTTTGTGCACATTTATTATATGTGCCTATTATTTAATACCATACAATGACTATCAGATGCAGACAATTTAATAGCTATTAATGACAGGCAATATTATATGTAAAACTTTTGGTGAAGCGCGTCCCATTCAACCTAGTTGGTTATAATAGGGTGCATGTCTGGATAATTGAATAATAATTATCATTGTACGCTGATCATTGACCGGGAGCAGGAGCAGAAGAGCTGTATAACTCAACCAAACCTATACTCGCTAAGCGACGTGCAATCAGATAGGCTAAATAAAGACACCTTGTGCCTTTTAAATTTAATCAGAACTGGCAGAGTGGATAAGAGATGGTCTTGTCCCCATTTGTACGCATATATGTAGCTATATAGAAAAGTAGCATTTTTTCAATAAATGGTTCTCATATATTCCTAGCAGACCTGATCAAGGGCGTCCAGCGGTCTTTTTTTCTGATTGGTTAATGTTGTCTTATCTTGGCTTGTGCATCACCAATTTCACTGGTGAGCATGTATTTGCCAATGATACATAAGAAACATTTTAATGTATAAAATTTAACTGGACTTACCAACCCCAGCAATATTTTTTTTTCAATTTTTTCAGCCCACTGGGGTGTGAAAAAAATAACATTTATTCCCATCTACTGACAGTCGTTTTCAAGCGTAGGATCCAGAATTTATGCTGTTTCAGAATTGGCACTCTACCATAGAGCCAGCCAATAGGATTATCATCATGTATCAATTGTACCATTTTTAGCAACCAGGTGTTTCCCTAGGCTGGAAGTATTTTCCTCTTTTAACTGTGAACCCCAAGATCATGCTTTCGACATCAATTATTGGCGGTGACATTTTCTTCATCCACGAAAAACCCACACCAGATTTGATGTTCACCTCACTAGTCTTTATTTGTTAGAAGATGGACTGGGGCCAATTTGGGAAGTGAACGTGACATTTCATATATTTCAGGGATAATTGCATTTCCAAAGGATATCACCAAGAGTAGGTAAGAGGGATTGAGTGGCCACTGTATGAAAGAGAGAGTGAATATTTTTCTTTGTTACAGGGACTTTACCAAAACTGGATTTGCCTAAACTTCTTAACTTTACTGGGTAGCCTATAGTAGGAACTTGTTTACTTTACTGTCTACTCTGTACTACAGTGCAAATCTTCAACCTTTGGGTTATTAACTTTTTGGGTTCTTTTCTCCATTTTGATCATTCTTTAGATATTTGAGGTTGTCAAGTTTAAATGATAATAAACAACAAAAGAAACTTAACTTTGTGCGTTGGTCAGACCCATACCCATTTAACCATAGTTTTTTCACATTTGTGTGTCTTGTTGGCACATAGCTGAGTGTGTGTGTGTAGTTAAACTTATATTTATATGTATGAGGAGGGCAAGGTTGTTTTGTACTAAATTAAAGTTGTATAGATAAGATGGAATAGAGAAACTTACTCATTCCATAGACATATTTTGTTCCTTAAACTATCACTCATGAAATCTATTTCTCACAAAATCTATTTCTCACACCTTTTTCTCACTTACCTATTCCCATCCACTCTGCTCAGACGGGAAAAAAAATAACTCACAACCTATCTGTACAACATGCATAAATGGTAGAGTATGTGACCAAAATTTTAGGACTAGGGCTGATAATGACATTACATGTAGTGTGTTCATGTAAATGCCATTTTATACATTAGAATTGTCATTATTTTGGTACATTATATGAACACCAAAATTATATGTCATTACCATGTTTTAAGAAATTATATTACCAAATCTGCTTTACTAAACAACAGTTTTAACATTACTACTAGCTATATTCTCAGTTGTAGTTCATTCTCATGTATAACTATTAGTTTAAGTAGTCGAAAATAGCCATAAGTAATTATTTCTCAACTCATTTTTCAATAATTCATATTTGAAGAATGCTGCACATAAAATTCAGTGATGTCCATGTTCTATGACATGTCTACTTTAGATAAATGTACAATGTGAATACAATCTTACGTGACATGTAGTAGTAGTTTTTACTCATGCATGCTGTACAAAACAAATAGTAGAAATATAAGCATAATGGCTTGCCAGTTTATCTTTCTATAATTCATACCTTAGATACATGTACATTTGAACACAATCTTCCTTGATAATTTCTCTGTAGTAATTTATGCCCTGCATGCTATATAGTGAAAGTACAGTTCCATACCCTTTTATCTGAACACCCACCTGCATCTAGGCATATCTGGATACATTCTTATATGACCACCAGTTATGCACAATGCTATAATATACGTACAAATGTGGAAGTGAACTATGTCTGTGAGGCTAATTACATCCTTATTGACTCTTTATATCATCCACACACTTTCATGGATTCCCCCTGTGGTGAAACTTGTTGAGGACAAAGCATTGCATATGATTAAGATGGACAATTTGCAGCAGGAATAGCAATACAAAAGAAAGATATAAAGTAACAGGTAAAACATCCATCTTTACAGCAGAATTAGTGGAAATCTTAAAAGCTTTAGAAATAGTTCATATTACCTATTATGGGACTTAATTTGTTTTGGCAAGGGAAATAATCTAACTTAGTGAGGTTATCTTATTCAAAGGAAATAATCTGAGTGATAAAAGATTATTTAATGTATGTGATTATCAACATCACTTTTCTTTATTTTACAACACAATTAAATGCATCAACTGTACACTTTTAGTCTAAATTTTTTAAAAGTGTTTTGTTTTCAGCAATTATTTTAATATTGCAAAGTTGTGATGCAATTAATTTTAAAATACAGATTCTAATTGTAACAGAACTTTATTGACACAATAAAATTAATGACAGTCACAGTTACCCATGAGCATTGCATGCCTCCATTATTTTTTTTTAATGCATTATAATATATCTAACTCCAACACTCTTTTTAACCAAAAAAAAAATTAGGAAAGTTGCATTTCATCAAAACTGATTGCAATTGTTTCAGATTATTGCTATAGAAGTGGCCATTTTGTAAACATATAACCAACTTGATTTAAAAAAAAAAAGACAAATGCAGTCCCATGGCAGATACTGCTGTAGAGTAGTTAAGTGATAAAACAAACATTTTTGAGCGTGCATTGAAATGTATCCATGCATTATCTGCGGGCATTGTATGCCTCTTGGTTTAAAAATGTTATGTGGGCACATAATTTGTTTTTTTTAACTACGTTCTGAAAGAGCCAACACATTTAGTCTCTAGGTATACAATTACAGGCATCACTGAAATTGGGCGAATCTCATTTTATCACAAATAAAGTTTGAATTTAACTGATAAAGTACTGTTACTCCACAGATCTATCAGGTAAATGTCATGAGGTTTTTTTCTTGCAAATAAATTTTAGTGGTGACAGGGAAAAAACATTATTAACAAAATAATATTTGTAATCATTTCAGGACTGTTTGGAGGGAAGTAATTCGGAAATAAATTGTTATTACTCATTTCTGACATCCAGGGGAAGTAATTAAACAAAAATATTAATGAATATAAGCAATTAGCGACCACATTAAAAAAAATATTTTGCAACACCATTTAAAATTATTAAATGTATACTATTAGTTTCTCAATATGCACTACACCATGAACAATTAACATATCAGACAGAAACAAATACTTTTTAAATAATCTTAAAGTTGCATAACTTTTAAATCATACTTAATATGACGCTACAAAACATACAGAATTAAAATTGTTTGTACATGCCATAATTATCTGAAGTTTTTATTATTATTTTTTATTAAATGAATTTCAGGAGACCATTCCTATAACCAGCGCTCCCGCCTATACTCTAGTGTTGACATTCCAGATGTAAAAATTATGAACAGTTTCATAAAGAGTGAACCAGTGCAAAATGCTGCATTCCATGAAGTGTTGCAGGAATTCACAGAAAACATTGTGAGTGAAATGAAAGCTGATGTAAGTATGGCAGCTGCAACACTAAATCCAGACAATAACATTAAATCAAGATTAAAAGAGGTACAATCACCGAATGTCACAGACTCTGAGATAATGACTGTAGACATAAATCTGACTCCTGAGATTTATACTGCAGTCTTACAAAATGAAAACAGCAGCAGGAAATCAACAATAGTCTATGATGATTGTGCTCTAAACAGTGGAAGTAAAGAAGGTTTTAAATCATGTGGCAGTGTACAATCAGATGAAATAATAATAAGTACAAAAGAGAAACCTTTTAGCTGTCATGTTTGGGGAGTACAGGTTAGCAAGAAAGGTGACCATAATGAACATGAACTTTCATATTTGAGAGAAAAGTGTTATATAAGTAATGTAGGTAATGTAGAATTAGCTACAAAATCCATTTTATGTCAACAAGAAAGAATACAAAAAGCCCAGAAGCATTCTAAATATGATCTTATTGGTGTGGAGGCTGCTCATTTTGGTTATCTAAAGGCACATGTAATGCAGCATAAAGAAGAACTGCCTAACAAGTGTGGTGGTCTTAGTATGTTTTCTAGGACTGATTATCCAAAGAAACCCATAATGGGGCATAATGGTGAGACACATTACAAATATGATGTCAGTGGAGCAAAATTTTGTAAAAGTGATAACAAGGTGACAAATACAGAAGGAGAATCTTACATGTGTGATGAACTTACAGGACAAAAATTTCATTTAAATAGGTACACAAGTCGACATACAGAAGACAAACTTTATAATTGTGATGGTTGTGGAGCAGAATTTTCACATAGTGGTGCTTTAAACAGTCAAAAAATGACACACACAGGAGAGAAACCTTATAAGTTTGATATTTGTGGAGCAGAATTTTCTCAAAATGAAGATTTAAAGGGTCACAAAAGGAAACACATAGGAGAGAAACATATGTATGATGTTTGTGGAGCAGAATTTTCTCATAGTGGTGTAATAAAGAGTCACACAAGGACACACACAGGAGAGAAACTTTATAAGTGTGATGTTTGTGGAGCAGAATTTTCTCAAAATGAACATTTACAGAGTCACAAAAGGACACACACAGGAGAGAAACCTTATAAGTGTGATGTTTGTGGTGCAGAATGTTCTCAAAATGAATATTTAGAGAGTTACAAAAGGACACACACAGAAGAGAAACCTTATAAGGGTGATGTTTGTGGAGCAGAATTTTCTCAAAGTGGTGCTTTAAAAAGTCACAAAAGGAGACACACAGGAGAAAAACCTTTTAAGTGTGATGTTTGTGGAGCAGCATTTTCTCATAATTGTGCTTTAAAGTGTCACACAAGGACACACACAGGAGAGAAACCTTATAAGTGTGATGTTTGTGGAGCAGAATTTTCTCAGAGTGGTGCTTTAAAGAGTCACAAAAGGACACACACAGGAGAAAAACCTTTTAAGTGTGATGTTTGTGGAGCAGCATTTTCTCAAAATTGTGCTTTAAAGTGTCACACAAGGACACACACAGGAGAGAAACCTTATAAGTGTGATGTTTGTGGAGCAGAATTTTCTAAAAATGACAGTTTAAAGAGTCACAAAAGGACACACACTGGAGAGAAACCTTTTAAATGTGATGTTTGTAAAGCAGAATTTTCTCGGAGTTTTGCTTTAAAGAGTCACACAAGGACACACACAGGAGAGAATCCTTATAAGTGTGATGTTTGTGGAGCAGAATTTTCTCAAAATGGACATTTAAATAGTCACAAAAGGACACACACAGGTGAGAAACCTTTTAATTGTGATGTTTGTGGAGCAGAATTTTCTCATAGTGGTTCTTTAAATAATCACAAAAGGACACACACAGAAGAGAAACCTTTTAAGTGTGATATTTGTGGAGCAGAATTTTCTCAGAGTTGTAATTTAAAGAGTCACACAAGGATACACACAGGAGAGAAACCTTATAAGTGTGATGTTTGTGGAGCAGAATTTTCTCAAAATGAACATTTAAAGTGTCATAAAAGGATACACACAGGAGAGAAACCTTTTAAGTGTGATGTTTGTGGAGCAGAATTTTCTCAAAATCATAATTTAAAATCTCATAAAAGGACACACACAGGAGAGAAACCATATAAGTGTGATTTTTGTGGAGCAGAATTTTCTCACAGTGGTGCTTTGAAGAGTCACAAAAGGACACACACAGGAGAGAAACCTTATAAGTGTGATGTTTGTGGAGCAGAATTTTCTTTAAATTATCAATTGAAGAGACACAAAAGGACACACACAGGAGAGAAACCTTATAAGTGTGATATTTGTGAAGTAGGATTTTCTGAGAGTGGTACTTTAAATAGTCACAAACGGACCCACACAGGAGAGAAACCTTACAATTCTGATGTTTGTGGAGCAGAATTTTCTCAGAGTAGTGCTTTGAAGAGTCACAAAAGGACACACACATGAGAGAAACCTTATACGTGTTATATTTGTGGAGCAGAATTTTCTTATAGTTGTGCTTTAAAGAGTCACAAAAGGACACACACAGGAGAGAAACCTTATAAGTGTGATGTTTGTGGAGCAGAATTTTCTCAAAATGGTACATTAATGTTTCACACACAGACACACACAGGAAAGAAAGCTTATAAGTGTGATGTTTGTGGAGCAGAATTTTCTCGCAGTGTTGCATTAAAGAATCACAAAAGGACACACACAGGAGAGAAACCTTATAACTGTGATGTCTGTGGAGCAGGATTTTCTCTAAATAATTATTTGAAGAGACATAAAAGGATACACACAGGAGAGAAATCTTATAAGTGTAATATTTGTGGAGCAGAATTTTCACAGAGTTGTAATTTAAAGAGTCACACAAGGATACACACAGGAGAGAAACCTTATACGTGTGATATTTGTGGAGCAGAATTTTCTCAGAGTTGTAATTTAAAGAGTCACACAAGGACACACACAGGAGAGAAACCTTATAAGTGTGATGTTAGTAGAGCAGAATTTTCTCATAATGGGGCATTAATGTTTCACACACACACACACACACAGGAGAGAAAGCTTATAAATGTGATGTTTGTGGAGCAGAATTTTCTCTAGATAATGATTTGAAGAGACACAAAAGGATACACCCAGGAGAGAAACCTTATATGTGTGATGTTTGTGGAGCAGGATTTTCTCAGAGTGGTGCTTTAAAAAATCACACAAGGACACACACAGGAGATAAACCTTATAAGTGTGATGTTTGTGGAGCAGAATTTTCTCGAAATAATAATTTGAAGATTCACAACAGGACACACACAGGAGAGAAACCTTATAAGTGTGATATTTGTCTAGCAGAATTTTCTCAGAATGGTGCTTTAAGTAGTCACAAACAGACACACACAGGAGAGAAACCTTACAAGTGTGATGTTTGTGGAGCAGAATTTTCTCACAGTGGTGCTTTAAAAAATCACACAAGGATACACACAGGAGAGAAACCTTATAAGTGTGATGTTTGTGGAGCAGAATTTTCTCTAAATAATCATTTGAAGAGACACAAAAGGACACACACATGAGAGAAACCTTATAAGTGTGATATTTGTGGAGCAGAATTTTCTCATAGTTGTGCTTTAAAGAGTCACACAAGGACACACACAGGAGAGAAACCTTATAAGTGTGATGTTTGTGGAGCAGAATTTACTCTAAATAATCATTTGAAGATTCACAAAATTGCACACACAGGAAAGAAACTTATAAGTGTGATGTTTGTCTAGCAGAATTCTCTCGAAATAATCATTTGAAGAGACACAAAAGGACACACACAGGAGAGAAACCTTATAACTGTGATGTCTGTGGAGCAGGATTTTCTCTAAATAATTATTTGAAGAGACATAAAAGGATTCACACAGGAGAGAAATCTTATAAGTGTAATATTTGTGGAGCAGAATTTTCACAGAGTTGTAATTTAAAGAGTCACACAAGGATACACACAGGAGAGAAACCTTATACGTGTGATATTTGTGGAGCAGAATTTTCTCAGAGTTGTAATTTAAAGAGTCACACAAGGACACACACAGGAGAGAAACCTTATAAGTGTGATGTTAGTAGAGCAGAATTTTCTCATAATGGGGCATTAATGTTTCACACACACACACACACAGGAGAGAAAGCTTATAAATGTGATGTTTGTGGAGCAGAATTTTCTCTAGATAATGATTTGAAGAGACACAAAAGGATACACCCAGGAGAGAAACCTTATATGTGTGATGTTTGTGGAGCAGGATTTTCTCAGAGTGGTGCTTTAAAAAATCACACAAGGACACACACAGGAGATAAACCTTATAAGTGTGATGTTTGTGGAGCAGAATTTTCTCGAAATAATAATTTGAAGATTCACAACAGGACACACACAGGAGAGAAACCTTATAAGTGTGATGTTTGTGGAGCAGAATTTTCTCTAAATAATCATTTGAAGAGACACAAAAGGACACACACAGGAGAAAAACCTTATAAGTGTGATATTTGTCTAGCAGAATTTTCTCAGAATGGTGCTTTAAGTAGTCACAAACGGACACACACAGGAGAGAAACCTTACAAGTGTGATGTTTGTGGAGCAGAATTTTCTCAGAGTAGTGCTTTGAAGAGTCATAAAAGGTCACACACAGGAGAGAAACCTTATAAGTTTGATATTTGTGGAGCAGAATTTTCTCATAGTTGTGCTTTAAAGAGTCACACAAGGACACACACAGGAGAGAAACCTTATAAGTGTGATGTTTGTGGAGCAGAATTTACTCTAAATAATCATTTGAAGATTCACAAAATTGCACACACAGGAAAGAAACCTTATAAGTGTGATATTTGTCTAGCAGAATTCTCTCAGAGTGGTGCTTTAAATAGACACAAACGGACACACACAGGAGAGAAACCTTACAAGTGTGATGTTTGTGGAGCAGAATTTTCTCACAGTGGTGCTTTAAAAAATCACACAAGGATACACACAGGAGAGAAACCTTATAAGTGTGATGTTTGTGGAGCAGAATTTTCTCTAAATAATCATTTGAAGAGACACAAAAGGACACACACATGAGAGAAACCTTATAAGTGTGATATTTGTGGAGCAGAATTTTCTCATAGTTGTGCTTTAAAGAGTCACACAAGGACACACACAGGAGAGAAACCTTATAAGTGTGATGTTTGTGGAGCAGAATTTACTCTAAATAATCATTTGAAGATTCACAAAATTGCACACACAGGAAAGAAACCTTATAAGTGTGATGTTTGTCTAGCAGAATTCTCTCAGAGTGGTGCTTTAAATAGACACAAACGGACACACACAGGAGAGAAACCTTACAAGTGTGATGTTTGTGGAGCAGAATTTTCTCACAGTGGTGCTTTAAAAAATCACACAAGGATACACACAGGAGAGAAACCTTATAAGTGTGATGTTTGTGGAGCAGAATTTTCTCGAAATAATCATGTGAAGAGACACAAAAGGACACACACAGGAGAGAAACCTTATAAGTGTGATGTTTGTGGAGCAGAATTTTCTCATTCTGGTGCTTTAAAGAGTCACAAAAGGACACACACAGGAGAGAAACCATATAAGTGTGATGTTTGTGGTGTGAGATTTTTTGAATACACTACTCTAAGAAGGAATACAGGGGAAAAGCCATATAGTTGTGATCTTTGTGGTAATGCGATTTCTCAGGCTACTCAGATAAAGAGACATGTGTTAAAACACATTAGAGAAATGTATAAATGTGATGTTTGTTGTACTAGGTTTTCTCAAGTCTGTATTCTAAAATTACACAAAAGATGGCACACTTGAGAGGGACTTTTTTAATGTGATGTTTGTGGTGTTAGGTTTTCTCAAGCCTTTATTCTAAGACAGCACACAACAAGACATGCTTGAGAGAGAATTTCTTAGTGTGATGTTTGTTGTTTTAGGTTTTCTCAAGTCTGTATTCTAAAATTACACAAAAGAAGGCATACATGAGAGGGACTTTCTGAGTGTGATGTTTGTGGTGTTAGGTTTTTTCAAGACTTTATTCTAAAACAACACACAATAATTTACAAAACAAACATGAGAGACAATTTGTAAGTGCAATGTTTATGGTGTTGAGTTTACCCATGTCTGAATTCTAAAACTGCGCACTAGGTGCACATCAGAGAAAATGTATGTGATGTTTACTTTACACAATTTGTAAGTGTGATGTTTGTAAGGCCAGTTTAATCATTCTTCAGCCCACTATTCACAAAATATCTTGATGGTTTAAATTATCTAGACTTTTCTTGTGGCTTTTCTACCATTCCAAAACACATTGAGTTAAAGTCATGAGCTCCAGTTTCTCCAGCTTAGTTTGCATTTAAAGGATCATTACATAGGGGTTCCAAGCTAGGAGTAAGAAGTGTATTGCATACTTTGCATTCCCTGCCATCCAAGAGGGCTGTCCAACTATGCAGAGCTAAATTACTGTGCTCTGGTTCTGGGTTCTCCCTTGAAACTGTCACGTCCTACCCAGAGCCACTTCTCAGTTCCTTTGCTTATCAGTGGGTCCATAGTGAGATCCTTCTACATGCAGTCAACCAGGTCAAAGCTAAAGAATCACATCTGGGGATCAAAGATAGTATGCAATGCTGGGTTCTCAACAAATCATCACACAGGGAATCCCTAGAAGTGTGTGGATGATTTCAAGCATCATTGAGGGTGTAATTAGCCTCACAGAGGTTCACTTATACATATGTATACTGTAGCATTGTGTATAGCTGGAGGTCAATTAAAGATTACTCCATATATGCCTCCATGCATGTCAGCAAGATAAATGTAATGTCTGTGGTGTTATTTTTTGTGATACTACAGAGAGGTCTTATAAATGTGATTTTCTTGTTGTAAAGTGTGGCCTCTGCCTGTTAGTTAAGAACATATTCAAACATACAGAAAAGAAGCCATGTAATTATGATGTTTCTGATGCAGTGTTTTCTATGGATGCTCAAATTGTGCCATTAAAAATGAAAGTGCTGTAAATATTAATGTGTGCTACTTTTTTTTTTTGTGGTCACATTGAGAGACTAAAGAAATGCACTCAGCAACATTTTTCACTTTTCTTAGACTCAGTGGGGCCTCAACAAATGTATGCCAAGCCATTACGTCCTGTGTCATCTGTTCAATGTCTTACCATAACTTTTTTAAAAATCTCTTTCATGTCTGCCTCCAGTTCCCATCTCAAAGTGTTTTTCTTTTTTCCCTTCTATCTCTCTAAAAATAAATAAATACATATACATGTGTACACACACAAATTGGTACATATTACCACCTCAACAAAAATTAAAGATAGGAGCTACTGTTGAGTGTAACAGTAGCACTGATAAAATAAAAGAAAGACATGAGAGAACTGGACATAAATCAATCAACCTGGGAGGATGAAGCTGCCAATCGCACCAAGTAGTGATGTTTTCTGTGGTGCCACCTCAGATTGGGCAGAAAGAAGCTCATGTAATAGTTATTTAAGGAATCACAAAAGCAGAAGAAAATCTCGAAAATAACCCCAGGAAAATAAGCAGATGAGGGCTGTCACCTCTGCTGTGCATTCCCATATTCAATTATGACTCAAGGTGCTATTATTATATATATATATATATATATATATATATATATATATATATATATATATATATATATATATATATATATATATATTATATATATATATATATATATAAAATGTATGTATGTATGTATGTATGTATGTATGTATGTATGCATGCATGCATGCATGCTTGCTTGCTTGCTTGCTTGCTTGCTTGCGTGTTTGTTTGTTTGTTTGTATGTTATGTATGTTATGTATGTTTTCCCCACCGTCTAATCTCAATTGTGCTCTGTCTACTATACCAAACGACTATTGTATTTGATGCTATATTTAATATCTCACTCTACTAGCTGTCAAAGTTTTTTTTATGGCAAACAGAAATTCTGATAAAACCCCCATGTAAAAACAAACATATTGCTTTACTTGAATGGTATTCCACACACATTGTGTAAATTTCAATAATTCTCATTTTTTGGCAGGTTATATCATATCATTATATGCCAATGTCTTTTAGAAAGCTTAAAAAATTTTATGTATGTGTAACACAAAGGTTCGATGTAAAAACACCCACATATAACTACTTGAGACGTCTTAAACACTTTATTTAAATTCTAATGATTCTCCTATATGCCATGTTGTATCTATTATATCATGTCTGTACATATTAATGTATTTTATGGAGAATAAAGATTCTGATATGTATGTATGTATGTATGTATGTATGTATGTATGTATGTGACACTTGTGACAGGGGCTAGATGTACCTCACACCCAAGACCCGTGCACTAAGAAAATTTATAAAGGATCGTTTGACAGGGGTTGCAATTATTGGTTGCTTGCAACCCTCTCAGCAGCAGACTTAACAATTCAAGCAACCCAAAGCCTTATGCAGGTCAACATTTAATTCTAGCGAACAGAACCGAACACCAAACAAACAATCAAACAAACACCCAGTCAGTGTTCATAGACTGTCTGAAAAATAATAAATAAAACAACGTCTAAGTGAACATCAATAGCATGGATAATAACACTTACCATACAGAAAACATGCACCCACCTGATATCCTTAACTATCTCACACACTCATGCGTGTCGTCCAATGCGACTAGTATGGTGTTGTGCTTGGGGCTGGCAATCGCACCGGGTAACATAGGTTGTTACCGAAACCACTACTGCAAGAGCATCTAAACGCTTCATGCTGAGACAAACCACACCGGTGGCCCCATGCTCCCTCAGGAGCAGAGAAGAGAAATATACATCTCCACATACGCCCACGTGCTCTCACAAACCATGTTCACATAACAATAATAATCAACTGGACATAAAATAATATTCTTCAATACATGTACAACAAATAATCTCAATAATGAGAATTAACTACTACCTCTCAACCGACCCTCATCAATACTCGTTCCCGCACTCTGAACATGTCGTAAGTGACGACTGGTGCGCCTGGCCACAAGCGTGTCATATATGACCCCTGATGAGATTGGGAACTCATCACATGAAACACATTATAACAGAAACAACCACTGTAATAGCATAAAATGCTTCTGTTGACTTGTGGTGGACACCAGCCGCATTGGTGTTTCCATGCTCCCCCGGGAGCAAACAGAGAAACACCTGTCTCAACTTGCCTTACGCAACCAAGGAGTGGCTCTAATCTCAACAGAAATCTAAATGACTATTCTCCCTTCAAAGTAACCACTAAAGATAAACAGTAGGATATGATAAGTAGGCTACATGCCATGTTGTATCTATTATATCATGTCTGTACATATTAATGTATTTTATGGAGAATAAAGATTCTGATATGTATGCATGCATGCATGCATGCATACATACATACATACGTACGTACATACGTACGTACATACGTACGCACGCACACACACACACACATATACATACATATATATATATATATATATATATATATATATATATATATATATATATATATATATATAAATATATATATATATATATATATATATATATATATATATATATATATATATATATATATATATATATATATATATATATATATATATATACTAGTCACAAAAAGTAGGGGATATTTTAAGATGGTATGTATTATTTTACAAAAGAGTGGATTTCGTATTTTAATGGTTGTACGGACATATCGAGCACGCTCTTCTTCACTCTCACGTGCAATATCATGTTGACCTGGTGGCTCGTGATGAGTAAGGCAATCCCAAGAACAGAGGTGGGGCCCATCTGTAAAGTTCACACATTATTCTTTTTCACAAAAATGCGTGTATCTCGAGTTTGATGAACACTACTCACCATGGACAGGTATAAAAAGACTCTGCAACAGATAAAATTTCTTTTCTTCGTCATGGAACGTTTGACAGAACAGCAGAGATGGATAGGCATAGGCATGTTGCAAACCGGAAGTCAGCAAGTGGATGCTGCTCAGAACCTCAATGTTTCACAGTCAGTTGTCAGCAGACTGTGGAACAGGTATCAAAATTTCCGCACAGTGGCAGATCTGCCTCGGATTGGCCGCCCAAGAGTCACTACATGCCGCCAAGATCAACTTCTAGTTACTCAGAACTTGGACTCTAAATGCTACTCAACTTCAGCAACACCTTCAACAGACCACTGGGATCCGGGTCTCAACTCAGATAGTATGAAACCGTTTTCACCAAGTGCAACTGGCCTCACGCAGACCGTTTGTAGCTTTGCCCATGTCACCACAACACAGGCGAGCAAGAATGGATTGGTGCCAACGTCATCATCGGTGGACCAATCAACAGTGGGCATCAGTGATGTTTTCTGATGAGTCCCGTTTCGTTTTGGATTTTCATGATCGTCGAATATGTGTCTTGCGACGGCGAGGTGAGCGTTACCAGCCTCCTGCAACTGTTGCACACAACCGTTATGGAGGTGGCAGTGTAATGGTGTGGGCAGGCATCTGTATGAATGACAGGACCGACCTTCACATATGCCAGGTCAATATCACAGGGCTCTACTACCGTGACAACATCATCGAGCCTATCGTTGTGCCATTTGCTCAACGGCACGGACCAGATTTCATCTTCCAGGATGACAATGCACGACCTCACTGTCTTCGCGTCGTCCAAGATCACCTTCAGATGCAGCATATCCGAACGTTACCATGGCCGCCGATGTCTCCCGACCTGTCTCCTATTGAGCATTTGTGGGACCTCCTGAATAGACGCGTCCAACAACGTCCAGCCGCTCCACAGACTCTTCAGCAGTTAGCCCAGGCCCTTCAGCAGGAGTGGCAGAGAATTCCTCAAGACAACATCAGAAGGCTTATTTGCAGTATGAGACGTCGTTGCAATGCATGTTTAGCGGCAAACGGGGGCCCTACACGTTTTTAGAAATATTGGAATATTTTTGTGAAAATGAAGTACCTACCACGCCTTGGTTGCCAGTGCGACTAAAATCATGTGAGTAAAGCCATAACACTTCTTATACCGCAAATGTCTTGTTATGATGCTCAAGTTTACTTGTACGAAGGAATAAATGAACTAATTTGAAATTTATTGTCTTTGGATAACTTTTAAATTCAATATCCCCTACTTTTTGTGACAGGTAGATATATATATATATATATATATATATATATATATATATATATATATATATATATATATATATATATATATATATATATATATATATATATATATATATATATATATATATATATATATATATATATATATATATATATATATTATCATACTAAAATGTATCTGTTTATTAACATGATGCTGAATACAAAATTATCAAAGATAATGTGGTGGTGGTGCGACACCATGATACAGACTAAAAAGCTTGCGTTTAACTAAGAAATCATTTTTTCATTTCTATTCTTGAAGCTTTTGAAATTGCAAAAACGTTTCTATATATATCACAAAAAACAACTTAAGAACTGCTAGACTAATTTTTGTGTTTTGTATTTAACATTCAGGCAGAAAAAAACTGTCCAGTTTCAGATTTGATCAAAATCTGATAAGAATGAAGCGCACTTGAGTACTACTCATTTGGGGCTGCATGAGTTTGTTTTAGAAACACTCCATCAGTTTATCTCTTGTCTTATTTTTAACTGTCAGCATATTGTGAGTTGTTTTCATTTCAAGTGATTTCATGTAAAGTAGATACTACATCTGCTTATCACAGTTCTCACTAAAATGTTTGATTTGTATGTGTCTCTTTATTAACTAGTACTAACTAGTATTAATTAGAGGAGATTGTCTACTAGGGTCTTCTACCATTGTGTGTCATGGCGAGTGGACGCATGTGTTTGAGCTCCTGAATTTCAGTATATATCCCTGTTATTACATCACAAGATCTTCTGTGAGGTGTATCTAGTTATCTGCATCTACAGGGAGTATAGCTTCTCAGTGTCGAGTGTGAATATATATTAAAAATGTTGAGAATGAAAAGAACAGCGTTCCAGACGTGAACGGACTGCCTAGCGTTATATCGACAACTGCATATAATCTGTCATTTGTATATTGGCTTGAACTGTATTGAATGTGGAGCAGCGTTGCAGTCTTAATAAAAATGTATACCGTGCACTTCGTCCGTTGTGGCTCAAATATGTGTATTTGATGTTGGCCTGTTTCGGTGTCTGATACGTCTACAAACTGCCTCTTCGCCGCGGTCGGAAAATTCTGTGACGCGCAAGAGAGGCCCAGTTTGGGCCCTTTTCAACCTCGCTCTGCCTAGTAATTAATTTGCCTTTTCTAAATAAAAATTATATCTTCTGGTTCCTTGATCTTTCTTCTTTCATAATATGTCAGTTGTAACTTTCTACGTGTCATTGAAATTGAGTGAGACAAAAAAATAAAACACCATTAAAACCGCTTTTACTGTGCGCTGGCTTACCGCGCTCACGAGAGCGAAATTCCCTGAAAGGACCCCCACCTCATTCAAAGCGTCTGCGCTATGTCCTCAAAAATGCTACACTAATACGGTTTTCACCATTGAGAAGAGCGGAAACTGAGGTTTACGCACATGTAACACAAGCAGTGTTGCCACAGCTGGGTATTTTTTACTAGATCTGAAGGTTTTTGGCTTCCGTCTGGGTATCTGGGTATTGTTTTTTCCAAATCTGCATTAATCTGGGTATATTTGACAATTGGCATTTACAATGTATGTATATTATGTGCATTGAGCATTATACACTATATTTATATTATAATTAAATGTAAAAAATTTTGTTCTCTATATTTTTTATTCCACTTAAATTTAATTCTTGTTTTTAACCACATCAATGACGTTGATTTTTTACTCGTTTACATAAGCTATCTATTTCCTGTTATTCTGTTAATGGCTGTCATCTACAATACTCAGTCATTTTTGCGATGTGCTTTAAAGTATTCTTTTTAAATTTTAGATTTAAGCAGATAAACAGCATATAGTTTTGTTCTTTTTAATTTAAAAAAGTAAAATTAAGATTAAAAAATGAGCAATGATGAAGGTACGCTTGGTAGTTGTAGCAGCATGACAACACACACGCAACCTCGTAAAAAAGTGAAGCCATGGTATCAGCAGGCTTTTTTGTAAGGAATGGCTAATAGACAGCGCACTGAAGGATTGAATAAAGCCGGACTCTGGCAATCGCTATGCTGCGATTTGTACAATCTGTTCCTGTACATTAACTAATGCCAACAACACAGCTTTATTGACACATAAAAGCACACAGAAGCACATGAAAAACTTCGAAGCCAATAGCGAAACTCTGAATATTAACAAGTTTGTCATCAAACCAAAAGAGCCCTGTCTTCAAGACAAAATTGCTAAAGCGGAGATACTGTTGTCGGCTTTTATGGCAGAACATAATACCGGTACTCCGTTTTCGCAAGCTGATCATTTAATTGAATGCTGCAAGCAGATGTTTCCAGACAGCACAATTGCTTAAACAAATGTCACCGAAGCGCACCAAGGCTGCTTATGTGATATGTTGGGGTGTTAATAAAATCATTTTTATATAATTGTGATTTTTTGGTTATAAAAAAAAAAATAAAAATGAAGAAATAAAAAACATTTGGTAGCACACAGCTATTGTGTGCTAAAGTTGCACTAAAAGATTGTGTAAGCATCGTCTATCCCCGTATATTTGATGCATAACATAATCTAGGTATTTCTGGGTTTTTTAAAGAAGTAAATCTGGGTTTATCTCCAGAACTTGAGTGGCAACCTTGAACACAAGGCACATATTTTTTATAGGAAGATATCGTAAATTCAAAGTGAATGAGAAAGTTTGGATTTTAATACACAACTGGGAGGCCTACCTACACTTGTGTTACATCAAACAAACGAGCAACCATTCTGCTAAAATCGTATCAAATTTTTAAACATCATAGTAATTTGATGAAAGAGCGAACGAACGTTAAAACAGAGCACCTCCAACACATTTTCCGTGGAAACACAATGGCGGATGTTCCATCTGACAAACCCGGACACGATGGGCCGGCTGTACGAAACACAGCACTAAATTACTCAGGCGCTGAACTGAATGTTTCACCAATGGAAGTCGACGCAATATGCGTTCTAAGTAAGTTTTGAACTTTGTTTTATTTCTATCCATTTCAAACCTATTTTGTTTATTTGCAATATAGCAACGGCAAGTGACGGAGGGTGGATGTATTAGTAAAAGAACAGCCAAATGTGACGTCTCGATTCACACATTTAGACAGAAAGTTTTTTTGTTTTTTAAGCAATTTTGGGGGTGGGGTATTGTTGTTAATGTAGCTATTTGGTTGTTTTATCGGACCATCACCATTTTCTAAACATTCGGTATCAGAATTAAGGTCTAACGCTTAGTAACAGTTTGTAAAGCCGCTGACCTCCTTTCGATAACGTTATGGATGTCAAAGGTCATGTTTAGAATTTAGCTTGCTACACATTTGTGAACGTTATTTTTTTTTTAAATTGCCTCTCTCGCTTAATTAACCTTTTTTTTTCTCAATTATTTCAGGGGACGATCGTTATGATGAAAATTTTTCAATGATGAGAAGAGGCAGATGAGCGGCTCTGCCACTGATTTCTACTGTGACAGACTATTGGCACAGTTCTGTCTTCTGGAGGACTAGGAAAATGCAACATGGGAGCTAGTACGTCTTGTTGTGTAAAGTTTATATATCATATTATTTCCTCTTATTCTCTGATGTTAAAAATCAGGAGGATACTAGGCTATGTAGTTGAAGCTTTCTTAGAAGTCTCTACAGGTTTTGAGTTTATTTTACAATTACAAACATAAAAGACAAATGACATAATCCATGTAAAAGAGAGACTTACAATCTACTGTATAATTAATATAATGATTTAAATGGTAAATGCAGTAAAACATTAATGCCGAAATAAATGCTTAATGATTATCAAAGAGAAACAAAAATAATTTGGCCGACATTTTTTGTATTAATAATAAAATAACACAATCATGCAATTTGTCCTCTTTCCGTCCCTCCCAACAAATTTCTCTCAGGTGACCTCTTGGTTTCTCTGTGCTACCTGAACAGAATGTGAGTAAAGGACAGCTACAGTACAGGTGCCAGATGTCAGTACAACAAGCCAGTGCCCTGAGAGGAGATTCACTTGAGAATTTTCTGAACACACAATTATCTTTTGATGCAGCTGACCTCAAGTGACAGTGAGTTGGACACGGACTAATATGTAATGTTTCTTTGTTTCTAAAAATCATATTTTAAGCAGTAAAGGTAGTTTCAATCAAAAAAATAACCATCAATTTGAATTTACAACTAAAATTACATAAATATGGAAGTTTTCAGCTCCATAGCTGTAATATTCATGATTTTATGACAACATTTGGAATTTCGTGAAATTTTTTCTTCCGAACTGCAAATTTAGTCTTTGATCCATTTTCACATAATGCAGTTTTATAGTATTCAGTATTTCATGTGGCTCAAAAAAATTAAGCATCAAGTATATAATGCTCTCTTCAAGCTCAATAAATCTTATAGCTTTCCTATGTGTCGTTTTTTTTATTTATGAGTGCATGAAAATGCATATTTGCACTTTACGAGCACAACAATGAGTCTTGAAATTGTATTTTTTGTCAATTTTGATGGTCTATAATTCATTTAATTGATTTGTTGTACTTCCCATGTTTCTTTTCTGCAGTAAGGACTTGTATGACTTTGTACAAAAAGCATTATTGACTTGGTAAGTATTTGTTGACTGTAGTTATGATTGTGCAAAGTCAGGCAATTTGTTCGGTGCGAAGATGTTTGAAAAATTTTGTAATTCCCCACAATTTTGAAATGTTGTAACTCGGTTGTTTGATGTCCGATTTTTAAAATTTAAAAAAGGAAATGTCATGGCTTAAAGAGATCCATTAAGATCTATAAACAAAGACACTGTAAAAACAAAATAAAAAATCAGTTGGTGGTACCTAGTACTACCCTAGAAGTGGACTTGGCCACAGGAACCATCCTGTCACTACATATTAACTTTAACCATTTAAAAGACACGTAACAGCCCATAAATGGAGGCCTCAAGACAGGATCTGAACATCTGATGTTTTCTGGAAAATTATCTTTAAGTGATTTTTCAGTAATTGCAAGTGAAAAAATGTATCAAGAAGGCATTGTTGGTCGGCTGCAGGTCGGAGTTCTAGGTTTAACCCTGTGTACTGCACTGTATTTGAATCGTCATTTCCTGAGGCTGATGCCAGGAGGATTTTTTGCATGAAGAAGCAGATAAGTAGATTTATTGATTCATGCAGTTTGAGGCTTGAAGAATCTCATTTGACAGAGTTTTTTTTATAAATATGTTATATGTTTCTTGGTATCTATATGTTTGTGTGATACTGATAGGCAGGTTGGTTGGTGGGACCTATGAATTCGCTATACCTCATTGATGGTTGTGAATTCATAGGCGTTCTTTAGTTTTTGCATCTGATATTTTTAACTTACGGGGCCGGCAAACATAGCTGTGTGTTACTGCCTTGAGGGAATTAACCAGATTCATTATTTATCTAGTTGTGAAGGTCCTGTAAATTTGTATTTTGTTAAAGAAGTTTATTAATGACCACACATAGTCTATTAGCAGTTAATCTACGCAGTAATATGCCTTTCTGTGATTCATCATTTACTTGCACGGTTTTTGACTTATATTGAATGCAGAATATTTAATACGTCACCAGGAATTTATGACGTAATCTGTTCTACATCTAATTTATGCAAACGGTTGTTTCTATACCTTTCCTCAATTATAGTTGTCGAAGAAGGACGTACCTTTCTAGCTCCCGCCATGGTGGAGGAATAAGTATTTTTCATGGCAATTATTTAACATCGGAGGCCGCCACTTCATGTAAGAGGATTCCTGACTTATGGAAAACTTCCGTGCTTTGTAGAGAAGTATTCTACATAAGTTTTTTAGCATCTTCATTTATCTTGTCCACATTACTTGGGTGATAACCTTTCAAAGGCAACCCTAGTACAGCGGCTAGACATGAATTGATGAGACGAGACTGTCGAGATGATCTATTGTACATGTGTGTAACTATTGATGATGCCATGAATTCAACTTTACTATTCTACATTAAATGCTGTTATCTGTGGACCCATCCACCACAGCTTTCTTCAATGATTTATGAACTGTTTGATTCATCTTGTCACCCCATGGCATTCATCGCGTTATCAGCAAGATTTCACTAACAGAATTGCTACAAGCATCACCTACGACACACTGATATACTGAACACAGAATCCCAACGGTAACATGTTTGTTGTCAAGTTAATTGTATTTTATTTGGTTTATTCTTCATTATTGTATGTAAATGTGTTCATCTAATCTTGTTATCCCTCAGTTATAAGATGTATTATATACTCATGGAAAAAAGTAAGTGTGCAGCATTCAACAGGGCACTGTGCGTGTGTTCTTATTTATTATTTATTATTATTCCTTTGACCGCCGACCGCCGAAGCAGTCTTCGGCCATAACACCTTGCGGCGTCATTAGGGCAACAAGAAATCGTCCGTTGTTCCGTCACACCTAGCGGCGTATATTGGTACAACAGACTTTTAATTGTTGTTTCTGTAATCAATGTGACAAGCAAGCGGTAGATCAATCCGCTGTGACGTGTGTTCTTGGGTGAACTTAAATGCAAGTTGGCACACATTTCTGTGTGAGTGTTGTTAACTTACCCGTGCAATTACAATTGGATCGCACTATTAATGGGGAGATAATCATGGTGCAACTTAAATCACATGAAAAGTGCCGTAGGGGAGAATTTATCACATATAAAAGGAAGGTAAGTGTGTAGCTCTAATCACAAGTACGTGAAAACGTAATCATTGTAATAGAGTACCAAGAGTCTTAACAGAAACATCTTTTTTGACAATGCCAAGATTGAACCAACAACAGCGAGCAATAGCTATACTGATGTTAGCTGCTGGAGCGACTATATTAGCTGTATCACAACATTTCAATGTTCACATGAACACTTTATCACGCATTCAAGCTCGTTTCCACCAACACTGGTTCCACTGCTGATCGCCATAGAAGTGGCAGACCACCCCCGCACAAGACCGTTACATACGCCTTATGCACTTGCATAACAGGTTTATTCAGGCAACATGGAATGCCAGGAACATTCCAGGTTTAAGACCCGTGTCATGCAGAACATTGCGAAATAGTCTCAGAGAGACAAATCTCTTACCTCACAGACCTGCAGTTATACCAGCACTGACAGACAAGCGCGCTTGGCATAGGCCAGACAGCACGTAGCATGGTCCTGTATTGCAGCAAGACAATGCTCATCCACATGTGGCACGTGTGGTCAAGGACCACTTTCAGCAACAACAGATTCATGTCTTATCATAGCCAGCTGTTTCCCCAGACCTTTCTCCCATCGAGCACCTGTGGGACGAACTGGAGTGCAGGCTGCGAAGAAGACAAATCCTCCTGAAAACCACTACCAGTTAGTACAAGCGTTGCAAGAAGAATGGAATAACATCCCCCAACAACAGATCCAACGTCTCATTGGCTCGATGAGAAGGCGCGGTCAAGCAGTGATAACAGCTCAAGGTGGACATAAACGGTACTGAAATCAAGATTTCATTTTTTCATGGGGATGCAACACAGACTTTAGTTTTTATCTTTCTTTCAAGACACTTTCACTAAAATCAAAGTGATCACTTGGTCTTTTATTCACTATTCAACCACTTTGTGTGCCAACTTTTATTTCATTTCGTCAATGAAATCACGCACAGTGCCCTATAAAGTGGTGCATACTTACTTTGTACCATGAGTATATATTGTGAAATTGTGCTTGTATTTTCGTAAGTGTGGTAAAGCCAATTTTTTTTCATTTTTCGACAATTCATAAATTTCTGTCTTGGTTTATTCATTATATTTCCTTGAGTTGGCTCTTTCTACTGTTATCCTGTAATCTTGTTGGCGTGTTTTTTTTTTTTTTTGCTCCTAAAAGAACATCTATAATTTCATGCAGGTGATTGATATTGAGTGGTGAAATAATTGTTGCTAATATTGCCCACATTAAAATGTATATTGATTATAGTATTATTGGACAAGCTTGAGTCACAAGCTTTCACAAGCTTGGAAAGGAGCTTGGTATGGAAGGTAAGGCTTTAAAAACATTTGCATTCACTGAGCTTGCAAAGGAAATAAATAGGTTAGAAGACTTTGCAAGAGATCAAAGAATCTTGGATAGGGAGATGAAGAATTAGATGAGAAAAAGAGAGAAGAAGTATTAGCTGAGAAGAGAAGACAGGAAGAATTAGCTCTTGAGCAAGAGAATATGAACTTGAGGGAAAATAAAGTGGCCTATGTTCAAGCAGAAATAAAGGCACAACAAGCTCAAGCAGAAATAAAGGCACAACAAGAATTTGAGGAGGAAAAATTGGCCCATGCTCAAGGTATGGCAGAACTTGAGTTAGAAAAATTAAAAGTTCAACATAAAGAGGTTAATCTAGCAGGTGAGGCTAGAAAAAAAGACCATGCCTCTACTTTTAAACTAAATTTGCCCAAATTTAATCTTATTATATATAGATGATATTTCACGCTTTTTAAATAGTCATGAGACATGTTGCCAAGAGTTTAAGATTGATAGCGCTACATAGCCTAGCAGGTTGATGAGTGTATTAGTTGGTGAGGCTCTGACTTCAGTCTGCACCATGGATGATCATTCTAGAAATGATTATGATGCTGTGACAGTGAAGGCTTTGTTGCTAAAAAAGTATCAGCTGGAATAAAAGTTACAGATTGAAACTGAAATCATTGTTGCCTGATTCAGGCTAAGGATTTTGCTGAATTTATTTCATAAATTAAGCTTTGCTTTTCTAGATGGGTTGATTTGTCAAAAATTGAAAAATCTTTTGATGGGCTGGCTGACCTAATTTTAAGAGACAAAGTGCTGCCTTCAGTAAGTGGTGACTTTTTGTCCTGTTTGCAGGAGAGAAAGACTGAAACGTTGGCTGCTGTAGAAAATCTTGGACGACAATACCAAATTGCACACCCTGGAAGAAATCTTAGCAGAAATAACATAAAGAATTCATTGCCAGTGGCATCAGCTAGAACTGTGATGTCCAATCCATCCAGACAATGATCATATATCATGGACATAAATTTTCGATTAAATCGAGATAATATTAGATCTTTCAGAGGGAGGTATAATTTTAATAATAGGTCACAACAACCTCATAGAAGTTTTCATTCATATGATGATGGATATATACTTCAACATTCATTTTCCAGACCTAACTGGAATTAGAACAGAGGTGGATATAATTTCCAGTCAAAATGAGGCCAAAGGTCTTTTTTTTTGGGGAAACAATGTAAATAATTCAACTACGGAAGTTCTCAACAGAACAATAACTTTCGACGTTCTAGAAATCCTGAACTTTCCAATGCAGTTGTGCATCAAAGGGACAATAATACAGTTCAAAATAACAATGTTATTTCTCATGCAAATGCATGTAGTGTGGACTTATCCAATAGCACTAATTGTTCTGAATGTAATTCTTTCTTTCAACTACAGGGAGTTCCTAAGCTCCTGTGTGGACATCATTTGACAGTCTTGTCCTCTTATGTTGGGACAGCTTCACTAGTGTTTGATGAGGGTTTTATTAACAACCAATTTGTTTCAGTGCTCATGTACATTGAGTGCACTACTGTTGAGGTGCGAAGGTCAATGGTGGACCAATCTGATATCACAGGCAAATAAGTCAAGTGCATTACATTCTGGGGCACAGTTGAATATTATCCAACTGCTGAAGTATTCTTAGACAACTTTTATTTTACTGGAAAGACTCTCGTGTGCCTGTTGGACAAACCAATTGCTGAGATAACCCTGGGGAATATTCCTGGACTTCATGAATGCACTAATGATGATATTTCAAAATGGGAACAGCAACATTTGCTAATGGCAAATGTTGTCACGACTAGAGCTCAGTCTCGTGCAGAAGTGAATCAACATGTCCAAATTGAAAATTTTGCTGATGAGGTGATGAATGACGAGATAGTGACTGATGAGGTGATGAATGATAGGGAGGGGGTAGATGAGAATGATTTACATGTTGAAATTATTGACAAAAAAATAATTCATACGGATACAAAATGATGATGATTCATTAAAAACAAATTGTCATTATGCCAGGTCTGATGTTGTGGTATATAATGATAATTCTGTACATTGGTACACTTTAAAGAATGGGATCTTGATTCGGAATTTCCAAGATTCCACGTCCGTAAAAAAAACAAATCATGGTACCGGTACCTACTAGTTTCTGCCCATTTGTCTTACAGCGTGCTCATAAAGTTCATTGTGCAGGACATTTAGGGGCTGCCAGTACAAAACAGAGGGGTTTTTTCTCATTTCTTTTGGCCTGGGGTGACAAGAGATGTGAAAATATTTTGTTGCACGTGCAAAACGTGCCAAGATGTGGCAGCTAAACGCTGCAAGCATAATGGGCCTATCCATCCATCAGAGATATCATTGCGTCCTTTCGAAAAAATAGCAATCAAACTTATTGGTCCACTACCAGTCACGTCAGCTAGAGGTTATCATTATGTACTAATGTGCATTGATATGTGTACGTGCTGGCCAGATGCTATTCCTCTGAAAACAATATCTACTACATATATTACTGGCGCACTATTTTTAATTTTCAGTACGTTAGGTTTTCCCAAAAACATATAATCGGATCGGGGAACTCTGTTTATTTCTGATGTTATGACTCAGGTTATGGAGAATTTTTATAGATAGATCTCTTAGTAGCATATATCACCCCACTGCAAACAGATAAATAGAGAGGCTCAACCGTTGTTTTAAACAAATGCTAGGCAAGGTAACTGCAAAATACCCACAGGATTGGGATATAGTTCTCCCAGCGGTCTTGTTTGCTTATTGGGAAATACCTAACGAACATACTGGATTTGCACTGTTTGAATTAGTCTTTGGTGCCGAGCCAAGAGGACATATGTCCATTCTAAAACAGTTATTGGTTGGAGCTGACATGCATGAGGATGTACAAATCTCTTACAATGAGAAAGTTAACACGAGACAAAAAATTATCGATGCATGTCAGATAGCCATAGAAGCATCAGAAAAAGCTAAACTTAAGGCAAGATTGTTTGTTAATCAAAACAGAAAACTGCACCAATTATGGCCGGGTAATGAGGCCTATGTATTGTTACCCAATAAGGACAATAAATTACTTGTATCTTGGAGAGGACCATATACTGTACTTGAAAGATTGTCAGATGTTGACTACATTATATCTACTCAAGGAAAGGAAAAAAAAAACTTTCACACCAACATGCTGCACGAATGTCACTCTCGTCCTCCACATCTTAAACCAGTCTTTGATGCTGTCAACTAGCCCATTGATCGTCGCTCTTCCTTAGCTGTTATACAGGAGGAGGTATCTGAATTACCTGATTTTTCTGACACTCTTTTATCTCTACCTACTTTCGTCTAATGAGAATTGGAGGGATCTTTCTATTTCGTCAACTCTTCCTTCATATCAGAAATATCAGATTTCTTTGTTACTACAATCGTTTCTTGACGTGCTCACGGATATTCCTAGGCGTACAAATATTATTGAACATCATATTCTTCTTACTGATTTCAGACCAATCAAGCTGAAACCTTATCCTATCCCTTAGTACAAGAAGAAATAAAGATTATGATAAAATTAAACATAATTTCTCCTTCTCAATCTCCATACACTTTTCCTATGGTGTTGATTAGAAAGAAAGACAACGATCTACAGCTACATTTTTCAGTACATTTGATTTACTTAAAGGTTATTGGCAAGTCCCCCTGTCGGACAGAGCAAAACCTTATACTGCTTTCGCAACACCTTTGGGATTGTTCCAATTTAATGTTATGTCTTTTGGTTTCGTTAACGTTCCTGCGACTTTTGTTCATATGGTGTGACACATTTTATCTAATCGTGATGACATATTTACCTATATTGATGATATTTTCCTTTTTCCATTAACCTTGGGAAGAACATATTCTTGGAATTCAGTCTTTGTTCATCTTACTGCTAGACCTTCGAAATTTAAAATAGGAAATGAAGAGGCAGATAGACTTGCTAAAGAAGGAGGTGCCTTACAGCAAAATGATATAGAGACAACTTACGCATCGGCAAAGACCACTATAAAGGCTACATTCAAGTCCAAATGGGAAAGAGAGCACCCGGGACACTTGAAAAAATGACGCATATCATCAACTATCCAGAAAAGAACAGGTCATCATTTTTCGACTACGCACTGGACACAACAGATTGAGATACCATCTGTACCACAAATACAAAATTGGTGCAACAGATCTCTGCACCTGCGGTACCAGCCCGATGACAGTCGAACACCTGCTGCAGTACTGCCCAACCTACAGTAATGAACGGGGTAGCATATGGCAACAACCCACTTCTGTCAACGAAAAACTGTTTGGAGATGTCGGGAACCTTGAGTTGACTGCTGCCTTTATTAGAGTCATAAATGTGGAAGTCTGAAGGCGAACGAGGAAGAAGAAGAAGAAGAAAATAGGATTCACATAAGTTTCTTTTCTTAGGCATAAAGTAGGAGGCAGTTTTCTTAAGCCTGAGGATTCCACTATCTCCAGGATCTTGAATTTAGAAATTTCTAAGACAAGTTAAAAAAAAACAGATTCGCAGTATTTTAGGTCTTGTAGGGATCTATAAGAAATTCTTACCTAGCGTATACGAAATTAATTCAGTTCTGTCTTCGTTATTAAGAAAAAACGCTCCAAATAAAATTGTTTGGTCACATTTATGTGATTTATCATTAAATGTTTTAAAGGCTTATTTTTCAAGACCATCCTTAGAGTCGACGCCTCTGGGTCGGGAATCGATGATACACTTATGCAGGAATTATATGATTGTCTACATCGAATTCTGTATGTCAGTCATAAATTGACAGCCAATGAGAAAAAATACCCTACCATAGAGCACGAGTTGCTCGCTGTGGTATTTTGTTTTTCTAAACTACAGCGCTACCTCATTGGTGCAAAATTTGTCTTGGAGACAGATCAGAGGGCCTTTTCCTATCTGAAAATGGCAAAATTTCGTAATGAGAAAGCTGCCAAGGCATCACTTGCGCTCCAACCCTACGAATTTGACATTCGGGCAATCAAGGGAAGTCAAATCGTGGTCGCGGATGTGTTATCACGTTGTATGAAAGACTCACTGTCAGCTAACAACACGGCAAATGCAGGTACCTTGTGAGATTACAGCAAACCTATTAACTGACTTCTTCACGTGTTGTCCAATGGAACATTGCACTAGATGTGAACGTATTTTGCTGACAATGCTGATGCTGACAGAATTTTCCAGATTTATTGCTGCTGTGCAAAGATAAAATATACAAAGGCAACGTAAATGCCAAAGCAGAGAACTATCGTAAATTTTTCATCGGAAATTAAAGGACATCGCCCAATGATTCTTTTGACAGTACTTACAGGTATTGATCGTTTCACTCGACATCTGCTGATGATGAATGTTGATATCACCAGTTTCAAGTTGTACCTCATTTTACTCAGCGCATTACATGGATGTCTTGGATTAACAGTTGTCATACCGGTACTCGGTTTATGCGCAAAAACACACACATTCATTGGTGATCTAAGAATAAGGTGACATTTGGATATTTTGAATGCAAAATCTTGATTTATTCTATTATTGAAACTGCGTCTAAAGATTAAGGGACTTAACTCAAGGATGCTTCGCATGATCAAAAGTGATATAACTAGAATAATCTTATCATGCCTTTTGTTTCCTCTATCCGGTTGGACATTGAACATTGTTACTTAGCGTGAACTTATAAAGACACATACGGTAATATAGCAGAGAATCATGGACATGAACTTTGTGCTTGTTTAGAAATATTTTCGCAGGACTTTGGTTGTTTATTAATCCACTAGTATGTTTAATACTATTACACTATGACTTTTAACTACAGTGCTTTAGTTAACTGTTAATTAATTTAATTCGCGGGATAAGATTCGTCTTTGACACAAGGCATTCATACACTCACACTAATTATTGAGTGAACATTTTGAGAGTTCTCATTACTATTGTCAATTCTTAACGTACATCAGCGTATTCTTACCTGATTGGTCACACAAATTCATTAGGTGCAAGATAACATTTTGTTTTATTGACAGCACAATACAATTTTTCTGTCAAGTACTTAAGATGCACAGTTGACTTTAAACTTTTAGCATACAATGTTGCATTCATTCACTTTACTAATATGAATGTCTGCCTCATTTCATCTATTTGTACTGTTGCATATTTGTTTATTCTTTAAAGCTTTGCATTATTGCTGTTAATCAATAAGTTAATTAATTGACGACTGATACTGGACTTGACTGATAGTTGTTATTGGATGGTGTGAGCTATGTGAGTGCATGTGTTTATACCATCGTTTTGTAATATGTTGGGTACTATTAGTTATGGCAACCTCACATTGCTGTTAAAAAGGAATTTGTCCAAAGTAGACATTGCCTTTGATGCTATACGCACACCACGGGAATAACCATTATTTGGACCACGATTTTTTATAATGTTAAAGGGCTTTTGTTTATTTTAATACTGAGTCACTTATTAATACATTAAGTGACATCATGCTGATATGGATTATTTGGCAGACGTGAAACTAAACATGCAGAAGTAAGGAGATTGTCTCCTAGGGTTTGAGAATGAAAAGAACAGCATTCCAGACATGAACGGACTGCTTAGCGTTATATCGACAACTGCATATAATATGCCATTTGTATATTGGTATATTAGTCATCCAAGTAAGGTGATGTTAAGGATACTTTTGAACAGAATAAAACAGAAATCAGAAGAAATCTTGTCCGAGGAACAGGCTGGCCTTAGACCAAAAAGAAATACCGTACCTCAGAACAAATCTTCAATATTAGATTATTGATCGAAAAACATCTCCAGCATCAACAAGATTTATACTATAACTTCATCGATTTCACAAAAGCCTTCAATCGAGTCTGGCATGAAGGCTTATGGCAAATAATGAGAAAATTCAATTGTAATACCAACATCATAGATATCATTGAAGCACTATACAAGGACGCAAGCAGTGCTGTTTTTGCAAGCAATGACGTTGGAGAATTTTTCAAAATTGTAGGAGTTCGCTAGGGATGTATCCTCTCCCCAGTGCTCTTTAATATATATCTAGAACATATTATGCAAGAGGCTCTATACGATTATAAAACAACCATATTGATTGGAGGCCGACCTCTTTGCAATCTACGTTTTGCTGATGATATCGATCTGATAGCTCGAACAGAATCATAACTTCAAGACCTTACCTCTAGACTGGAGAAAGTAACAAGAACGTATGGGATGGAAATTAATTAAGAAAAAAAGCAAGATATTGGTGAATAGCCATAAGAAACATGTTCCGACCAACATTACGTTAAATGGGCAAACGTTAGAAGAAGTTAACACCTTTAAATATCTCGGACCCACTATATGTAGTGATGGAAGATCAAGTAAAGAAATCAAGACAAGACTTGAGATGGCCTCAGCTGCCATGACAAAGCTGAATGTGATCTGGAAAAGTAACATCAGTTTTCCTGTGAAGATCAAGTTATAGTTATACAAATCACTTGTATTATCTATTCTCTTGTATGGGTATGAGGGCTGGACGCTCACTGCAGATACGGAGCGAAGGATTCAGGCTTTCCAGCATAAATGTTATAGAAGAATTTTGCGCATTTGCTATAAAGAGCACAAAACAAATGTCTATGTTAGAGAGAAGATAAACACCTATGCAGGCCACCAAGAACCACTTTTGTCAGTAGTGAAACGTCGAAAGCTTGCCTGGTTTGGGCATGTAACTCGTCATGACTCCCTTTCTAAAACGATCCTCCAGGGAACAGTCGAAGGTAAACGGAGAAGAGGAATGCAAAGAAAATCCTGGGCTGATAACATCAAAGAATGGGCAGGACGCGGTTTTTCCACACTTGTACGCATTGCTGAGGATAGAGAGCAGTGGAGGACCCTGTCTGCTGATGCTTCCACTATGGCACCCCTACGACCCATGACGGGTTACGGGTTGAGATGAGATGATGATATTGGCTTGAAATGTATTGAATGCGGAGCACCGTTGCAATCTTAATAAAACTGTATACCTTTCGTCCGTCGTGGATCAAATAAGTGTGTTTGATATTGGCCTGTTTCGGTGTCTGATACGTCTACTACCCTAGAAGTGAATTTGGCCACAGGAACCATCCTGTCACTACATATTAACTAACCATATAAAAGACACTTAACAGCCATCTATTCTACTATATTTGTGCACATTTTTATCATTTTCTGAGATTTGTTGAAAGTGCAAGCTTTCACAAAATACGAACAACCCAACACGTTTTATTTTCGATTGTGTCCAGTGTGAAGTCTGAGTCATATCTCGATATCATTTAAATATGTATCACCGCACAAACCCCGTGGATGTATCTGACCAATGAAAAGCCAGTGTAACATATCCTTTGGGTGTACTGTAACATAACCTTGAACCAATGTAACAAGCTGGGTGCGTAGTGTCGTCAATAGACCATACTGTATTTCATTACGGGGATCAGTAAGAAGGATGTAGATGTGCATAAATTATGTGCACTGATTTTTGGCGATCAGCAGGTCGGGCTTACAGGTGGCCGACATGGTGTGTGGGTGTATGACATCAATAAACGCAAATGCATGTAGCTCTGAAGTAAGGCAGTAATAATCACACACACCAAAAGCCCATATTCAAAGTCAGGAAATGTAGAAGAGACTGTGGTACGATTGTTCACGATTTATTAACGCCACAGAAACAAGGACATCATCACTACACTGTCAATGGGACATCGTTCACACATATCATAGAATAACAACAGTTCATTACATCAAAAATAGTCGACTCTTTGAACAGACTGCAGGTATCGCAGTGCTACCAGTATGTCAGTAATTCCTCTCTACCTTCTCTGACGAAATAAGCCATGTAAGACTCTGGCCAAATAAGCCGCATAAGTGCCGGGCTTCAAAATATATAATGTTCTCTGTATCTCCTCTGACAAAAGAAGTCAGGTTAATCTCTGGCAAAATAATGAAAATGTACTTTTACCTTCACTGACAGCATCAGAAATAAGTCACATAAATATCAGCCATCAATCCTTGGCTTTCTGAAATATATCGGGGAATCTCCAACATTTCTATAACACAAAACTATTTCCCCATACACACAATCAGAAAAACATGGCTGACCAGCCCGGTCAAACGCCCAGAGCGAACTCTCACGGGATACCGTCTTAGTCTCCCGCCCAGACCATCACGCATGCGCGGATAGCCGCGAGACGTGAGTAAAGCTCATACCAGAATCTTCTGGAAAGGTCTCGACAAATGTTCGAGAGGAATCTCGAACAGATAATCTTAATACACACAAATGGTAAGTCAAGGGAAATAACAACTAAATCTGACCTGACATGCAAGAATATAAATGTTTACATCCCCTAGCTTAAAACCAAACTGACTTTAAATGTGTGATATCCACTATAAAGTCATATAAAAAATGAACAAAAGAGGGATAGGAGTAAGTGTAACGTAAAAAAGAAAGAAGTATAAACAGATAACGGGATAAGCCTACGAAGAATATCAACTTCAAAGAGGTATGAAGTATAAGTACGCCATGACATTAAAAGAGAAAAGGGAAAAGTAAAACGAGAACAAAGACCAGATGGAATACTAAAGGAAAAAGAAAAAATGAAGGGAAGCAATGCCCTGAGAAAAAAGAAAACAGAAATATAGTAAGCAATTACATGAAACCATGCATAGTACAAATGAATACCATTGTAATACAATAGCATACATGATAAATTAAGTTCTCTAACAAAAAAAAAATATCCTGAGCATGATAACCCAGTCAATCATGGCTATTACTGACGCACAATCAAGCGTCGGGTAAGGAAAAGTACCTCACTATATCAGAAAAAATCTTTTTTCAAAGCATCAATATTGTATAAGTAGTTGCTCCTACTAGCGCACAATGACGCGCTTGGCACAAAAACATTACAATGCCAGAAAAATTTACTTTCTCTCATGACTTCGTGTATCTGATAAGTTATGTAAAAAATGGTATCATTACAATATTATACTTTGAACATTGTAAAACACAGTAATATTTTAACACTATTTTAAAGAAGTCATAGCACTTCATAATACAATATCTTCTAATATAATATCCTATAGCAATGTGTTGTTCGTCCATCACGGGTGATGAAGACCACTCTGTTCATCCAATTATTAGGAATATGTTAGATTACTCTATGGGTACGAAGGTGACTGATGAGCCCGATGAGGGCGTTGAAAGATCTTGGACAGTGTGGGCAGGGAATGTTTGCTTCATGTGAAGGTTTTATTTCACGGTCTTTTCTAGCTTGTCTCCGCTGTTCCGCTGCTGCTCTTCTGGGTGATTTGCATGCCACTGCTCCTTTACGAAGAGATGTGCGCCAAGCAGTTCGGTCTTGCGCAGCAGCTTCCCATATGTCTGGGTTTATGTCAAAGGTTTTCAATGACGTCTTTAACGTGTCTTTGAAGTGATTCTTTTGGCCACCATGGGAGCGTTTACCCTTCTGCATCTCACCATAAAAGTGTATATTTGGCAGTCAATGGTCTTGCATGCGGACTACATGACCTGCCCAGCGAATCTGTGACTGCATCAGAATAGTATGGATGCTAGGGATACCAGCTCTGTCAAGAACAGCGGTATCCGGGATCTTGTCTTGCCATTTGATGTTCATTATCTTCCTGAGACAGACTGTATGGAAGTGGTTTAGCTTCTTTACGTGGCGCCTGTATACAGTCCATGTTTCGCATGCATAAAGCAGCACTGGAAGCACCGCAGCTCTGTACACCTTCAGCTTTGTCTGTAGACTAATGCCACTTCGATGCCAAAAGTTGGTGTATAGTCTGCCAAATGTGCTGCTGGTTTGGAGATCCTGGTGTTTACCTCATCATCAATGACGATGTTCTGGGAAAGTGTGCTACCAAGGTATGTGAATCTGTTCACAACATTCAGTTTCTCACCATTTACCTTGATGATTGGCTCAGTATAAACTGTGCCAGGAGCTGATTGGTACATGATTTCTGTTTTCTCCGTGTTGATGGTAAGCCCAAAGTTGGCACAGACTTCGGAGAATCTATCCACGCTGTGCTGCAGATCAGCCTCTGAGCCAGCACTAAGGGCACAATCGTCAGCAAACAGAAGATCTCTGATGGTGTGTGATTTGACCTTGGTTTTTGCTTGAAGCTTCCTAAGGTTAAACAATTTTCCATCAATACGATATCTGATGTCGATTCCTGTGTCCCCGTCTCTGAAAGCATCAGTCAGCATAGCAGAAAACATGATACTGAACAGAGTCGGTGCAAGTACACACCCTTGTTTAACTCTGTTTGAGACGGGGAAAGGCTCCGACAGCTCACCGTTTTCCTGAACTCTAGCCTGCATTCCATCATGCAGTTGCTGCACTACTGAGATAAATTTCTTTGGGCAGCCGTATTTTGCCATGATCTTCCATGGACCCTCTCTACTGACCGTATCGAACGCCTTTGTCAAGTCGATAAAAGCTGTGTACAGGTCACAGTGCTGTTCTTGGCATTTTTCTTGTAGCTGTCTTGCAGCGAACACCATATCGGTGGTTCCAAGTTCTTTCCGGAATCCACACTGACTTTCAGGTAAAAGACCTTTATCAAGATGAGCCGTAAGGCGATTCAGAAAAATTCTGGCGAATATCTTCCCAGCGATTGATAAAAGAGAGATGCCTCGATGATTGTTACAGTCTTGGCGATTACCTTTACGTTTATATAGATGCTATATTGACACATCTTTAAGATCGTGTGGGATGGTTTCACTCTGCCACATTTGCTGGATGATCATGTGAAGTTTCTCTATCAGAACTGTACCGCCATCTTTATAAACCTCAACAGGAATTGAATCGGAGCCGGGGGCCTTTTCACTAGAAAGTTGACGAATCGCTTTTTAAGTTTCCTCCAGAGTTGGTATATCATCTAGTGCTTCATTTATAGGAATTTGGGGCAGGCGGATGATGGCTTCGTCGTTAATAGATGATGGCTGGTTCAGAATATTATTAAAGTGTTCGACCCAGCGTTGGAGAATTTTTTCCTAGTCTGTAATTAGTGTTTTTCCATCTGCATTAAGGAGGGGAAATGATCCTGATGATGTTGGACCATAGACCGCTTTGAGTGCATGGTAAAAATTCTTCAAGTCATGGTTGTCAGCAAAGCCTTGGAGCTCATCTGCTTTATTACTCAGCCATGAATCCCGCATCTGGCGTAGTTTATGCTGGGCGATTCTACGCATGTTGTTGAAAGCGTCTTTCTTTGATGTAGATTTTGGATCATTTAAATATGCTTTATGAAGATGGTGTTTCTCAGCCAACATCTTCTTTATATCATCTGAGTTCTCATCAAACCAGTCATTTTGTTTCTTGATGGCGGGACCCAGGACCTCTGTAGCAGTGTTGTAGATCTGCTCACTTAGGGCTGCCCAATTTGTTTCCACACTTTGGCCGTCTAACGAGATAGATTTGAGACGGTCTTCTAGGGTGTCAGTAAATGACTGTTTGATTTTTGTCTTCTTTAGTTTGGTTACATCCAGCCTTTTATGAGTTTTCTTCCCCTGAGGGCGCCTGGCTGGTTGGATACGAATTTTAAGTTTAGACACAATGAGGCGATGATCAGTCCAACATTCAGCACCACACATAGACTTGGTCACCCGGACATCTTGCCTGTCCTTCTTCCTAACAATTACATAGTCAATTAAGTGCCAATGCTTTGAGCGAGGGTGCATCCAGGAGGTCCTGTTGCGGGTAGGAAGTCGAAAAAGGGTGTTGGTGACAAAGAGGTCATGTTCTGCGCAAGTCTGGAGAAGAACAAGTCCATTGCTGTTACAGCGACCCACGCCGTACTTTCCAATAGTGCCATTCCAGGAGATGTTATCTGAGCCTACTCTTGCATTAAAGTCACCACGAATTATGAGCTTATCTGCTTTAGGAACTGATGCAATGACTGCATGTAGTTCTTCATAAAACTTATCCTTGACGTCATCCTGGTTTGTCATAGTTGGTGCATACGCGCTAATGATGGTGGCATGTTTTCTTCCATAAAGCAGGGGGATCTTGACTGTCATGAGTCGGTCATTTATTCCCTTTGGGGGCCCCGCTAACTTGCCAACAACTGCTGTTGTGAATGCAAATCCAACCCCTGCTTCTCGTCTTTCTTCAGTTCCTCTCCCGCTCCAATAGAATGTATAACCTGCACCCTTTTCGCAAAGTTGGCCCTCGCCTGCAAGTCGAGTTTCACTCAGTGCTGCTATGTCAATGTTGTATCTGGCCAGTTCTCTCCCAATCAGGGCAGTTCGCCTCTCAGGTCTGTTTGCGTTAAAGTCTTTGTCAAGGAGAGTGCGCACATTCCATGTGCCTAGAATGAGGGGGTAAAATCTGTCCTTTCTTTTTCTTATGTGTCGTCCGCTAAAGTAGGGTAACCACCAACCGCGGTAAGCTGGTTAGGTAATGGTGGAGCAGGCAGTGTTTAGGGCACCTTTTCTAGCCCCTTCCTCATGCCATGGAGGTGAGCAGTGCTTTCCTATAGAGGACTGCTCAGACACTCAGGGGGCTGCCAAATCCCACTGCTGCTCCGATCAGTGGAAGACGACCATATGGCCTGAGCTACCTGTGTGTAGGTCTGCGACCACGACTTCCAGCGTACCCACGCCTGCCGCTTCACCGCTCGCCCATTGCCACAGGACTTGTTGTGAGTGGATGAATGAATGGATGAAAGAGTGACTTGCGCAGTGATTTGGATTAAAGTGAGGAAGAGTTGCGCAATTCGTCGACCTCACTCTCTCGCCTGGGTCCATCTGAATCCAGTGGCAAGACAAGTCAAGACGACTGGAGATGAAGTCAGTTGCAGTGGATGACCAGGGCTTTCTACGTGCCTTGCCATGCTCCTTACGCTCCACAGCGCGTTGCTGGTAATCGCCGTCATGCTCGTTGAACCAATAGGTGGTTTCTTTCGCGCAGTCTATCGAATCCAGTCTTTGCATGCATGGGTAGGCAGACCCTAACTCACCGAAGGTTTATAACCAGTCGGCTATCCTCACCTAGTTTAGCCGGCCTGTCAAAGCCGTTGCCCGGGGGGGGGGTGGCCGCTGTCGCATGCTGACAGCTACGAGGAGCCACAGGTGAGAGCTGGATGCCAGGTTTGGACCAAAGGTGGCCGAGCTGAACTGAAAAGGGCATGACAGCTCCTTAACCAGAGGTACTACCAATACATGACATCCCAAACCCCCCAATGTACAATGTTGTTAAGTATCTTGAACAAGTACAAATCAGAGATGAGTTCTGCAGTCTCAGACCCTTCTGTAAGCAATAAGGCACCAAAAACATCTAAAGTAGCGTCAAATGCCGAAAAAAACTGGAACAGTCTTGATAAATCTGGTAACTGGTTGAGACTCTCAAAATAACAGCGCTGACTCTCATGGAAAATCATACGCTGAGAAAAAATACAAATGAACATCTCTGTTTGATAACAGTAAGATTTTATAATATATTACAGTTAATGTTAATCTTTAGCTATCAAATGTGGCCCTGTAAACTTCTGGCCCCTATATGGCTATAATCAAACCTTCCTCCGTTACACTAAAACGGTAACAGAGAAAGTAGTACAAACTAATTTTAGAGTTATGACTTAACAGGGCCATACAAATGTACTAACAGAGTGTTAATATATAATAATGTCGTGGGTACATAAACAAACCCGAAATCTATAAGAAAATCTAGAAAATGAGAGTCAAGAAGAATCATGTGGGCATCGAGACAGTATATCTGCCACTACATTATCCGCACCACGGATAGCTCGTACTGAAAAATGAAAAGGTTGAAGAGCAATAGCGTATCGAGTGGATCTTGAACTCTTCAAGTCCTTACTCTGTATAGATGTGAGGGCTTTTTGGTCGGTTTCTACAATGAAATGGGCGCCAAGAAGGAATCTCTGAAGTTTAAGTATCGCCCAGACCATAGCTAATAATTCTCGGTCTAGTACCGAGTAATTCCGTTCTGCTGTATTCAGCTTCCTAGAGACATACATCACCAGATGCAGAGTTTCAGAATACTCTTGCATCAATGCGGCCCCAATCCCTGTGGATGAGGCGTCACTGCGAAGAATAAAAGTCATATTTGCAGTGGGTAGTCTTAAGATAGGCTGATCAGAAAATAGTGTCTTACTCTTATCTAATGGGGAGTGGCATTCTGGGGATCAGCGTACCAAATTAGGTGACTTCTTCTTTAATAGGGTTGAGCAAGGTGCAGTGATTGTCGATAGATTTGGAATAAATCTTCCATAGAATTGGATTAAGCCTAAGAGACTACGGACTTGCTTTTTCGTCTTAGGAGTAGTGATGTTAAGAATTTTAGAAGTATTGTGGTCTTCCGTCCGCAAGAGACCATGACTAACCCGGTGACCCAGAAAAGAAATCTCGCTAAACCCAATATAGGATTTGGACGGTTTGGCCGTCAAATTATGAGAGCGTAGAGTAGTCAAAAGTTCGGAAAGACCTTGAAAGTGGTCTTCCCAAGAATCACTAAAAAGACAAATATCGTCCATCGGAGGATCTTCTGCTACAATAGTGGTTAAAGAAAAGTCAAGGTTAGAGTTGTGACGTACTGAGGTATGTCAAACTGAGCTAAAAGAAGCACAAAAATTAGCATGATGAACAATTGTATCATCAATACTGCAAGATTGCACAAAATTAGCAGAATGTATGTCGTTAGCAGAAAGTACTTGGTGATAAGATTTTGGCATAGTCGCGGCAGTAAGATTATATTGCCGTTCCCAAGCAGCAATTTGCACCGGTGTACACACTTTTACACCATGTATCTGTCCGACAGTAAGGTCGGCGATAGGTGCTCTGAGCAAACATGCGTGTATATAACCAGTGAAAAACGGTGTGGCAATGTGGACTATGGCAGTCGGAAAAGTCTCAACTGTCCCAGCGAATGTCACACATTCCACTACATTACCAGTTGCGCAAGATGGATGAACTAGAGACTGTCTAATCACAACAGTCGTGCATCCAGAATCAAATAGAACTGAGACTGGAATATTATTCACCAATCCTTTATGTAGAGTAAGAGACCCTCTTCCATCATGCGCAGCAGCGGCAGGAAGAGCGGGTAGAGGATGACTGCAACTCAAGTTAGTTATAGATGTAGGTTGGAATAAAGTTGTGCTTTCCGGACATTGAGATGCCCTCTCAAAATCAAAAGCCAAGCAAGCACTAGCATTAGTGACACTATTATTATTGTTACCTTGATTATTAACATCCTGAGGCTCTTGTTGAGCAGAGTTAGCCTGGCGAAAGGATCTATCATTGTCGTGTTGCGATCTATCGTGGCTATTATTTCTATTGAAATTATTGCTCTTATTTGAACCCCAGTTTGCATTGTCGCGATTATTTTTTCCCTTTGATTAGAATGTCTATTAAATGGGTTTTGTTGTTCCGTGAAAAATTACCATAAGGTTGATAACCTCTATTGTAGTTATCTCTTCCAAAGTTCCTATAATTACCAAAATGTTGATGACTGTTAAACTGCCTCCAGTTCCCTGAAGAAGAATCATTACGTGATGGACCCCCTTGGTTCTGTCTAAGATCATGATTATCTCTCCTATTAAAATTCCGCTGAGGTCTTAGAAATTTGCGTCGAAAATTAGGACCATATAGTGTTGCTGAAGCAACAGGTAAACCTTCTTCGACTTTAGAGTCGCTAACCGTTACATTAGGATGTGCCGTCACGTATTGGCGACAGTATTGCTCCATATCTTTTAAGTTTGGAGGCTTTTGTTCAATTTAGGAAAGAAAGAAAAGATTTACTAACCGACGACATGACTTTGTCGTGTAGCAATAAATCCATAAGGGCTTCATATGTGTGTTCAGTTTTTGACAATTCCACCCACGTGAAAAAGTAAGGCGGATAGTCGATATAAATTCTGAAAAATCTTTACCTGTTTCTGGCAATAAAGACTTAAAGCGTAGGCGATAACCCTCTTCATCCAGTTGGTATTTTTAAAATAAGGCAGCTCTGACCACATTATAGTTATTTGCGTCAGGGCCTTCTAACATACTTATAGTATTCAAGGCTTCACCGTTAAATAACTTTTTAATTTGTTCACAATATTGCGATTTATCTACCTTATGAAATTTGCATTAAAGTTCAAATCTATTTAAATGGAACGAAATATCTAAGACTCTCTCGTCGTTTAACATTTTCTGCTTTTCAGCCTCCATTTCTAATTTTTTATTTTCAGCCTCCATCTCTAATTTTTTTATTTTCAGCCTCCATCTCTAATTTTTTTATTTTCAGCCTCCATCTCTAATTGTTTATTTTCAGCCTCCATCTCTGATTTTTTATTTTCACCCTCCATCTGCATTTGGATTTTTTTCTCCTCTGCTTATCTTTCTAATTTTTTATTTTCAGCTTCTAATTTCTGTTTTCTTTCCTCAGCTTCCAATTTTTGTTTTCTCTCTTCAGCTTCTAACTTTTGTTTTTCCATTTCCATTTGGAATTTTCTCTCTTCAGCTTCCATTTGCATTTGAATTCTGTTCTCTTCAATTTTCTGTTTCTTTTCTTCAGAATTCTGCGCCTTGGCATATTCAGCAAGAGCAAATTCTCTTACTTCCTCATCAGTCATTCTAAGGAATCTCCCTTGTTCAATGAAATAATCCAAAGTAGACATTATGATGGATTATATGAAATAAGTACCTTGTGTAATAATTATTATTTGAGAAACCCACTTTATCCCAACTCAGTGTGTGACAAGTCTTTGCTCAAGAATTTTTATAATTACTTTACTTATCAATAATATAATTAATTACCTATATACTTATTGTGCATAACAATATTGACAGTGTATAATAACAATGAGTAATATCAACTAGAAAGACAAAAACCAAAATATCAAAGACAAACGACAACGTTCGCAGGAATCAATTAAGTAAAAAGCAGAAATAAACTTAAAAAGTATTGCAAAACTTGCAACGACAGCTGCGAAAAAAGCGATGAGACAATGACAACAGAGTGTATAAACGAAAAATTGTAAAGAAATAAACGATAGGAAGGGGAGGCAGACAAGCACAAACAAATTAAACAAGAACTAAAGAACAGAAAGAAATATAACAAAAAAAAACAATGAAACGTCTCGGCACAACTAAACAAATATATCACAAATAACCAAACACATTGGATTATAATACGCAGCAAAATTGTTTGCTGGAGATGTCCACTGCGGGAAATTCACAAAGAGTCCCTAAAGAACGCTTATGTAGGCCCTCGGTAAAGTGGGATGTATCCTACATAAGTCTCCACCTAACCTGCCCGTTGAAATATAACATATATGACATACAAGACCCAAACCTAAACATAGAACAGAAAAATCTAATATGATTTTTGAGGAAGGTCTAATTAACAACAATACAGTGGCACAGTTTACAACAAACAAATAGCCACTTATCTTTTAAGATGAACATATCCCAGCCTTCGAAACAGCAAGAGTGATGTACACCGCCAAAACAGCCTGCACATCTTCAACGGTGCTCGACACTGGAACTCCGAGGTTGGCACACAAGAAGACGTACAGGAACCCTGGAACTCTTGATCTGGATAACTCGTATTGTAGACTCCTTTTGTTGCAGAAACTTGGTTACAAAAAACTTGGACTGGTTACACTGTACATTACCTGCTTGTAGACGAATAATGTCATCGGTACTTCATAGCACCAAATCACTGGCTTCCACAGTTGTATGGTCGAAACAACTTCCGGGCAACGCCGGGTACTTTCAGCTAATATTGTTCACAACTGTTGAACTGTAGAATCATCACTGTTAATAGCCCCCATCAAGCTGGCCAACCACTGTAACATATCCCTTGGGTGTACTGTAACATAACCTTGAACCAATGTAAAAAGCTGGGTGCATAGTGTCGTCAATAGACCATACTGTATTTTATTACGTGGATCAGGAAGAAGGATATAGATGTGCATAAATTATGTGCGCTGATTTTTGGCGATCAGCAGGTCGGGCTTACAGGTGGCCGACGTGGTGTGTGGGTGTATGACCTCAATAAACACGAATGCATGTAGCTCTGAAGTAAGGCAGTAATGATCACACACACCAAAAGGACATATTCAAAGTCAGGAAATGTAGAAGAGACTGTGGTACGATTATTTACGATTTATTAACTCCACAGAAACAAGGACATCATCACTACACTGTCAATGGGACATCGTTCACACATATCATAGAATAACAACAGTTCATTACATCAAAAATAGACGACTCTTTGAACAGACTGCAGGTATCGCAGTGCTAGCAGTACGTCAGTAATTCCTCTCTACCTTCTCTGACGAAATAAGCCATGTAAGACTCTGGCCAAATAAGCCGCATAAGTGCCAGACTTCAAAATATATAATGTTCTCTGTATCTCCTCTGACAAAACAAGACAGGTAAATCTCTGGAAAAATAAGCCGCAAATGTGCCGGGCTTCAAAATATATAATGTTCTCTGTATTTCCTCTGACAAAACAAGTCAGGTAAATCTCTGGCAAAATAAGCCGCAAAAGTGCCGGGCTTCAAAATATATAATGTTCTCTGTATCTTCTCCGACGAAATAAGCCATGTAAGACTCTGCCAAATTAAGCCGCATAAGTGCCGGGTTTCAAAATATATAATGTTCTCTGTATCTCCTCTGACAAAACAAGACAGGTAAATCTCTGGCAAAATAATGAAAATGTACTTTTACATTCACTGACAGCATCAGAAATAAGTCACATAAATATCAGCCATCAATCCTTGGCTTTCTAAAATATATCGGAGAATCTCCAACATTTCTATAACACAAAACGATTTCTCCATACAGACGTTATTTGCCCCGTTTCATTTTTACTATATAACTTATTAAAAATTAATAAAAAGCAACTTAATTCTACTTTTTATACAGCTAAAAGATGCATGACATATGTTACGCGATTTTTCAAATAGTTACTGTATTTTGAAATAATTCTGAGCAAAATATGGCTTCTAGAAGTTGTAGAAATTCGGCTGATCTGTTCTGTTACGTGTGCGGATATTTTACCGATCTTGTTGACCAGAAAAAACTTTACACCATTACTAAAGACAACATAAGAACTTTATTTCGATTCGAAAGTTGATGATGCAAATAAATCTTGGAAGCCAAATGCAGTTTGTTCGATACATTGGCAGGTTGGTTACGAAAATCGCCGAAGCATAAGTCGATGCCTTTTGGAGTGCCAGTAATATGGCGTGAACATACAAATCACACTACTGATTGTTACTTCCGCTTGACAAATATCCATGGTTTCACTTTTAAAACTAGAAAGTCTGTGGTTTATCCAAATATTGAATCGGTTTCGAAACCAGTGCCTCATGATCCAATCACGTGTCCGATCCAAGTACCACCAGAACAATATCCGTTGGACGTAAATGAACCATCAGAAAGTGATAGTTTACCTGCTTTAGAAACTAATTCTGACTCAGATTACATACCGGTGAATGATGGTGTTTACTTAATTAACCATTCAGAACTTTCAGATCAAATACGTGATCTCGCTCTTACCAAAGGACAAGCGGAATTACTCGGTTCGCGACTCAAAGAATGGAATCTTTTAGCGCCCAATACTCCGATATCTAAATTTCGTCATAGACACAGAGAACTTGTTCAATACTTTGAGATGGATGATGACATTTGCTATTGCAAAGATGTAAACGGTCATGAGCACATAGTTAACGAATGGCGATTTTTCATCGATTCTTCCAAGACTAGTCTAAAAGCCGTGTTATTGCATAACAGAAATTTTTTTTCATCAATTCCAGTCGCCTACTCTGTTCATATGAAAGAAACTTATGACAATATGGCTAAATGTTTGGAAAAAATAAAGTACAATGACTACCAATGGCGGATTTGTGGAGACCTAAAGGTCATTGCAATTCTCACGGGCATGCAGACTGGGTATACTAAATTTTGTTGCTTCCGATGTGAATGGGACAGCCGCAACAGACAGGAACATTATGCAAGAAAGGTGTGGCCTATCCGGGATCGTATGCAGCTCGGGCATTAAAATGTAATACGCGAGCCATTAGTTAACAAAGACACCTTCATTTTACCACTGTTACATATAAAGTTGAGGCTCATGAAGAATTTTGTAAAAGCGTTAGATAAAAAGAGCAAAGCTTTCACTTATCTTCGAGAAAAGTTTCCGCAAGTTAGCGATGCAAAGATAAAGGAAGGTATCTTTGTAGGACCTCAGATTAGGAAAGTTATTGCAGACAAACAATTCGAGAACTTGTTACATGGTAGTGAACTTCGCGCATGGATGGCATTCAAATCGATCGTCGATAACTTTCTGGAAAATCACAAATCTGTCGACTATGTTGCATATTGTTAAGCAGTGCATAGATGCATACATAATTATGGGCTGTAACATGTCCCTCAAAATCCATTTGCTCGATTCGCATCTTAACTTTTTCCCTGACAACCTTGGCGAAGTCAGCGATGAACATGGAGAATGATTCCATCAAGATATCGCCGTAATGGAGTCACGTTATCAAGGACGGTGGAGTGTGACCATGCTTGCCGATTATTGTTGGATGCTTCGTCGCGATGTACCACATGCCATTCACCGACGAAAGTCGACTGCAAAGAAATTCAAGCCTACATAACTGTTATACTTCTTGTACGAATGATGTTGTAATACTGTATGCGTTGTTAAAAAACTTCAATTGCGTATTTCTAGAGATCCCGACCTGATAGAGAAAAACGGTTTGCAGATTTAAAAACAGCGCATTAAAATTGACCAGAAAAACATAGAAATGTTAGAGAAAGAAAAAAAAAGTTTTTTTTTGTTAGTCAGTGTAATCTTAATACACACAAATGGTAAGTCAAGGGAGATAACAATTAAATCTGACATGACATGCAAGAAAATAAATGTTTACATCCCCTAGGCTATTCGAGACAACTAAAATGTAGAAGTTGATGATATTTCAGAAGGCAGTGTGCAAATAATCATGGAGTACCTAGTTAAAGAATGACCCAATTAGATAAAAACGATCATAAGCCTTAGGCAGATAGCAATAGATTCACTGGATGTTTTGTAGAGCCGAAGTTATTATGAATAGAAGACAGTGTAGCACGAACCATGTTGATTTTCCCTATTTCGGATACTCCAGTGAATAGTCAGATAAATTAAAGGATAAAGTGGATAGGCTTATTCATATGAGTAAAATAAACCTAAGATGGAGGAAATCGGAGCAGAAAAAAGGATTCCAAAATTATTTTAGTTTTGTCGTCAAAGCACATCTTGTCCTGCCTTCCCGATTTCGGATGCATGAAAATGTATCTTGGCCTAGTTGTCATCTCATACATTTACAAATCCACAATATAAGGATAGAGCGAAATGCACATACTCACTGCCTAATTCAAACAACAGACATTGAGCACAGTATTTGTATAAACTCTTTTACCATCTGCAGAAGGATGAGCAGACAGTGTAACCATTAAAAGCCTGTCTGTGATTGAGGGTAAGCGAGATGTTAATTAATTATATATGTAAATATATATATATATATATATATATATATATATATATATATATATATATATATATATATATATATATTATCAGCGTGTCCTTAGAGAATATTGGCATGTGTAAAATCATTGTGCTATTTCTGGAGGAAAACCCGAAGTGTGAAGGTTTAGTTTAATTGAGTACTAATTAAGTAGAACGAATGGATTGGGCAAGTTGGTGGTGGAAAGCGTTTTAACGATATTATGCTTGTTAGAAAGGACTATCCAAACTGGAGGCAGGAATGACTATAACAGCTTGATTTTCTGTATTATTTGATATACGACACAATGATTACCATAAGGCCTATTTGATTTTATTGAAGTAAATCATGGACAAAACTAATAAGTGACGTACTGAACTATTGTGCTAAAACTTGAACGAATTGTGTTTTTCGTGACTTACTATGTCTCTTGTGATTAATCCCAGCTTGTCTGAAATGTCTCATATTATCTCCTGACTGGCTAAGGTAACAATGAGCGATACTACGTTGGTTGTATATATTGTTTCAGGTTATATCCTGCCCTGCCTGTCATACACAATCTCTAGTGATCAAGTCAGCAAATAGGTGTTCAAGTTTGTCATTGCTTTTGCCAGTATTAACTGTGTCATCTTGACGAGTGGAGAACCCGCAGTGGTGAGGTTCTATCAAATCGTACTGCTGTGCGAGGCCTAGATAGGATTTTGTTTCAGATAAGTAGCTCAGTGTTGGGCTACTTCAACTTTCAAATACCATAAACCCACCTACGAATAGACTATATCATGATGAAAACATACAGTGTATATAGAAGACATTTGACAGTCATATGAGTCATAAAGTAACATTTGTATTCATCACAGTCCCAGAACCTCGATTTTATATTCCCTTATTTCTGCTGCTACTTGTGCCACTTTCCCTTGTTCGTTTAATGTCCGAACATTCCATGTGCCAAATCTGGAAGTTCTCCTAGAAGAAAGAAGGTAAGACAGTAACACAGACTCCTTTTGACTTTCTCTGTGTTGCATCATACGCTTCCGCGCGAGAGGACCTTCCCCTGTCTTGGATGGCTGTGTTTTATTTTTTTAAATTGACATCCATGTTTGTTGAAGTTTTTTGTGGTTTAAATTGTTTACAGGATGGGGTAACCAGTCCCATGCCTAACCCTCCTTAGTCGCTTTCTACGTCTTGTATGGCAGGGAACAGTGTTACTATTCTTTGTTCCCTTTTCGGGCCCTGGTTACACACGGGTGACGTCTAACTTGCCTGGGAGATTATTTTTGCACAGACGCACATCTTTCCGTGACATTTTTTTTGTTCTTGATGGAGGAACATATTCTATTCTGTTAAGAACTTAACAATAAAATGTACTTCATCATCATCATCATTCTTTTTCGTTCTATTCTGGGCTGACTTTTTCAGCTGTGCCCAAGTCATTCCAATTTCCTTAGCCTCCTCTTCAATAGTTCTCCTCCAAGTTCTCTTTGGCCTCTTCACTCTTCTTTTCCCCTGTGGGTTCCAGTAACGGGCAACTCTGGCTATGATTGATTTTTCTCTTCTGAGTGTATGTCCTGTCCATCCCCACTTTCTTACCTTAATTTTTTATGTGTATTGTCGTTTGTCTGCATCTTTTCCTTAGCTCTGTATTTTTTATTAGGTCAGGCAATCTTATACGGAGGATCTATCGGAGACAGCTATTTACAAATGTCTGTAGCTTGGAGGTGATACTCTTTGAGACATGACATGTCTCTGGGCCATACAGCAAGATTGACTTCACCTTTGAGATAAAGATTCTGATTTTATTCTCTCTGGATATAGCTGAAGAGTTCCATATTGGTCAAAGGATTTTGCAAGCTGTCACGGAGCAGTTTCATGGGTGGATGATGGAGTGAGTGGAAGTAACTGTCACTGAGGTTGTCAATATTAAAGTTTAACTCAGGAGTTGAGTTTATGTCTGCCTTCATGTCAGCATGTTGTGACTTAGGCGAGCGCATGGAGAAATCATGTTTGGTGAACAAGTCTGTTTGGCTGAGAGAGTACCCGAATGTACTAGGGCGAGTCTGTGTCTGATAGCCGAGCTGTGCACTGGAGGCTGTGATTTTGTGGTCGAGCTGGATGCTCGTATAATGTGACAGTTGAGATAATGATATAGTGATTATGAATACAGTGATTATGAATATAGTGATTATGAATATAGAGATTATGTCTGACATATTGTTGTATAGGCGACGTCTTCCCACCTAGGAGTGTTCAGGAGGAACTTTGGGTAATGTTCATGGAGAACATATTAAGGCGACGAGTTGGTCCCGCCTTTGCAACTACGGTGGAGTAAGGCGTTGAGTATTGTCCACCTTGTAGCTATATTGAAGTGGAATTTATATGGCGATGTTGCATGCCACCAATCACTTGGAATAAGTGATTTACACATGGACGGTGAATGGATTCGTGCGAAAATTGAATGCCGCACATAGAAACGTGTTGTATGTATTGTTAGTGTACGGACGTTCAGTCAGTCCGTGGAAGTATAATTAAGAGTTATTTCCTACAGGCAGTGTCAGCATGAGTGTGATGTAATGCATGGGTGACGATATTATTGATGTTCAGGACGTATGTGAATGTTTTATTAAATGTCATGGAGCTGTACAAGTGGCGTCGTGTTATTCATACTCCCAGTGTTGTTTATCATCTGCATACGACACACTCATAATTCACGAGCTCGTGACACAAGCGCATCTGGCTTTATTTATCTTTGAGCAGACATCACCAACTGTTCCCCCTCCATAATCAGTGTTACTCCCCAGAAATATAAAACTTTCTACTTCTTCAACGACTTGATCATTGATCTTTATCGAGTCCGTCTGCCTATTATTTATTGTCATTTCCTTTGTTTTATTTAAATGTATGTTTTGTCCCATCTTTGCTGCTTCTGTTACTAATCTTTTTATTTTCTCCTGCATATCAGACCGTCAAAACAGTCAGTGGTCATTACGCCTGGTGGCGTCTTGTAGGGCAACAACAAATTGATTCCACTTTGCTCGGTCGATGGCCATCCTTCGTACAGGGCCCCAACTCTAATTCATTCTTTGCATCTCAGCCTCCACAGTCCTCCTTCAAGTTGTTTTTGATCGGCCTCTCTTTCGTTTTCCTTCAGGGGTCCATAGCATAGCTGTTCTTGTGATGGTATCAGGGTCTCTTCTGAGGACATGGCCAACCCAGCTTCAGCGTCTGCCAGCTATGATGGTGTGCATGTCCTCTTGCTTGCTCCGAGTAAGCAGATCTTGGTTGGTGATGGTATTCGGCCAAAAGATTCGGAGAATTTTTCTTAGGCATGTTGTGTGAAAAGAGGACAATTTCAACATTTCCTTCTCTGTAACTCACCAGCATTCCGCACCATAGAGAAGCACAGAAAGCACACAGCTCTGATATAATCTTAATTTTGTGCTTGTGCTGTACTGAGAGTACTTCAGATGTTGATTAGACCAAAAAAGGATGTTCTTGCTTTATTCATTCTGTTGTTAATGAGTTTGCTTGCTCCGCCGTCTGGTGTTATTATGCATCGTAGGTATGTGAAGGTGTCTGTCTGTACCAGTTGCTGATTCCTTACTGATATTGGGCTTAGGGTCGCTCACATTGAGTGCCATGACCTCTGACTTCTTTAGATTGATGTTCAAGCCCACCTGCCGGCTACACAGTCTATCCGTTTTTTCCTGGACGTGTTGATGTGAATGTCCTCTGCATATTCCAGATCTTCCAATGTAGAAAATGTAGTCCATCTTATTCCTCTTGGACTGCCCTCGGTTTTCTGGCGCATCACCCAGTCTATGACTGTTAAAAATAGAGTGGTTGATAAGGGGCATCCCTGTCGTACCAATGTCTTCACCTCAAAGGTTAGGTTACTCTGCCCAATAACCAGGATGAGTGTGTCATCGGACACTATTATGATAGTACTTACTGCTGAAAATTGAGAGCCACGCTGGTGTAATGGCTACGGCGTTGTACTGGCGACTAGGTTTTCATGGTTCAAACCCGGGCGTCAGCGTTAGAAGGAATAATTACGACCGGAAATTTGACTGAATAACCTGAGCGGCTCCTGCACATAAATCCCGTGTGGATGGGAAGGAGCGAAGCTCCTGACTGGGTTATAAGGAAAGTCCACTGACCCCCCAGCCTCACAATGACATGTCATTGGGCCAAAAGAGCTGGAAAAGCCGCTGGTTAGAGAAAAAAAAAACTGCTGAAAATTAGAAAGAAAAAAAACCCAGAAAAAAATCGATTTTGTGTGTGTGTGTGTGTGTGTGGACCTTATATGCTAAAATCTCTAGACGAATTTAATTGTTTTGGCTGGACGACATTTTTACAAGTTCCAGCATGTAATGGCCTCCATTAAATATTTAATGAGTAAGAACATGAAAATTGATGACAAAAATCCTTTGATCAATTGACAGTCTTATCAGTTATGTCAAATCAAATCTGAATGATAATCCTTTTGTTTCAACTACTGGGCACATGAAAAGTGGACCAAATTCTTTGAACAATCGAGAAATGTAGAGTTATATTCGGAACTACTGCAAATTGCTCTTTTTTTTAAAATACTGTTCCAAAGAATAATGCTAATATTAAGAGGCTTTGTTTTCATGGAAAGTCAATGAACAAAGGACAGAAACAAATTCACTGTTGAATGTATAAAAGGAATATTACAAGTTCAATACAATTATATAAATGTTACATGTGCAGACTTCCATGAGCATTTAGTTGAAGTGAAAAATACCATGTTAAAGACTGAATACTTAGTGATGATGAAACAATAATGCTTAGGGGAAAAGAAAGTATTAAAACATTTTTTAAAAAATCTCGTTGAAGTATTTCTGTATACTTTATCATGGTTCTGTACATATATGTATTAAATTAGTGAAATTAACGCACCCTCCTTTGTATACTCGTTTGTTTTCTTTAAAAGTGTCCTGCTTTGTCCTTTTTTAAGTCAAACATCAGAAAAGTTGCTCTTAAACAAATAATAATAATTTGGTCACCCTAACCTAGATCAACTTTTGGTTTTCGCCCACAGTAGCCTAAAATAGCCCAAAGTAGCCTATAATGCCTAAGGTAGCCTAAGGAGTCCAGATGTAGCCCAAAAGTAAAAATCTAGGTGTATCTAGTTGTTTTGTAAGGTACACCCTAGACTTTCTTTTCAAAATTCGAGGTGGCAACACTGCTGACGATACATATTTAAAATAAGTATATGAACATTGCGTATTTTAGAAGAAAATCTGGGTTTATCTTTAGAACTTGAGTGGCAGCCTTGGATATGAACATTGCGTATTTCTCTAAATGAAGAGTATTCCGATTCTGTGTTAAAATCGACTGTTGTGTTATTTCACCAACTTGCATTAGCCCCAGAGGTAATTGAGAGTCATGTTTTATGAATCTTTAATTCGAGGCAAAAGAGATTATGGAAGCATAGTCTATGACTCTGCAGCACATAGTCACAAGATTAAATTCGGGTAAATGGGAAAAATAATTTGCCACTGTCCGCCATTTTCCCATAAGGTTATTCACGCGTATAAGTGAGCGTATCACTTCGACACAATATAAAATATCCACTATTAAACGTAACATATTTCAACTAAAATGAACGAAAAATATCCAATTACACATCTTATCGGTAACAATTATAGGTAAAATCGCAAGGTCTGTCGCCGAACGCTCCGCAGTGAATATGTCTATTTTACATTTAGGGTTAGGGTTAATCCTAACCCCAAAATATACATATTCACTGCGGAATTTTTGAGGACAGTCAGTGCGATTTTACAAAATTATGATACACAAATCGTAAAGTTTCTAATTCCGCAATAAATCATGCTCACGAAATTTATGTTATGTGCAAACACACCGCACTACATGCATACACACCTTACGGAGTCTCAATATGGCAGCGTGTGGGAAATCGTTCTTCCTTTCCGTCAAAATACGATATAATTCAGCACCAAACATTATGCACAGTTACAGGTGCAATCAGATCAACATCGAGGATTGCTCTGGAGGTGGCCTTAGGAGTCCTCACTTTGGAGAAAGACTGAATTATATGACCAAAATTATGTTAGACAAGACTCATCCTGCTTTTTCAGCATTTGCTAGGTATCAATTAACAACTCAGAAGAGGTTCATTAATATCAGTAGATACCCAACAAGTTGGAAATGCATGGAAGAACAAGTACAATTGGATGCCCTAAATGCTTAATAAAATTTGTGTATACAAGCCAGTGGTGCATACCTGTCAACCTCCAGAGACGAAAAGCTGTATGCCAGACAAAAAAAAAACACCCAAAGAACCTTGCACAAAAAATATATTAACAAATTATAGGCTACACGATACAGTTTTAAAACAAGAAATGACATTCTGAGGTTATCCATGTTTCTGGTGTTATCTAGTCTTGCTTCTTCCTGTCCTGGAATCCCAAGCACGATTTGCTGCTTTCCTTATATATTGTTGAAATGGTGTTGAAATTTCTGGTCTATGTCATCAGTCAATGTCTTTTCCTGACTTTTGGCAAATTGATATCGCTTCTTTATATCTGCCACAAAAGCTTTTCTGGTAAGAGGCTCCTTCAATTTGCTGATGTCAAACCTTTTCTGTGTAGTTACAGGGAACTTAAAAATTCCCAGCAAAAATAGTTTATTTTCTAAAGAACAATTTTAATGTGCAGAATATCTACAATAAAATAATATGAACAACCAAGAATACTAATATTAGATTATGGACAGGCATGCAATTCACCCATATCAGTAGAAGAGGTGTTGAGAAGAGACAGAGAACTGCACGATATAGTAAAATATGCAACCAAAAACAAAAATTAATATGTAAGGAAAAATTGAATGTGTATAATAAGGTTCTCGTAATACAAATTGATAATAACAAATAAATAGTGAACCAGGTTTCATCACAAACACCCCAGACTTCACCCCCTCCTATTTTGTTTTACATATGCAACAAATGTAGTCTACATTAACTCTTTGATTCCAAAATTATTACTTACGCTGCCTCACTTGTGTGTGTGTGTTTGTTTTGTTTCCCAATGAATTCTGAACAGCAGAATGTACCATGTTTTTGTCTAAATTGTTCATGTGAACATGCACTTATTATATATCAAACTGATATGGAATCAAGATGTGAAATGTTTCTCCATTGCATAACTGGAATTTATAAAAACACAATGCACGTAGTAAGAAACACACCAACAATGTTAACAGTAGAATATGAACTTAATGAAGACAGTTTATTGTTGCAGTCAATGAAACTTGCTGTCCTAGTCTTGGAACATCAAGGTAATTCATATATGGCCATACCTACAGCACAGTCTGGATAAGTAGAAATTGCTGGGACCACCTAAAAAACTTCTGCTTATCAGGAGCTTGCTCAGAGCTGGACATTTTGCAGTCAGAATAAATGAGAAAGTAAAAAGTAATTATTTTTACCCTTTATTTACAACTGTTTCATCATTTGAACACATTTTTTCACTTTTTCCACTTTTCAAAAGCAAATTAAAAGCATAAAGTATAGCATCATGTCATTTGTTTATACCTTAGATGCAAATACCAGAAAATTTAAAACCTCATATTTCATAATGAAACACAGTGGCAAATGAAAATCACAAAATATTGATTTGATAATTTTAAAATAAGTCAAGAATAATTCATTCATTCATTCATAACCCTCCACTCCCAAAGGAGCATAGGCCTTCAGCAAACACATGCCAAGTCCTCCTGTCACATGCCATCATCTCAAGTTCTTTCCATTTATTTGACTTGTCCATATTTGTTGAAGTTTTTTGTGGTTTAAATTTTTTACAGGATGGGGTAACCGGCCCCATGCCCAACCCTCCTTAGTCACCTTCTACAACATGCCTGGCAGGGGACAGTGTTACTATTCTTTGCTCCCCTTTCGGGCCCCGATAACACACGGGTGAAGTCAAGAATAATAATATCACATAAAATATGTTGACAATTGTTTGTGGTTTTAAAAGTTATCTCTAACTTTGTCTTTCACCTGTGACTAGTCATTAACTGTAGCTTTAGGTCAAGTTCTGTTGGTTTTCCAATGACAAGACAATACCCACTCATCAGCTAAATGTAACATTCCTCATCTCAGCTCAATTCTCTTAATTGTTGACTATGTTTTTAAGTAAATGTGACACATTCATTTTCTCAATAGACTTAGAACTTGTAGATACTTGGCTTGTCACATTTCTGTGGTAATTTAAGGAAAACCATAATCATGTGATTCATCACAAAACTATAATAAAAATGCCAAAGCATGTACACATGCTGTTTAACTTCACTCAGATTGATTGCTAAAACAGTAACAGAAGTCACTTTATGGTTTTAAAATATAGACTAGATATGGAGCAGGCAACCTATGTAATGTGAGGATCTATTTTAGAAACACTGAGCTCTCTAAAGATCTGCTTTGATACAATCATATCTGTTTCAGGTTCCAGAGTATTAAAAATGTTGAAGAAGTGCAGCATATAAGTTATTTGCATCTCTGCAGCTTAACCCTCTTACTGCAATTCTTTCAACAAGGCATTGAAAAATTAGAACTAAATTATATTTTACCAAATGATAACGTCACTTAAATAAAGTATCCCATTCTTATCTTATGCAGTTCATAAATAAAGTGAATTTTAATACGGCTTCTCATAGGGTATCAATGGAAACACAGAATAAGTACCTTTATTCCTTGGGATATTACACTTGTTAATGCCTTTGAGAAAGAGTAAGTCCTTAGGTTGCTATCGTTTTTTTTTTCCTATTATGTAAAGATCTACCAAATGTGATCTCTTTTATTTTTAAGTTTGGAGATAACTTTGAGGATTAGGGTATGTTCACTGCTGGTGTGAAATGCATTAAACAGATGTTGGGATAGGGGAAGATAGTAACTATGGGTAACAGAAATATTGAAAGTGAAAAAGGAAAGGAAAAACTGAAGTAATGGAAAATGATAAAGTATTTATTTTAAAAAAGCATATTTGTTTATTGCTCATGGAGTTGCATTAGGCTCCACATTTTGACAGTTATTATTGCTGTGAGGTAATGCTCCTTAGATATTGATGTAAATATATGTAGTATGTCTTCATAGGCTTAAAATGATACCCATCATCTGCTATATTTCACTGCCTTCAGGTTGGAAGAAAGATGGAATCTAATGTCACATGTCTAATTACAGAAATGAAGCAGGAAACAGACTATGAGGTATGTCAAATATTTATGTCCCATGTAATTCCCCTGGGTCTCTGAAGAGACAAAGACAGAATATGCCTACTGCACTCTTGAGCATGTCGTACAAAGTGACTTGTGGGGTTGTGGGTGGGGCTGGCTACCTCATTATGTTAAACAAATTGTCACAGACTCCACTGCTGCAAGTGTATATGAATGCTTGGTGCAGGCTTCTAACAAGTGGTCTAGCTGTAATGGTGGCTGTATGCTCTGTTAGGAGCACATATAGAAGATGAATGAAAATACTGACATTTGGAAGCTTTCAAGGATGTCATGGTAAAATTTTTTTAATCAGGCACCAAAGAATATTAAAACAAATGTCCCAATTGTAACTGTAGGAGAAAAGCAGGATTTAAGTTACTGGTTTTTAAAATTTTACTGGTCAAATAATAGAAGTTAGCAGGTTCCCGTTAAAACTGGGGGTTGGTGGGGCAGCAGTTGCATGTCTAAAATATCTTTAAAACTTTATGACAACAGCCGGCATGGTTGAGGTGCCTTACAACTTCCCCTCCCTACTGCCACTCTTTTTATTCAAAGGTTTACAGAGATTCTTACCACACACAAATCAATGAACGGAAGGGGAAAAAAGTCTTCTTGTACAGTTATGAACTGAATCAGCTTCTACAGAAGAGAAGAATTATGTTAAAGAGGGTTTTGGTGGAACGACCTCATCTGTTATGGAGCATCTAGAGCTACAAGTGATACCTGACCATCTTTGAGGGAGAAGAGATTTTCACAAAACATTGTTATTATACAGAACCGATATCATTGCACTCTGGGCAAACCCATAGGTGCTCAGTCTCCATCAGCATATGTCTATCTCTACTAGCTTTACGTTTGATGCCAAATTCCAACAGTCTTAACCTTGATGATTCATCTATTGCAGTGTCATCCTCTAACAAGCAATCATTAATTGTTCTCAGTATATCTCCCTTATCCATATCTAATGTCCCCACTATGTTTGCTCTTGATGCTAGTCTGTCAGCTCTTTCATTAACACTACCCCAGCATGACCAGGACAGTATAGCCACACCAGCTCTTGTAGACTGGAAGCTTCTATGAATGTTTTCCATTCATGATGCAACCAACTACTTTGAACCTTCTGAAGCATGGACTGAGAGTCGGACACAATGATACCCTTTGTTAATGAAGTTTCAGTTATCCATCTTAAGGCTGCAATAACAGCCTAGACCTCCATTCTTATGCTGGAAGTTGTTATCTTGTAAGCTCCACTATTTTCGGCGATGATTCTGCCCTGTACCCTAGTAGAAAAGCCCCAATCAGATTTCTCACCACGGATCACAGTCCCATTGTTATAGACAATGGCATCAAGAAAAAATATAAAGAAAGACATCTGATCAAGTTACCCTATATGAGATTTAAAGAAGTTCACAAATTTATGAGGAATAATGTTTATATCAAATGCCAGCAGAATGGAAGGAAGGTTATCTGGTTAAGTTGCTTCTTCTTCTTCTTCTTCTCGTTCGCTGTTGTTTAGAAATGTCTACACAAGAAGTCCGGTTTTCTGGATGTATGTTGCTGTGGTTGAAAGTTCTTCAAGACTCCCAAACAGCTTTGTGTGGATGTGCGTCTCTGTGGGCCAATGTTCAGTTCGCAATTGACTAAGCATGTGGCAGTCTTGCAGGATGTGTTCGGCTGTCTGTGCTGCCTGTCCACACGTACATAGGGGTGATGGGACCAATCTCAGTCTGTATAAGTGACTATTCAGTCTGTTGTGTCCTGTTCTCATACGGAACAGGATCACCTGTTTTGCTCGATCAAGATATTGATAGTTGTCTCTTTGTTGATCAATTTTCCTGATGGCCTTGATAAGGGTCTTCTTTTCCTGGAATGTGATTGTTTGTTCTTTTTGTTCCTGTGTTGCTCCCTCTTTTGCTAACATATCTGCTCTCTCATTTCCTGGTATGCCACAGTGTGATGGTATCCACTGTAGCACTACCCTTCTTTTGATATTTACTTCGCATAGGACTTTGTTTAATTCTGGCAGTTTATCACTGTTGAGGGCTTGCAGAACTGACATTGCATCGGTAAGGAATACAACCTGCTGACATTGGCTTATTGTGTTATTTATTATTCCTGCAGCAATGCTTATGGCCTGTACTTCAGCAGCATAGTTTGAACAGAATATTCCAGTAGGTGAACAGGTGGATTCATTTTCTTTGTCTGGATAGACCACATAAACTCCTGCGCCTCCGTTCTTCACTGCTCTGGTTGCAGATCCATCAGTATATACTTGAATCCATGCTTCTCTGGGGTATAGTTCTTCAATCATGTCACATGCTGCTATTTTCCTTTGGAGAGTATTTAGCTCTCCCATGGGGCAGGTGGTAGTTATGGAGGTCTTAATACTGAAATTTTGATGTTGTTCCCATGGGGTTGGGAGGAGTGTGGGAGTTATTTCCTTAGTGATGTCTGGTAGTTCATCCTTGTATGTTCTAATTAGTTTTTTGGACCGATGCACAAAACTGCTTCTCTTCAACCTCCCACTGGCTAAATCTCCAAATCTAGTTTTCATTGGATGTGCGGGCATGTTCTTGTACTTTTCTGCTTGGATCAGGGTCTTAGTGTCTCGTCTGTATAATAAAGGTGGAATGCCTGTGATTTTTTCCATTTCATTTATTGGTGTGGTCTTCATGGCACCCGTGATCAACCTAAGCGCTTGATTTTGTACTTTATCTAAGGCTTGTAGGTGTGATTTGGCTGCTGTAGACCATGCTGCTGATCCGTACTCTAATATAGGTCTTATTGCACCTGTATACACTTTCTTTAGTGTTGTTTCGTTAGCTCCCCAACTTGATCCAGCTATTTTCCTCAGTATGGAAAGTTTTCTTCTCGCTTTAGCCTCTGTTCTCTCGATGTGGTGCCTCCATGTCATTCTCTTATCTAATGTAATGCCCAAGTACACCGGTTCCTCATCTGTTTGGACATGTATATTTCCAAGTCGTATCTCTCCTGCTTTGTCTTTGTTGGAGAGCGTGAAAAGTGTTGTTGATGATTTTTCAGCGTTGATCTGCACCATCCATTTCTCTGCCCATGCTGCTATGTTGTCTGCTGCCCTTTGTATTCGCTTATTAGCGATAGTTAGATGTTCTTCTACACACCACACCACCAAGTCGTCAGCGTATAGGGCAGCTCTCACACCTTGTGGCAGCTCGTGGATGAGGTCATTGATGAATACAAGGAACAGGGTGGGAGACAACACTGAGCCTTGAGGAACTCCATGTTTTAGGAGGATTTTCTTGCTGTTGTGACCTTCCATAGTGACTCTTGCTTTCCGATTGTGTAGGAACGACTGGATCCATTTTCTCATATTACCCTTGATTCCGTTCCTTTGCAGTTTTACTATTAACCCGTCTTTCCATACTTTGTCAAAAGCTTTTTGGAGATCTATCCATAGGGTAAAGACTTTTCTCTTTTCTTGGAAGGCATCTTCAACGATCTGTGACAGGTATGTGATTTGGTCTTCTGTGCTGCTGCACTCTCTAAACCCTGCTTGTTCTGGCACTAAAATTTTCTCGGATTCCAAGTACCATTTCAATCTTCTGTTGATCATCCTCTCCATTGTCTTACATACACAGCTTGTTAGGCTTATTGGTCTGTAGCTGGTGGCCTTCCTGTTGTCTTTTCCTTTCTTTATGATGGGACACATGAGCGCCTCTCTCCATATCTGTGGCACACTGCCTGTCATCCAACTGTAGTTGTATATTTGCAACAGTTTGCTCATTGCTGTATATCCTAGGTGTTTTAGCATTTCGTTGGTTATACCATCCGGGCCTGGTGATTTCCTGTCTTTAAGTTTCCACACGGCTGTTTTTAACTCGTCCATATTGAAAGGTTTGGACATAACGTCCGGACTGTTTCCATTAGTTCTAGTGTGGATTATTTCTTGACGAATGTCTCGTTGTCTGCGTAAATTGACGGAGATGTTACTTTCATTTCTGTAGGATTCCGCAAATATGTCTGCTGCTTGTTTGCCGGTATATAGTTTCCCTGCATCGTCTAGTGTAATGGTTTGTCGTTGAGAATTGTTATCGTCATTCAATTGTTTAGTGAGTTTCCACAACTTTCTCCCTTCCTTTTCAAGGTTTAGTTTATATGTTTTTTTCCCTCCAGCTTCTCCTCTGGGCTTCTAGCTTTCCTTTAATGAATTTTGCTTTTGCCTTTTGTAGCATGATATGGTTCTGTTGGGATGGTTGTACCTCTGCAGTGTGCCTTGCTTCATTCATATCTTCATGTAGGTTTTGTAGTGTGTTGGACCAATATGGTACATAGTTCTTCCTCGCTCCTCTCGGTATTGTCTCCTTTGCTGCCTTGAGTACTCCATTATTAAAATCCCAGATGACTCTGTTAATGTCTCTGTCTAGTACCTTAATATCTTTTGTAAGCAGATTTGCTCTGTGTTGATAAATGGACCAATTTGCTTTTTTATAATTCCATCTTGGCTGACTTGGACTTGTATTAATTGTTCTATTAATTTTGATGAATACAGGACGATGATCACTTCCACCGAGTTGTTCTCCTATTTCCCTTTCCACTATCCCAGCCAAATCAGGTGTGCAGAATGCCAGGTCTGGAGTAGAGGTGCTATGCCATCTTCTGGAGTAAAAGGTTGGAGGATCATTAGGGTTGTTTAGAAGGGTTAGGTTATTGTCGTCTTGCCAGTTTTCTATCTCTTCGCCCCTTCTATCTAGCTGGTTGTATCCCCAGCTTTGGGAATGGCTGTTGAAGTCTCCCACCGCTATGAAGTTGCCAATGGGGACATCTATGCTAGTCATGTTCAGTGGTATGTCATTGGGGCAGTAGAAGTTTAGGAGATCCAGTTCCAGAGTGTTATGTTTTAGATGGATTACTTGGTATTCTGCACCTTCTTTATATGTCTTGGATTCTATAGCGTTGAGGTTATTCCTTATCAGTGTTAGTATGCCACCCTTCTTCCGATCTTTTCTGTCAACTCTGAAGCATTGATAGCCCCGTATCTTAAAATGTTTTCCTTCCTGTAGGTGGGTTTCTTGTATGCAGCATATGCTAATTTCTTTCCGAAATAGGGTATTCTCTAGTTCAGTCTTTTTGTTGTTGACTCCCTCTGCATTCCAATGCATGACATTCAGAGGGGCCGTCGTCTTATCTGGTTGGCCAGTTACTTTCTCCTTCCGCCTCCTGGCTCCATTTGGCGGACTAAATAGACCTCCAGTAGCTGAGGGTGGATTCTGTCGAGGCTCAGAATCCGGCACTGCTCCTGCCTGGAGGGACTTCACAGGGCGAGCACCATAACGATAATTTTTTGACATCTGTTGTGTAGACATATTAAACCAAAGCGGGTTGCATGGTACCATGGTTGCTGGTGCGCCTCCTGGCCTGGTACATCTGACTTCAGCACCTGTTTCTTAAGGCAGAGTGTGCTCATGCCTCCCCCTCTGGCTGGGGGATTTGATTTTGCCTTTACCTCGTTTGCTGTCCCATCTTGCCTCCCGCTGGGGTTGATACCCAACCTTCGGCAAGATTACTGGGTATAACGGGGTCCACCACGAGTAGGTGAGGTAGACTTGGGCAGGAGAGGCTAAGAGACATGTTGAGTCTTGTATTGCGCATCACTGCCCCATTTGGACCCCGTTAAGTTGCTTAAGAAGGGAGATTTACAAGAGCACACAAATTACATAGGAACAATATTACTGTCAGTGTTATGAAAAATATTAAACAGGATCATCTTTGAAAGATTAAAAGAGTCCATAGATAGACAGCTTAGGGAAAAACACACAGGTTTTAAGCAAAACAGATCCTGTACAGACCAGACTGCCACATTGAGAATAATAGTGGAACACAGTCTGAAATGAAACTTGTCTCCATACATAGGATTTTTGGACTATGAAGATGCACTTGACAGTGTGGACAGACAATCTCTTCAGAAATTGGTGAGACATTATAGAGTCCCCCTGATGATCATTAACATAATAAAGAAAACATAATAAATGATGTGCAGAGCTCTTCATGGAGAAAGTTTTACAGAACTACTTAGGATAAGAGATGAAGTGTGACAGAGATGCCTCCTGTCACCATTTCTCTTCCTATTGGCTATAGATTGAATTATGAAAACAGTAACCTCAACCAACAACTTTAGTCAACAGAAATGGTAACCAACAACTTGATAATGTAGATTTATCAGATGGCCTGGCTCTCCTGTCCCATAGCCATAATCAGATGCAAGACAATGAAAGTGCTTGGTGTGAGTTTACAGCAAGTAGGTTTGAATATATAATAATAATAATAATAATAGCCCCTTCAGTCATAACTGACTATAGGAATGCGCCCCTGAGGTGACAGCCCTCAGCTTCTTATTTTCCTGGTGCTCCTTTCGACGTTTTCTCCCCTCCTCTGCTTATTGTGTGAGCCTCTCTTCGCCCAATCTGAGGTGGCGCCGTAAATAGCATCGCCACTTAGTGCGATCGGCAGCTTCATCCTCCCATGTTGCTGGATCCATGTCCAGTGCCCTCATATCTCTCTTGCACACATCTTTGAACCTCAGCTGTGGTCGCCCAACTGTTCTCTTGCCATCTGCTAATTGTCCGTAGAAGATATCTTTTGGGATGCGACCATCTTCCATGCGGCAAACATGGCCAAGCCAGCGAAGTCTGTGCTGTCTAAGCAGTGTATACATACTTTGAAGGCCAGCACGTGACAACACCTCGACATTTGTCACTTTATCTTTCCACGAGATGCCGAGGATGCGGCATAGACACCGTAAATGGAAGGTATTGAGCCTTCTTTCTTGCTTAGCATAGGTCGTCCAGGTCTCGCTGCCATATAGGAGTGTGCTGGTGATGCAGGCATTATATACTGCAGCTTTGGTCTTCATTGTGAGTTTGGAGTTTCCCCAAACACGCGATGTGAGGCGGGCAAAGGTAGCTGCAGCTTTGCCAATGCGGCTGTCGATTTCTGTATCCAGTGAGAGTTTGTCATTGATGGTAGACCCTAGGTATGTGAAGTGGTGCACCACTGCCAATTCATAGTTATCAATAGTGATAACTGGTGCAGCACCCGCATCCTGACTCAGCACATTCGTTTTCTTTAGACTTATTGTGAGGCCAAAGTCCTTGCATGCTTTAGTGAGGCGATTCATCAAGTTCTGAAGCTCCTGTTGGCTTTGAGTGACGACTGCAGCATCATCAGCAAACAACAAGTCTCTTATAGTGACCCTTCTGATTTTTGTTTTTGTCTTCAGCCTTGAAAAATTAAACAGACGGCCATCTGACCTAGTGTGAAGGCATATTCCTTCAGTTGCATCTCTGAATGCATGTTTCAAGAGTAAGGCAAAGAAGATCCCAAAGAGGGTCGGAGCCAGAACACAGCCTTGTTTAACGCCACTTCATATGTCAAAGGGCTGTGACGTGCTTCCAGCATATTGGACTGTTCCCTTCATGTCGTCATGGAATGACTTTATCATTTCCAGCATTTTAGAAGGGCAGCCTATTTTCAGGAGGATTTTGAAGAGTCCATTGCTACTAACCAGGTCGAATGCTTTTGTGAGGTCTATAAAGGCAATATATAAAGGCCTTTTCTGCTCTCTTGATTTTTCCTGAAGCTGGCGGACAGAGAAGATCATGTCTGTTGTTGATCTACCAGCTCGGAATCCACACTGTGACTCTGGATATATGCGCTCAGCTAACTTGTGTAGTCGCATTAAGACGACTTTGGCAAAAACCTTACCAACAATACTAAGAAGAGAGATGCCTCTGTAGTTATTGCAATCACTTCTGTCTCCTTTAGTTTTGTACAGTGTTACAATCTTGGCATCTCGCATGTCTTGAGGAATAGTTGTCTCTTCCCAGCACTGGCACAGCATCCTATGCAGGGGATGTAATAGCGTGCTCTTACAGCATTTGATTAAATCAGGAGGAATCCCATCACTGCCTGGTGCTTTGCCAGAGGCCAAGCTATCAATGGCCTTGCTGAGTTCCTCTAATGTTGGTTCGGCATCCAGCTCCTCCATAGTTGGCAGACATTTGACAGCATCAAGGGCTGCAAGCGTAACGGTATTTTCTCTAGCATAAAGCTCAGAGTAGTGCTCGACCCACCTCTCCATCTGCTTACCCTTATCGGTTAGCTTCTCTCCACTGATGGTTTTTAGCGGTGCAGTCTTACTTTTTTGGGGGCCAAGTGCTTTCTTTATACCGTCATACATTTGTTTGATGTTGCCTGTTTGCTCTGCGATCTGGATGCTCTCACTGAGCTGGAGCCAATAGTCATTTGCACAGCGTCAAGCAGTTTGTTGAACTTTGCTTCTCGTAGCCTTCAGGATCTGTAGGGTTCTAGCACTCGGTGAACGTTTGTATTCATTCATAGCACTGCGCTTAGCTTCAATGACAGGTGCCATCACATCTGATGAAGCATCAAACCAGTCATTTGACTTTGCCGTTTTCTTACCAAAGGTGGCAAGTGCAGTACTTTGAATGGTGTTCCGTAGATGCTCCCAGTTCTCTGTAATAGTATCACCATGCTGAATATATACACAGGAGAAAAGAATGATAATAAATGCAGCAAATGATAACAGTATTGCACTTGAAGAAATGCCCCTTCAAGATCATACATATACCTTGGCAGCAATGTAGACCAAGCGGGATGGACTGATAGTGATATCAAAATAAGAATACAAAAAGCTAGAGGAGCTTTCATTGCATTAGGAAATATGTGGAGAGCAAAAAAGTTAAGCCAAGCACAAAAATAAAAATCTTCAGTTCAATGTCAAATCAGTACAGCATGACTCTGAAACCTGGAGAAATCAAAGACAACAACCAAAAAAGCTAGACTTTCATAAATGGGTGCTTGTGTATAATAGAATGATTGAAGTGGTAGGACCAGATCACCTTGTGGAACTGATGACAGGAACCAAACAAATACCAGTAGTACAAGAGATGAGAAGACACTGGAGATTGATAGAGCACACACTGAGAAAACCTGTTGATAGCAATACCAGGCAGTCCTTGTTCCATAGTCCCCAGGGAGAGAGAGGTAGAGGGAGACCAATGAGCACATGGAGAAGAGAACTGGAGACAGACATGAGGAAGACATAGTAGGATGTGAGCTGAAGGCACAAGAAAGGAAGACAGCAAACGTTTGTTGAAGGTGTATGCTTCTTGGAGAGCTGAAGCATGATGATGAATGTTACTATCAGTGTCATGGAAATTCTTTAACTGGATCATGATGAATGTTACTATCAGTGTCAGGGAAAAATCTTTAACTGGATCATGATGAATGTTACTATCAGTGTCATGGAAAATCTTTAACTGGATCATGCTTGAGAGATAAGAGTCCATAGTGTTGGTCTAGAATTGTCATTCCTTTTGTGTTTTTCTTTCTGTTATTTTTATTTCCTTCATCACCTAAAGATCTATCGAGTCATCACATGTGATCTACTGATAATATATGATTGACCAGTTGCAAACTGCTGAACTAGATTAAAAGGAAGAAATTCTAAATTATTAACTTAATTCTTTTCTGTCATCATTGCTGCAGCACAGGTGTATAAATGAACTAACACTGTTAGCATTGCTAAGTTAAAACCTTGTCTAACTGTGATTTACTCATATCTCTGGGCAGTGAGAGTGAGTCAAGAGTGTTCTGTCATTTTTATTCTCATTTTCTTTTTTTAATTTGAGAAGTTATTTTAAGGTTATGGTATGTTAACTGCTAGTGTGAAAGGTATTAAACAGATGTGGACCCAAGGGAGATATAGGAACTGTGGGTCACAGAAATATTGGAAATGAGGGTGGGGAAACAGGCAGAAATGGAAAGTGACAAATTGTTTATTGAAAAAATAAAAGCAAATCTCTATAACAAGGGTTTTTGACCTTTGTGGTACCATAGGTACGTTCTAAATTCACTAATAGGATGAAGAGCAACAACCAATTTTTGTGACTCACTTATTACTTACTTAGTCATCCCTCTTCTGCCATGAGGTGTACAGGTTTGGAAGAGAGAGCACCATACTATCCTATCAGCTGTCTCCTTCTGGCCTGGTTCCAATCCATCCTCAGTCATTCAAGATTGTTTAATGTTGTCCTCCCTGTGGACTTGGTCATCCCTGAATTTAGTTTCCCATACTTGTCATATTAGCCAATCTTTTTCCATTTTGCAGACATGGCCAAATAATCACAGTTGGGACTGTTCTACTTGAGTCTGCAGGGGCAGGGTTTTGAAGCCTTGCCATATCCTCTGGTTGCAGACCATATGTCTTCTTGTCACTTTACCATCTCCCTCATATGTCACTTTTTTGTAGGTTGTAGTAATTGCCCATGACTCACATCCATATGTCAAGACTGGAATATATGTGGGGCTTTATAAAGCCATCTTTTTTTCTTACTTGCTAAATTTTGCTGAAAAATCCTTGGTTTATGACCTGAAAAAAGTCTCCCAGCTGCTGCTCTTCAGGTAGCTAACTCTTCTTTGATGCCTCACTTCCAGTCTATAACAGCTTTGAGGTAATTAAACTGGTTGACCTGCTCCAGGATATGTTCTCCTAGCTTAATCTGATGTCTTCTTTCCTCTTGTGATGTCACCATGGTTTTTGTTTTGGAGCTGCTGATGACTATCCATCTCATCTCCAGCTCTACCATCCAGACTTGCAGGTTGGATTGAAGATGTGCCTTTCATTTAGCAATCAGGGTAACATTGTATTGCTAGCTCTGAAATTCAGACCCATCTCATCTTCCAGTACCTTGCTGAACACTTGTTGGTCCTTTCCTTACTTGTTTTGGTGACATGGTCCATGAGGAGTTTGAAAAGGTGAGGTGACAGGATATCACCTTGTCTTACACCAGTGCTGGTCCTGAACTCTCCTGACTTATGATTTACCACCCTCTCTCATTAAAAAAAGTTTTATTTTTACAAAACTAAAATGTAGAGTATATAAAAGGCTGAGTAACACATTTAACAATACAGGTTGGTAACCCAATGTTGCAAACAATGATTAAGTGGGATAGAGTACCTCCATTAATGTTGAGGGGTTCTTTACTAAACTTTAATGATGAGGAGATGGTGTGAATCTTCTCTTGTTGTGTTATTGAGTGGTCTGTAGTGCTTCTTGTTGTTTGGTGACGGCTTCTCTTGACTTGATGGTGTGTTAGGAGGTGTTCTGTGAAACTAGACAATGCCCACAGTATTACAGACTGGACAGCACATCTGGAGCACCACACATACATAAAATGTTCTCAGATGCCTGGCATAGACAACTTTTACAATTTATTCACATAACACATTGTACTTCATCATAAGACACATTCCAAAACAGTTTACAAGATATACGTCAATGTTAGCCAATATAAACATTTGGCACTTCAGAAATCTTACTGGTGATTTCTAGGAAAATATGTAATGAATTTTGTGTGGATAGCACATGTAAGACTGTCATCTACTTGTAAATAACCGCTTGGCTACCTGAGCCTCTGTTCATGGGTGAATACACTCTCGTCATTAATAGGTCTTTCACCAGACATGTCCCATAGAATAAGAACCCATGGTTTCTATGAAAATAATGTGCTTCATTTATACTTAACTGTTCTCTTAAGAACAAACATTCTGCAATCAGCCATCACTGGTTGAATTACACAGCTCCTACCTTGAGCTTACATGTATTTATCAAACTCAAATAGAATTCTCACGTTGAGATATACAAAATCAATAATTATTCCACATACATGAATAGAATGGCATGGGTCACACACACACACCCACACACACCCACACACACACACACACACACTCACACACACACCTCCAGAGGGCAGAATGCCTCTAGCTTGCTCAAAAACAAAAATCACTGACTGTCCCTTTGTTTTACCAACGTCATTAAAAAAAATATATACTGTTTAAAAAAAAAAAGAAACGCATAGCTACTGAAGGCACACACATAGCCATAATTTTGACATTCAATAACTTTTTAAATTTAAATAGTTAATTGTTCAAATTGCACACAAGAATACCTTAGGGTTCAACCAATTAATTGACAGTTGTTTTGCATCTGGGTCATGAGAGCTTTTTGGCATACAGGCTCTCCCGTTAGTATGGTGTATGGCCTCCTCTTGCATCAATCAGCGACTGGCATCTCCTGGGCATGGATGCGATCAGACATCTGATGTGGGCCTGTGGGATGGCTGCTTACTCTTCCTGGAGTGCCTGGAACAGATCACGATGATTGGGTTGCAGAGGGGAGCACGAATTGCGTACTAAGGGAGGCTGGAATAGTTACATAGGCCCGGGCCCCTGAAAATGGTTGCCTAGCCCTTTTGCCTCAGAGGCTACGCCCCTAGTCTGGGAGCCTCAAACTCAGCTATGGGGTTTCATTTAGACACATTTTGTTTGAGAAAGACGATGACATAGAGGGATTGTACCTAGGACGTTTTGAGTTAACTATTAGCTACTACATATGGGTTAGAGAGAGAGAGGTGGAGTTTAAAGCTATCACAGGGATTGAGGGGTGCTTCTTATGAAGTATTTGGCAAAATGAACAGGGAAGACCAAGACAATTATGACAAAACTGTTGTCTGGGGAGACATACCACCAATTTCTCTGCTAGAACTAGAAACCTATTTGGAGAAATGGACGGCTCTGGGGAAGACCCAAGATCTTAAAGAATTGATCATGATTGAGCAATTGAGAGAGTCCATGGCTCCAGACATGAGAAAATTTCTCATGGAACAAGGTGCAGAGAAGTTGGGGGAAATTTTAAATGTTGCTGAGAGGTATCAGGCAGCTCAGGCAGAGGTAAGTGGTGCTAAAAAGAAGCACATAGACAATTTTAAAGCTCCACAGCAATTTAATAAATTTGATACTAGAGAGCAGGGAAATAAAGGTAGGACAAACTTTGAGCGGCCAAGAAATGACTATCGCGACAGAAACTCACAGTTCAATGACCAAAAGTTCAATGAAAGAAAACCGTTGAACCAAGGAAAAAGATGGTGTAAATGGTGCAAGAAGGATAACCATAACACCGAATTTTGTAGAAGGAAACCTTCAAACATTGCTGCAATGAAGTCGGGGACGCAAAGATTAAAGGTTAATCCTAAGGGACAACAGGAACCTTATCACCCCCCAGTTTGTGAGGATGTTATTTGTAATGGGGTCACCATAAGGTGCCTTTATGATACAGGTTTGGATTATGATTCAGTTGTGAAGTCTAGCCTAGTGGACCCAAGTCAGTATACCACAGAAACAGTGGAAATACAAGGGGCGACTAAGGACATACCACTCATGACACTTCCCATCGCAAGGATAACGGTGAAAACTCGCTATGTGGAAGGAGAAATCAGAGCAGCAGTGATAGATGAACCAATCTACCCTCTGATATTGGGGTGTAGATACGTCTTCTTGGGGAATCCCGAGAAACCTGTGATCATGGCGACAGTGCAGACCAGGTCACAGAAGAAGGAGGAAGAAGGTGACCCTATAAATGCTCATCCAGAGGAGATGAGGAAGGCGCAGGCTGAGGATAGGACACTCAAGCCCTGTTTTAAAAAATTGCCCAAATGCCACACACCTCCGAGCAAGGGGGAATATTTCATGAAGAACAAACTATTATACAGGAAGACAGGAACTAGATCCACTGGTCACGGACAGTTAGTTCTTCCCAAGATATATAGGGCAAACTTAATAAGGAGCTTACATGTTGGAAAAGATGGTGACCATGAGAAAGTCGGTACCATCTGCCAAAAGATTGCTCGAAAATACTATTGGCCCGACGTAAATGTCGATGTTGAAAACTTTGTAGAAGCATGTGGCGTATTTCATGAGGGAACACCCACAAAGGGAAAATATGTGCAGGACCTAGAAACGCCACGGGGCAACTTTAGGCCTGAAAGGAAAACTAATTATACTCGGGTAGACAAAGTGGAATGGGAGCCCCCTTTTCACACCCAGTCTTCACTTGAATGGATTAACATGGCCACTATGCGAAGAGTACAAAGAAGAAATTTTACCCAGGATAAGATGACAATCCCTCGGTCAGACTTATATAAACTGGAAGAACAGACAAGAGAGCGAAGATCTCTCATAAACAATCTTAAGTGGGGAGACAAACCCCAGAGAAAAATTGGTAGTGGTCGATTTGTGAGTGATGATTCTAGGAAGAAAAGTCCTCATTATAAAGCTTCTAAGGGACGGGACCAGACGGGTTCCATGAAAAATACGTATGATAAATTAAAGATCCAGATGTAACTTTATTAAGGACCTGGACAGATGAGAAGGCGGAAGAGACTGTTACCTCATCGTATCAATATGTGAACGAACTGACCACTCGTTTGAAAGCTGGATGGAAACTGGCAAATGATAATTTGAAACAAGCCAGGAAGAAACATGCAGCATATTTTAATAGGAAGGCAAAGGACAGGGAACTGGCAGTCGGAGAGAGAAGGTGCTGCTTCTACTACCCGGAAGCCAGAATAAATTACAAATTGGTTGGCAAGGTCCATATACGGTTCTAGAGAAGGTGTCTAGAACAAACTATAAAATTGACAAAAAGGGGAAGGAAAAAGTTTATCATGTAAACCTGTTAAAGAAGTATCTGGACAGACCACTCCAGGAAAGCACCCCCTTATTGACCTTGGCTATTGCAACCCAGATGCAAAAAGGAACCACTCACCTCACATGAATACCCATTACATCCTTGTGAAACAGCAGCACAGGTAAAAGTCAGTAAGCACCTGACTAAAAATCAGAGGGAGAGAGTTCAACAGGTTCTGGAGGAACATACAGATGTATTAACAGATAAACCAGGCCATACAAATTTGCTACAGTATGACATGAAACTGGTAGACTCAAACCCAATCTGTATGAGAGCCTATTCTATTCCGTTCGCGAAGGAGAAGGCATTGAAGGAAGAAATAGAGTATTTGTTGAAGGAGGGGATTATTTCGCACAGTGAATCATCTTTTAGTTCTAGTGTCGTTTTGTTGAGAAAACCCTCCGGAAAACACACAGACTGTGCATAGATTACAGGAAACTGAATGCTGTCACAGAAGGACAAGTGGATCCATTACCAGACACAAAACAGTTATTTGCCAGACTGAACAAGGCAAAATACTTTTCAAAGGTGGATCTTAGTAAAGGCTATTACCAGATCCCAGTGAAGCCTGAAGTGAGACCTTATTTGGCTTTTAGCACTTCGGATGGACATTATGAATTCAATATGCTACCATTCGGACTGAAAAATGCTCCGAGTGTGTTTTCAAGGATGATGCGAAAAATTGTTGGATCCCCTGAATAACCCATGTATCACGAATTTCATGGATGATATTCTCGTCGCCACAGAGACATTTGAAGAACACATTGAAGCTCTGGAGATGTTGTTTGATAGACTTCGGGAGGCGAACTTAACTGCTAGGCCAACAAAATGTTGTATTGGATGCAAAGAGTTGGAATTCTTGGGACACACTGTATATCAGGGTAATATGACCCCTGATCCTAAGAATTTGGAAAAAAACTGCAGAGAGCACCTAGGCCGCAAACAAAAAAGGACGTGCGATCATTTGTGTCGTTATGCGGATTTTATCAGAAATACATCAAAAATTTTAACGCTATTTGTGCTCCTCTGACTGATCTGACTCGCAAGGGACTTCCAGATAAAATTATTTGGACTGCACAATGTGAACTAGCGTTCCAAGAGTTAAAGGAAAAACTCACTAGCAAGCCTATTCTCAAACTGCCTGATTTGACACAGGACTTTGTCTTAAGAACCGATGCAAGTAATGTAGGACTCGGAGGGGCTTTGTTGCAAAGATCATCTTCACCTGATGGGGAACTTAAACCAGTCGCTTATGCAAGCCGCAAATTGAATAAGGCGGAACAAGGATACTCCACAAGCGAAAAGGAATGTTTAGCATTAATCTGGGCAATAAAGAAGTTTCAAATCTATCTGTATGGTAGGACATTTGTGGTGGAGACGGACCATCAGCCTCTCGTGTTCTTGTCTCAGGCTAAGCATGAAAACGCAAGATTGCTGAGGTGGTCTTTATTGCTTCAACCTTATCAGTTTAGTATCCAATATATCCCAGGCAAATTGAATGTCGGTGCAGATTTCCTCAGTCGGCACCCCTGTGATCAAAATTAGAGTAGTGGCAGACGTGAGGAGTAATTTTACCTATGTGTATCGCTGGTTTTGGAACTTGCCATAGGCATGTTTTCAAGTGGGGAGATGTGTAGTGAAATTGACAGAGATACAACGGTAAAATCCCTCCAAAGATAACATTTAAGGATAAAAACATAATGCGTAGGCTGCTGATGTACATGATCGCCTAGACCGCGGGTCATCATCCTCCATAATAATTGACTTGCTAGACAGGAGGGGAACGGCGGATCAAAAAGAAAAAAAATATGACTGGAAAGGCTAAGGAGACGCAATTGGGGGGGGAAACGGAGAAAAGTCACGTTTCCCAAGTTGACATAAAAAGTAAGCAACTCGACAGAAGGGACCTTGGATATGTTACGCCACAGTCATTTATTGGTCGCTTTTGCGATGCCAAGCTGTTGATTTGAATGGTGCGGTAAAAAACGCAGATGTTTAGGAATATTACAAAAATTAAAAAGTAATTTTTTCTTAATATTAATGTTAGGAATATAAAAAAATTAGCTGGCCGGATGGCCTATTCTGAGCAGTGAACTAAGATGGTCTTAATTTTACAAACGGATAGATAATATTGAAGATAATGACAAAAGACAGTGTAGTTCACATCATCGACAGACTGTGTTGAATAAAAAAGTGTCGCAATTTGCACACAAAAAAACACGACCTTGGACGCAGGTGTTCAAATTTACTTAGTATGGAGGAGAGGGTTTTTGAGCGGTAGCTGTGTCTAAATATAACTTTTAACGACAAAATTTTGGAGGGGAGAGAAAGGTTGGTTCAAAAATCAAGCACATTTTTTTTAGAAACACAAGTAGAGACGGACAGACTAACAGATAAACATCCATACTTGACTGAAGCATGACTGAAATGACTTATGGTAGGAAATTTGAATTTAAATAAACCTAGGCAGTGATTGGCCACAGACAATCATATCATTAGCGCTCAGACGCGAAAGTGGGGCCATTCTTCAATAGTTGTTCAGTGATAGACACAGATTTTAAAGTGTGGTGATTTCCATATGAAAGAAAGTGTAATAAATTTAGTGACGCCATACTATAGCCAGCAGCTCAGCTGAGTTTTGCTAGCAATTCTGTGTTATTTATTCATAATCTGGTAAGATTGAAATTATTTCCTTATATATTTTGAATATTGTTTCATGTTCGAGTGATTTGATACTGCCATATCGAAATCTAGCCTTACAAACAAGTAGGGATTTGCTCTAGACCCCCCGCCCTAGTCAGGGTCTAGGGACCAACAATGTACATAAACTCCAGCAAGGATTATGCAAGACAGATCAAGTGTTGAGAATAATGATACATATTACCTATCCTCTTTTAGGGCCGAAAACTAATAAACATTTTTTCAGGATCTATAGTCTGGGAGGATCTATCTGATGTAAAACCACCATGGTAAATGTGCTGTTTGGTCAGAGAGATCTGACCTGTCTGTATGATGTGGTTGTTGTGTCACTGTTGTGTCCAGACGTGGGTAGAGAATAGATTTTGACACATGGCCCATACTTTGATTGCAGAGCTGCGAGTTTCTGTCGTCAACAAAGCAGGGTCTATTCAGTTGGTGACTTTACTCGAGTGTATCTGTGCAGTATTTGTGACAGAGACCACCATTATTGCCCGCCAGCACGGAGAGGTGGGACCACCTGATTTCAGCACCAGAGCGACAACTACCAGATGAGTGAGCCTCTGGTCTGCTGGACTTTCACCAACGCCCTTTAGTTACTAAGAACCCCATAAAGATTCCCACCATTTTCTGGACACTGTGTAGTCAATATAGACAGGTGTGATGAGGCCACCCCAACAGCACAAACAGTACTATCCTCCCAAGTAGATGAATACTAGAACATTTTAATAAAACTAACTAGTATAGTACATATATATGTACACTATTGCATTTATGATATAATATTCTATGCATTTCTTTTCATAATCTCTAAATCCTTTTAAGTTCTGGTCAACCTAAAAAATTGACACAGAACAAAATAAATGTAATATACTTATATCAAAAAAATTTTACACACGTGAGTTAGTTCAGTGTATTTTAACATTTATTAATATTATTAGTCTTGTTAATATCTGTGGGTATATTTATAATCCATTACACCACACTACATATCATAACCCTAGACACTTTACGTAGCCACATTCATTAAAAAAAATTAAGTGTGAGGTCGTAGTGGTAGCAAGAAAGGCCCTCTGACAATTCACCACTACATTTTATCTCAGGTTGTTGTGTTACTGAGTGGTCTGTAGTGCTTCTTGTTATTTGGTGATGGCTTCTCTTGACTTGATGGTGTGTTAGGAGGTGTTCTGTGAAACTAGACAATGCCCACAATATTACAGACTGGACAGCACATCTGGAGCACCACACATAGATAAAATGTTCTCGGATGCCTGGCATAGACAACTTTTACAATTTATTCATATAACACATTGTACTTCATCATACGACACATTCCAAAACAGTTTACAAGATATACGTCAATGTTAGCCAATATAAACATTTGGCACTTCAGAAATCTTACTGGTGATTTCTAGGAAAATATGTAATGAATTTTGTGTGGATAGCACATGTAAGACTGTCATCTACTTGTAAATAACCGCTTGGCTACCTGAGCCTCTGTTCATGGGTGAATACACTCTCGTCATTAATAGGTCTTTCACCAGACATGTCCCATACAATAAGAACCCTTGGTTTCTATGAAAATAATGTGCTTCATTTATATTTAACTGTTCTCTTAAAATCAAACATTCTGCAATCAGCCATCACTGGTTGAATTACACAGCTCCTACCTTGAGCTTACATGTATTTATCAAACTCAAATAGAATTCTCACGTTGAGATATACAAAATCAATAATTTTTCCACATACATGAATAGAATGGCATGGGTCACACACACACACCCACCCACACACACACACACACTCACCCACACACACACACACACCTCCAGAGGGCAGAATGCCTCTAGCTCGCTCAAAAACAAAAATCACTGACTGTCCCTTTGTTTTACCAACGTCATAAAAAAAAAATATACTGTTTAAAAAAAAAAAGAAACGCATAGCTACTGAAGGCACACACATAGCCATAATTTTGACATTCAATAACTTTTTAAATTTAAATAGTTAATTGTTCAAATTGCACACAAGAATACCTTAGGGTTCAACCAATCAATTGACAGTTGTTTTGCATCTGGGTCACGAGAGCTTTTTGGCATACAGGCTCTCCCGTTAGTATGGTGTATGGCCTCCTCTTGCATCGATCAGCAACTGGCATCTCCTGGGCATGGATGCGATCAGACATCTGATGTGGGCCTGTGGGATGGCTGCTTACTCTTCCTGGAGTGCCTGGAACAGATCACGATGATTGGCTGGAGCAACGTCTCGGCGACAAACACGTCTAATCAGCTCCTCCCACAGGTGCTCAATCGGACTCATGTCTGGAGACAGGGATGCCAGGGAAGGGTGAGAATGTTGTTGGCAGTCAGGAACTGCGTGGTCAACCGTGCACAATGGGGTGTGGTGTTGTCCTGTTGAAACACAGACCTTTGGGCAGCCAAAAGTGGAAGGACATGGGGTTGAAGAATTTCATTGACGTATCGTTGCACATTCAAGCCTCCTTCAGTGTGCACCAATTGACTCCTTCCGTTGTAACTGATCATTCCCCACACCATTGCACTTCCACCACTATGCGGCAGAGCTTCATCAACGCAATTTTGGGCAAAAAACGTTCATTTTGCCTATGGTAGACCCTACGCCATCTATCAGGACGCTGCAACAAAAAGAAAGATTCATCACTAAACCAGACACGTTTCCATTGATTGTCAGCTGCCCAGGGATGATGCTGGTTGGTCCAAAGAAGTTGATTTTGGCGATGGCGGTGCATAAGGACAGGTCCTCGGTGAGGTCGTTGTGCCCAAAGTCCAGCGTCATGCAGTCTATTCTGGACAGTTTGATCAGACACATGACGTCCTGCAGGCAATGACTGGGCAGTTGAGGAAGCTGTTGTAAATCTGTCTCTGAGGTGACAAAGCCAAATAAAGTGATTCTCCGCTGCTGTTGTCACTCTGGGTCGTCCACTGCGATGCCGGTCTTCAACTGAGCCAGTGGCTTGGAACCGGTGCCAAAGTCGACTGATGGTACTCTGATGCACGTTTAGATGCCTGGCAACCTGACTTTGACTTTCGCCTGCATGCAATCGGCCAATAGCAATGTTCCTTTCTTTTTTTGAACAGTATACATTATTATTGTGAACAGTTTTTAACCACGGTTTCATGAGCGGCAATGTCATGACTATTTATGAACACTACTATGAGCCCTTCTCATCTGTGTTAAAACATCAACAATCATCAATAACAATGGTATGTGGGGGGGCCAAATTTTTTCAATTTTTGGAATACACCCAAAATATCACCCTAAGTAGCCCAAAAATTGCCCACTTAAATTATGTAGTACAATTAATTGATCAGAAAAATATTTTTTTTTAACTTCAAACATAATCTTTGTTAAATACCTGCACATGTACATTCAATTCTGTAATCACCATCATCAGATTGGTGTCAGACATCTGTTGATGGACCAGAACAGGATTTTCAGCTCATGAATATGCAGTAAGACAGATGGCCTTACTGTAGATTTTACCCAGTGTCATCTGTCTCATTAACAGTGGTTTCTGTCTAAGCAGTTTTTCTTTAATTCCATAAACTGCCAAAACTTCATTATTTCCTCTGTGCAAAGTTTTCTGATCTGACATTAGTATTTGGTCATCACTGTCCATGTAAAACTGCAACAGCTTGTCTATGTTTCTTTATGTCATATGCTGTGGTAGTTCCTACTGCATATTCTCCAGCAAGACAATGCTCAGAGACACCACGATCAAGCTTCTGCAATAACTCTACCTTCTGCACTATTGATAATGACAAATGCTTTCTTTTCTTATTCCTACTGTTTACCCACAGGAGTATCTGCAGCTCTTTTTGACATTTTCACAATGAAGTTAAACTCACGAAGTTTGAGTCATGAAATTAGCTCACAAATATCCACTCAAAATGACAAAATAAGCTCAGAAATATTCACACAAGGCTAAAAGTTGTGCCTAGACACAACTAAATAGCTGTGTTTGAAAATTTATAGCACATGCATCAGCTTATACTGCGCTTGCGCTTCAAGAGGACAAAATGTGATAAACCAAACATAGCGTGTATTCGGTTCTCTGTTTACCAGTTAAAAATAATAATTAAATAGCCCAAACGTCAGCCAAAAAACTTTTCAGTTTCTGGTCTATCCTTGTTTGCAGATGTTCGGATTACGAGTTACACACCTGTATAAGAAACAATCAGGGTTAAAAAAAAATAAAAAATTGATCTTCAAATTATTTGAGTCAAAAGTGTATTTAGTATGATCTTTGGCACCGTATGTCACTGATCAACTATTTATAATTATACAATAATCCATATCAGCACCAGTGATCCACTGTGATCTTTTTAAAAATGGACTTGTTTGGTCAAAATTATTCCAGAAATTCATTATCATATAAATGAGATTTAAAAAAAAACATTGCTTTCAGGCTGGAAGAAATGTGGAAGCTAATGTCACAAGTCTGTTTGCAGAAATAAAGCAGGAAACAGATGTTAAGGTAAGTACACTATTTGTAACATTGTTTGGAAGCTTTAATAATATTGTGGCTTTTAAGGATGTATGTTATACTTTTAAGGCTCAGAGAAGAAAGATCTATATTGCAATATGCTGCACCCATAAAGAGTTGATTTTGGACAGTTTTAAGTGATCTTTTTCAGAATTTATGCTGATCTTTACTAGGTATTTGTTAATCTAAAATTCTAGCATAATTATATACAGTTAACTAAAGTTAATGACTTGTAAGAAACTTGGTGTTTACAAGGCACCAAAGAATATCAAAACAATTGACTCAAATGTAAATGTAGGTTCATTCATTCATAACCCTCCACTCCCAAAGGAGCATAGGCCTTCAACAAACACATGCCAAGTCCTCCTGTCCCGTGCCATCATCTCAAGTTCTTTCCATGTTCTCTTCATCATTTTCACCTCTGTTTCCAACTCTCTTCTCCATGTACTTCTTGGTCTTCCTCTGCCTCTCTTGCCCTGGGGGTTCCAGAACAAGGACTGCCTTGTAATGCTATCAACAGGTTTCCTCAGTGTGTGTCCTATCCATCGCCATCGTCTTCTTCTCATCTCTTGTTCCACTGGCACTTGTCTAGTTCTTGTCATCAGTTCCACGTTGGTAACCTTGTCATACCATTTTAATCCCTCTATTCTACGCAAGCCCCCATTTATGAAAGTCTGTAGCTTTTTGGTTGTTGTCTTTGTTGTTCTCCATGTCTCCGAGCCATATAATAGGACTGACTTCACATTTGAGTTGAAGATTCTTATTTTCGTGTTGGATCCGATTTCTCTTGATCTCCATATATTTCCCAATGCAATGAAAGCTCCTCTTGCCTTTTGTATTCTTATTTTGATATCGCTGTCTGTCCCTCCAACTTTGTCTATATTACTGCCAAGATATGTGTATGATTCTACATCTTGAATTGGTGTTTCTTCAAGTTCAACCCTGTTATCATTACCTGCATTTATTCTCATTATTTTTGTCTTTTCCCTGTGTATTTTCAGACCCAATTGCTGTGACCTCTCATCGAGTGTTTTCAATTTGTCCTGCATCTGATTACGGTTATGGGACAGAAGAGCCAAGTCATCAGCAAAATCCAGATCATCCAACTGCTTAGTCAGAGTCCACTGGATTCCATTTCTGTTGTGTGTTGTCGATGATCTCATAACCCAATCTATTGCCAGCAAGAAAAGAAATGGAGACAAGAGGCATCCCTGTCGCACTCCTGTTCTTATCCCAAACGGTTCTGTTAGCTGTCCTTCGTGAAGAACTCTGCATGTCATGTCTTCATATGTTTTCTTTATTAAATTAATGATCTTCAGGGGAACTCCATAATGCCTCATCAATTTCCAAAGTGATTCTCTGTCTACACTGTCAAATGCCTTTTCGTAGTCCACAAATCCGATGTATAGTGGTGAATTCCATTCCAGACTTTGTTCAACTATTATTCTCAAAGTGGCTATCTGGTCTGTACATGATCTGTTTTGTCGAAAACCTGCTTGTTCATCTCTCAGTTTCTTGTCTATGGACTCTTTTAATCTCTCAAGGATAATCCTGTTTAATACTTTTCCTGGCACTGATAGTAACATTATTCCTCTATAATTTGTGCACTCTTGTAAATTTCCCTTCTTAGGCAACTTAACCAGATATCCTTCCTTCCATTCTGCTGGTATCTCTTCCTTTTCCCAGACTTTACCAAGTAATTTATATAACATCTCTGTAGCCGTGTCGATATCTGCTTTGATGGCCTCTGCTGGAATGCCATCAGGTCCAGACGCTTTTCCCTCTCTTAGAAAGCTTTATGGCTTTCTTTATTTCTTCCTTCGTTGGTCTTTCACCGTTAATTTGTAGCTCTTCTTCTGCTGGCTGGATGTCCGGCGGGTTTTGTGGAGCTGGTCTATTGAGAAGGTCCCCAAAATATTCTGTCCACCTCTTCATTTGCTCTTGTATATTGCTGAGCAGTTTCCCATTCTTGTCTTTTATGAGGCAACTTGTTTGCTTGTATTTCCCTGTTAGCTTCTTTGTGCTGCTATACAGTTCTCTCATATTTCCTTTGGCTGCAGCATCTTCTGCCTCTCTTGCCAACTCCTCAATATACTTCCTCTTGTCTCTTTTGATACTTCTTTTTACTTCTTTGTTTGCTTCTGTGTACACTTCTTGAGCCTTGGCTTTGGAGCTTCTAGTTTTTCTTGTGTTTAACTCTGCTTTCTTGTTTTTTCTGTCTTTTATCTTATTGATGGTTTCTGTTGTTATCCATGCTTTTTGTTGTCTTTCCCTTTTCCCCAGTATTTCTTCACATGTCTCCTTCCATACTGTTTTGACCTGCTGCCAATAGTCTTCTGTATTCTCTACATCTTCCAGCTGTTGGAGCACTTGGAATTTGTTGGATACTGTGACCGCAAATTTGTCTCTTGTTTCTTGATTTCTTAGCTGTCCTACACTAAACTGTTGTCTATAATTTTGCATTGTTGCATATCTCTTGAGTTTCATTTTTACTTTGGCTATCAGAAGATGGTGATCTGATGCCACATCTGCTCCTCTATATACCTTTACATCCTGCAATGATGATCTAAACTTCTTGTTTATGCATATATGATCAATCTGATTTTCTGTTCTATGGTCTGGTGATATCCATGTTGCCTTGTGTATTCTCTTATGTGGAAACATGCTTCCTCCTATAGCCAGTTGATATGAAGCACAGAAGTTTGCGAATAGCTCTCCATTTTCATTCATTACTCCTAGCCCATGTTTTCCCATGACTTCTTCAAATCCAGTGTTGACTGTACCTATCTTTGCATTCATGTCACCCATCAAAATTGTGATGTCTCTTCTTTTTACTTTATCCATAATTTCCTGTAGTTTAGTATAAAATGCTTCTTTCACAGACTCTTCTTTGTCATTAGTTGGTGCATAACATTGGATGACATTTACATGAATTTTCTTTTTAGCTGTTTTGAAAGAAGCTGTTATTATTCTGGGTCCAACAGCTTCCCATTCAATTAGTGCTTTCTGTGCTTCTTTAGATAACATAAGAGCTACCCCTTCACTGTGGTGTGAACTTTCGTCTTCATGTCCTGAGGACAGCACCAATTCACCTGTGATGAGTTTCTTCCTGTCTACCCCCTTCCACTTTGTTTCACACATTCCCAGAACCTCGATTTTGTATTCCCTCATTTCTGCTGCTACTTGCGCCACTTTCCCTTGTTCGTTTAATGTCCGAACATTCCAGGTGCCAAATCTGGAAGTTCTCCTAGAAGAAAGAAGGTTAGTCAGCAACACAGACTCCTTTCGGCTTTCTCTGTGTTGCATCATACGCCTCCCCGCGAGAGGACCTTCCCCTGTCTTGGATGGCTGTGTTTTATTTTCTTTATTTGACTTGTCCATATTTGTTGAAGTTTTTTGTGGTTTAAATTTTTTTACAGGATGGTGTAACCGGCCCCATGCCCAACCCTCCTTAGTCGCTTTTTACGACATGCTTGGTAGGGGACAGTGTTACTGTAGGTGTTTTTTCTTATTTTACTGATACATATTGAAGGAGGTTTCACTAAATCCTAGAAAGGGAGGGGGGGGGGGAAGAACTGGGGCAACTGCCTATATAAAACATCTTAAAACATTGTGACTTGACTGGAGACAAGATTGAGGTGCTTTACTCTCTCCCCTCTCCTATGCCATTCAGATTAAACTTGTCAGTCAAGGGTTATTGGAGATTCTTACCATATACCAAAGTAACTTTAAATGTCAGGATGCTGTTGCAGGATGGAAAATTGTTTTTAAAAAATTGAGCGGAATAAAATAGAATGTAAATGTATAGGATTATATGAAATGTGATATACTAGAGCAGGTTAATTTTATTCTGACAGCCACATAATAATTTATTCTGAATGAAATAAACAAGAAAGAAGGATCAGTTAAATTTTAGTTGCTGAAAGAGCAAGAACTTAAAAGGGATTTTAAGCAATATCATATTAGTTAACTTAAATGGCTGATTGGTACTAATTTCATACAACTATACACACCAAGAGTGGGTAATAAAGAAAATCATGTGCACATTCTATAATGAATGTGGTGTGGCTATGCCCAGTGCAGATCTCATGAGACAGCTTTGCATTTTAAGCTCATGGGAAAGTTAGTAATGAAAAAAGTAGAAGTAGTGACAAGGCAAAGAAAAAAGTTAAAGAGGTGGCAAACATGTAGTACGTAAAAACACACCATATGATAACAGGAAACACAAGGTTTCTAACAATATGCAAGGTGTTGCGTAACCCTGACAGCTTATATTTTATGATTCTGTTAAGACGGGCTGACATACAGATTCATACAACATAGATTGAGGGAATATATCAAGCCAGGACAATCCAAGGTTTAATTTGACACAATAAATTAGACAGAAAATATTTTCAGAGCATTTCAGGCATTACTTCTGACATCATATATCCAGTATCTTCTTTCATGACCCTAGTTACTTATACTGCACTTCTTCTTCTTTGATCCTTAGCCGCCGACCATCAAAGCAGTCAGTGGCCATCACGCCTAGGGGCGTCTTGTAGGCGCAACAACAAATTGATTCCACTTTGCTCTGTTGGTGGCCATCCTTCGTACAGTGCCCCAACTCTGGTTCATTCTTTGCATCTCAGCCTCCACAGTCCTCTGCCAGGTTGTTTTTAGTCAGCCTCTCTTTCATTTTCATTAAGGGGTCCAAGGCATAGCTGTTCTTCTGATGGCATCGTGGTCTCTTCTGAGGACATGGCCAACCCAGCTCCAGCGTCTGCCAGCTTTGATGGTGTGCATGTCCTCTTGCTTGTTCCGAGTAAGCAGATCTTGGTTGGTGATGGTATTCGGCCAAAAGATTTGGTGAAAAAAAGTTTTACTTCAGCAAATTGAAGGACCTCCTTACCAGAAAAGCTTTTGCGGCTGACATAAAGAAATGATATCAACTTGCCAAAAGTAAGGAAAAGACATTGACTGATGATATAGACCAGAAATTCAACACCATTTCAACAATATAAAAGGAAAGCAGCAAATCATGCTTTGGATTCCAGGAAAGGAAGAAGCAAAACTGTGTAACACCAGAAACATTAAACACCATAACACTGAGAAAGCAAATGAAAAGAAGAAAACAGAAGCGAAGTCCCACAGGTTAAAGCAACTATATAACGAACAGTACAGTCAGCTGGACAAGGAAGTTAAACGCCAAACCTGAGCCAACAAAAGGAATTTCCTAGACGATCTTGCAAGACAGGCAGAAGATGCAGCATTGAGAAATGAACAAAGCACAGTATACAAAATAACTAAATTCATCAGCGGAAAATGAGGTGCAAACAATATTACATTAGTAAGAGATAAGCAAGGAAATCTCATCACGACAGCAGAGGGACAGGAAACAAGATGGGCAGAGCACTTCAGAGAAACTCTGAACAAGGAACCACCAGAGACACAATTGAATGTTCCTGAGGCTGAAAACGATCTAGATGTAAATACAGACATTCCACAAAAAGAAGAAATCATCACAGCAATCAAAGGGTTAAAGAACGGAAAAGCTCCTGTCCATGATAACTTAAATGCAGAGCTATTTAAGACAGACCCTGAGCTAGCAGCAGAACTATTCTCATCTCATCTCAGCCCATAACCCGTCATGGGTCGTAGGGGTGCCATGGTGGAAGCATCAGCAGACAGGGTCCTCCACTGCTCTCTATCCTCAGCAATGCGTACAAGTGTGGAAAAACCGTGTCCTGCCCATTCTTTGATGTTATCAGCCCAGGATTTTCTCTGCCTTCCTCTTCTCCGTTTACCTTCGACTGTCCCCTGAAGGATCGTTTTCGAAAGGGAGTCATGACGAGTTACATGCCCAAACCAGGCAAGCTTTCGATGTTTCACTATTGACAAAAGTGGTTCTTGGTGGCCTGCATAGGTGTTTATCTTCTCTCTAACATAGACATTTGTTTTGTGCTCTTTATAGCAAATGCGCAAAATTCTTCTATAACATTTATGCTCGAAAGCCTGAATCCTTCGCTCCGTATCTGCAGTGAGTGTCCAGCTCTCACACCCATACAAGAGAATAGATAATACAAGTGATTTGTATAATTTGATCTTCACAGGAAAACTGATGTTACTTTTCCAGATCACATTCAACTTTGTCATGGCAGCTGAGGCCATCTCAAGTCTTGTCTTGATTTCTTTACTTGATCTTCCATCACTACATATAGTGGACCCGAGATATTTAAAGGTGTTAACTTCTTCTAACGTTTGCCCATTTAACGTAATGTGCAGAACTATTAGAACCACAATTTGCACAAGTCTGGAAAACGGGGACAACACCATCAGAGTGGAATAAAGGAATAATTGTCAAATTGCCCAAGAAGGGAGATCTTGCAGACTGCAATAATTGGAAAGGAATCACTCTTCTCTCAGTTCCCAGCAAAATACAAGATAATTATACAGAGAATTTCAAAAGCAGTAGCCCACAAGCTGAGGAAGGAACAAGCAGGATTTAGAAAGAACAGAAGGTGTGTAGCTCATATATTCACTCTCAGGAACATTATAGAGCAGTACTCAGAATGGCAAAGACAGCTGTACATTAATTTCGTTGATTTTGAAAAGGCTTTTGACAGCATACATCATCATCATCATCAGTTGCCATCTCCACAACAAAGGTTGGCTGTAATGGATCTCCAACGTCTTCTGTCTCTTGTCTTGGTGGTGCACTCTGATAGACTCTTTCCTGTCCATCTCTTGACGTTATCTTCCCACTTATAGCGCTGTCTTCCCCTTGCACATTTGCCTTCAACTCTCCCTTCTGTTATGGTCTTCTGCAAGGTGTTATGCCTTTTTATGTGGCCAAAGTATTTTAGCTGCCAAACTTTGACCTCCCGCATTAGTTCTCTTTTCATATCTAGTTTTTCTAGGACCTCCTTATTTGTTTTCATCTCTTTCCATGAGATACACCCCATTCTTTTATATATCCACATTTCAAGAGCCTCAATTCTTTCTTCCAAATGCTTATTCATCGTCTATGTTTCTGCACCATACAGAAATGCAGAATATATATAACACTTTATGATTCTCAGTTTTAATTTGTGAGATAACTGTTTGGATATCAGTATATGTTTCATGTTGTTGAATGTAGCTTTGGCCATTCCTATTCTCTTCTTGATTTCTGTTTCACATCTGCCATCTTCTGTTATTATATGACCAAGATATACGTAGGTCATGACTTGTTCCAGGATTTTCCCATTTACGCGTATCTTTAATGTGGGTTTATCGTCTGTTTTGCTAATTATCATAGTTTTTGTTTTCTCAATATTAATGTCGAGTCCATATTCATGACTTATACTGTTCACTTGCTTCACTAGTTTTTGTAACTCCTGTTCGCTTTCAGTTAACAACACGATATCATCTGCATATCTAAGGTTGTTTATTGACCTTCCACTGATGTTCAGTCCTGGTATTTCCTGTATCTGTTTGAAAATTTTTTCGGTGTATAAATTAAATAGGCAGGGGGACAGCACACAACCTTGTCTGACACCTCTTTTTATGTCTATGTATGGTGAATAATTCCTTCCCGATCTTACTTTGGCAGTCTGCTCCCAATAAAGGTTACTGAGTATTCTTATATCTTTTCCATCAATACCTATGTCTTTGAGGCATTCAATTATTTTCTCATGATGGACTCTGTCAAAAGCCTTCTTATAGTCAATGAAGCACATATACATACTTTTTTGGACCTCTGTATATTTTTCTGCTAATATTCTTAGGTAAAATATTGCCTCTCTTGTTACACTGTTCCGTCTAAAACCAAACTGTTCTTCTTGGATTTTGCTGTCTACTTTACTCTTTATTCTTTCTTGTATGATTTTGAGCAGTATCTTAATTGCATGACTCATCAGGGTGATTGTTCTGAAGTCTGAACATTCTGTTGCATTTGGTTTTTTGAGCAATGTCATGAAAACTGATGTCTTCATGTCGTGTGGTATATATCCTGTATTGTATATATCATTGCATATTTCTGTGATTGTATCTATACCAAACCTCTCCAGAGCTTCTATCATTTCAATTTTTATGTTATCCATGCCTGCTGATTTTCCTTTTTGTATCATATGAATGGCATTCTCTACTTCTGATCTGAGAATGTTTGGGCCTTCATTAGAATCTGGTGATGGTTTTTTACCTCTGTTGTCCTTGAATAGTTCTTTTACATATTCTGCCCATCTGTTTGATATGTCTTTCTCATCAAGTAATATTACACCATTTTTGTTCTTGATACAGCTTCCTCCTTGTGCAAACCGCGACCGATTTGAAACTTTCTTCATGCATATCTCTTGTCATGTTCTTTGCTTCCAAGTCTTCTATTTTCTTGCATTTTGTTTCTATCCACCATTCTTGTGCTTCTCTACACATAGTACGTATGTCATTGTCTATTGTTTTATATTCTGGAGTGTTTTTTGCTTTCTTTCTTTCTGCCATTTTATTCAAGATGTCATCTGTCATCCAAATTTGATTTTTCTTAGACTCCTTTTTAGGTAAATTTGCATTTGCTGATTGTATGCTTGTTTTTAAGCATTCCTTCTTCTTCTTCTTCCTCGTTTGTCCTGAAAAGGACGGTGGTTGCGTTGTGTCTGTTTATGCCTAAGCTGTGATATCTGCACCTTTTGGTTGACACATCCAACTTCTGCACGGCATTTTTTAGGACCGGGTTTGCCTTCCCATTTCGATCCACACTCGCTCAGCCAGACTGCACTGCTGCAGACTGTTTCCAGGACCACCACATGGAGGTGGAGTGCGGTCTTGACCAGCTCTGGTTTGCTGGTCCTGACGCAGGCAGTCAAGCTATGAGTCGCTGACTGCATTCTCTATTGCTGCGTCTTTGGGTCCCTTAAGCATTCCCATTTTGCGGTTGCTTTTTCTTCTGGGTTTTCTCTTCTATACTGCTCCATGCTTTCTGTAAATAACTGTTGATATTTATTTTTGACATCGATTAAATATTTCTGTTTTATATCTGGTTGTTTCAGCGCTGATATTTCTATCTGGGGTTCCTCCTGTCTTCTGTTTCCTGCTCTTTTCAGCTTTATATTTACTTTGATGATGACTGGATTGTGATCTGAATTTATGTTGGTGCCAGGATGTGTCTTTGCACTTGTGACACTGTTCTTAAATCTGTGTTTTATCATGATATAGTCGATTTGATTTCATGTTACATCTCCTGGGCTTTTCCATGTGTATAATTTCATTGGGTGGTGTTCAAAAAAGGTGTTACATATGACCAGCTGGTTTTCTTCACAGAACTGGATAAGTCTGTCTCCTCTAACATTTCTTGTCCCTAATCCATACTGTCCTACTATTTTCTTGTATTTTCCTTTTCCTACTTTTGCATTTATATCACCCATTACTATCAACACACCTGTAGATTTGACTGGTTTAAGTGTGTGTTGTAGCTCTTCATAGTATTCTTCTATTTCTTCCTCGCTGTGATCTTTAGTTGGTGCATAAGTTTGTAATATTGATATGTTGAATGGCTTTGCTCTCATCTTTAGTAACATCATTCTGTCATTGTGTGTCCAGTATCCACATACGTATTTTTCTAACTCCTTCTTTATCAACATTCCTACCCCTCTTTCATGTTTTTCTCCTCCTGGGTGTATAAGCATGTACTGGTCTCTTGTTATATAGCCTGTATCCAAAAGTCTTGCCTCTGCAACTCCCAGTATATCGAGTTTCATGTCGGTTGCCTCTAATATAAGATTGTCAAGCTTTCCTTCTCCGTTTAGAGTTCTAACATTCCATGTTCCTATTTTTAGGCTTCTCCTACTAGTTTTTAGGTGGTCTTTCTCAGAATGCTCTCTTTCAACAGAATTTAAGGAACACTCGTCATTATGTACTTCCTTACTCATTAGAGGAGTTGCCTCTTCCCTGTTAATTTGTACAGTAGATTCTTCCCCAGGGGACAGAGAGTTCTCTACATATCGGTTCTTATCTTGTTGTTGTGATCCCATTACGTTCTGTAGGAAGTACGTGGTAAGGCCCCAATCTCTTCCACAGTGGCTAGCCATTGTCTTTTTCTATGTCCGACATGCCTCTAGTGCGCCACACACTTTGCTGTTTCGCTTTGTGAGCCGTTGATCTTCTCAGATTCCTCTGCCTCACTCACCATCTCAGTCTTTGTGTACTAGGGATGGACATTCCCTTGAGTAAGATTGCTCCTACTCCACCCATGTAGTTTAGCCAGTCAGCCAAGACTGTTGCCCGGGATGTGGCCACCGCCATACACACAGCATAAATAGGGACAGTTTATGGAAAATACTGAGGGATTATGGAATTCCAAGCTGCATAGTGTCAATCATAAAAAGCCTCTATGCCAACTTTACATGTAGTGTTGGGCAGAGCAACCTAACCTTTGAGGTGAAGACAGGAGTACGACAGGGATGCCCCTTATCAACCACTCTATTTTTAACAGTCATAGACTCAGTGATGCACCAGACAACAGAGGGCAGTCCAAGAGGAATAAGATGGACTACATTTTCTACATTGGAAGATCTGGAATATGCAGATGACATTGCACTACTAGCACATTCACATCAACACATCCAGGAAAAAACTGATAGACTTAATAAGTTAGCCAGCAGGTGGGCTTGAACATCAATTTAAAGAAGTCAGAGGTCATGACGCTCAATGTGAGCAACCCTGAGCCCATATCAGTAAGGAATCAGCAACTGGTACAGACAGACATCTTCACATACCTAGGATGCATAGTAACACCAGATGGCAGGGCAGGCAAAGACATCAACATCAGAATGAATAAGGCAAGAACAGCCTTTTTTTTAGCCTAAACAACATCTGGAAGTCCTCTCAATACAGCACAAGCACAAAATTAAGATTATATCAGAGCTGTTTGCTTTCTGTGCTTCTCTATGGTGTGGAATGCTGGAGAGTTACAGAGAAGGAAATGTCGAAATTGTCCTCTTTTCACACAACATGCCTATGAAAAATTCATCGAATCTTTGTACTGCACATATTTCCATTATTGTGCCCAGTTTCATAAATATCAGTTACATTGTCACAGCCTGAAATTAGACTAATTATCCCACTGATAAATGAGAGGTCAACATGCTTTGGGATTTCACAGTCTTGAATGTTATTAATAAAGTACTCATAAAATATACATCTCGTCCTTATATCGACTTGGACAACTTTGGCCAGCTCTGACATCATACTTCACAATGCTTTTTACTTCTTTTATAAAGCCTGTGCAACAATAATATGAAGGAAACCTCTATCTGAAAAACCCAATTTCTTCAATGATCATGCACTGCTTACAACACAAGGCAGATTTGGTTAAGTGAAAACAACAATGCTTATAATCAAATCAGCTACCGAGCCATGAAAACTACGCCGATATCAGAGATGCACAAAGCTACTAGATTACAGACATTGTCCTATAGAAGAGACACAAAAAGCATGATCCAGATGGTTACAACAGTATGCCAACGAAGCCAATGAAGGCAAGACTAGATGATCTGGCATTGGGATGTCTAAATTGTAGCAGCTTTGTCCATCAGGGAAAAAGACTTAAAAGACAGCATCAAGAAGACCTATCCATGAAGACAACACTGCTGAAGCCCACCCTATACCTTGTACCACTGGAACAGGTCAGCAGCACCCTCCAAATGAATACATCAATCAGTGGTCTCACAATTGGATATCTTCTTTATTGGTCCTGAAAAGAACGTTGGTTGTGTTGTGTCCATTTACAGCAAAGCTGCAATATTTGCACCTTTCGGCCAACACATTCGACTTTGGTATGGCATTTTTTAATATGAAAATAATGATCTGCAAAAATGAATGGCAACAGTGAGTATGATCCAAGAAAGCTATCCTGAACAATCATGGATACATGCCTACACGGATGGATTAGCAACAAATGCTGTTAAGAATGGAGGCCCCAATATCTTCATCTCATATCCTGACAACCACTTTGAGACAAGGCATGTTCCCACTGGTAAATTATGTTCCAACTATACAGCTCTAGAGTTCAAGCTCTAGAGCAGGCTGTAAAAATGATTTATAACACCAACTCTGACTGCCACCAGGTAGTCATCCTCACAGATGCACTGTCTGTACTGCAAGCTCTCAAGGGTGGTAAAATCCCTCATCTGAGAAAAGAACTAAGCAAGGTAGCTTAAAAAGGTGAACCATACTTCAGTGGGTACCAACCCCTTGTGGTGTAAGCAGAAATGAAAAGGCAGATAAACTTGCCAAAAAGGGAGCAGAATGTGAATAAGAAGATTATGAAGTCACATACTTTGAGAAAAAGAGCAATCCAGGCTTTCAGAAGAGAACAGAATCAACACAACGACGACTACAACACTCTTGACGAGCAGGGACAGATCACCATTTTTCACCTCAAGGCATGGCATAACAAACTGAATAAACAAATGTACTAGCTCGATTGTCTGCTTCACCACTGTGCACATGTGGATTAAATGAGCAAACTGCTGAGCATGTTCTACAGAATTGTCCTCTGTATTATCAGTTAAGAAAGATATACTGGCCCAATGACTCAACACTAAACTCAAAGCTGTATGGAGCTAAAGAGGAACTCCAGACAATGGTTGAATTCATCATGAGAACTCATCTGATGGTGTAAACATCAAAGATGCGATCGCAAGAAGAAGAAGAAATCAGCTACATACTGATATACACGAAATTTAAAAAATGGTTGTTATCTGTGGAAACTGGGCCATGAGCATACTGTAGTAGTGGCCATGTGCTAGTACTAAAAAAAAAAAGAATTATTCTTACTGAAGAAATTAAACAGGGCCTAAAAAATGTCAAACTATATTTAGCCAGAATTAAATTAGAAAAGGAAATGAGTGAGAGGCTTTCAACAAATTCAGATCAAGCCTTCCTGTCCTATGCCATCTGTTCAGTTGTTTTTCCTTGTCTTTGCATACATTTCATGTCTGTCTCCATTTTCCTTCTCCTTTTGTTTCCCTCTACCTCTCTTATGTCCTAAATATAGCACCATTTTTCCAGTGTTGTTTTTCTTTGTTTGTCTTCCTTGCCAGCTTGTTACGTTTAAATTACTTAAGAAATTCAATGTGATTATTTACATCAACTGTGAAGACAAAAGTTGGCAATGGCTAAACAAAATTCTGACCTCAGTGATGCTAGACCAAATATAAGAAGCTTCAAATAAACAATCACATGGAAGAACAAACAAATTTTGAACAGCAAAATCATATGCAGGTCAGGTAGCAAGACTCAGAATCATCAATGCCAGGCACATTTATACATCAACTTTGTGGACACTGAGAATTTATTTCCAGGTGTTTACTGAAGTCTTTATTGTGTATAAAAACATACTTCAAACACTTCAGTTTGTTGTTAGTCTCAAAATTGAACCTTGTGATAACAGTATTGATTGATAGTGATTGTAAAAAATCCTTTACATAACCTTTGATTGTGTATTGCATGTCATCCAGGAGTGTTATTGGAATGGCTTCTCTAAAGATTCAGACATTAATTCCCAGACAGTTGCAGGCATCAGCAGGAAGAGATTAGGAGAGCATAAAGTAAAACAGTCAGATATATGGAGAAATGAAGGTACGCGTGTAAATAAGCTTCTTTTTTAAGCAATATTTAAAAATCAGTTGAGGCTGAATGCTGGTGCATATAATGTAGGCTCGTGTGCTGTTTTTATTGTGTTACTTCAAGATGTTTGCCAACCCATGGATCTATCTCCTTCTGGATCATTCTGTAATACTGTTTTCTTCTATAGCTAATTTATTGGAGGAGGGTTTAAAAAGTAGTCATGGTGAAATCAAGCATAAAGAGATCTTATAGCTTAAACTACCACATTAAAAAAATTGATACTGACATCTTTGATAAACTTGTCTGTAATCTAGCATGACCTGTAGTTAGAGTGGGAATAGTAGCATATTCAATATGACAGTATGCACATGCTACCAGTCTAGCTGTTGTCTGGGGACATGGGCTGTGGAAAGGGGTAGCAGAATCTGTTTTACAACTATCAGTAAAAGAGTGTTTCATACATTTATTTCCTCATGAATGAAGGATTGTAGCTTCTCTGCTTCTTAAGAAGCATGGGGTTATCACAGCATTTGTGGTGATGAATTCTCAAGTGGGCTGTTTTACCTGATGAGATTGCAAGCCCTTAGTCACGTCTGAAGCTGTGCCATTTTTGAAGCAGTTGTCCTCATCTTTTGTCTTCTTATAGAACCCCTGAAACTTCATAGATTTTTACCCATAGTGGCAGGTTACAATGGAAGATGGACTGATAGAATAAGTGAACATAGGAATAAGTACCAAAACTGCACAAGATGATCTCACTGAAGGTTGGCTCAAGTAAAAACTGCAGAAAATGTTAAATATAAGTTTCACTGGAAGAAAAGAACAAGACTGAGAATCACTGGCATATTTATACGGATACTGGAGATTAACTGTCTCTTAGCAGGTTGAGAATCCTCTGAGTAGTCTAAGAGCTAATAGGTATCCAGGCCACTGTTTCTTATGGTACTTAATTATTGGAAAGAACCCCCATTGATTAAATACAAACATGTATTAGACATCACAGTAGCATTAAAGAAAAGTCAATAACACTAATCTTGATTTCAGAAAAAAATTACTTACTTACTTACTTACTTAGTCATTCCCCTTCTACCGTGAGGTGTAGAGGTTTGGAAGAGAGAGCGTCAGACTATCCTATTGGCTGTCTTCCTCCTGGCCTGGTTTGATTCTAGTCCTCGGTCCTTCAAAGATTGTCTAATGTGGTCTTCCCAGTGGACTCTGGGTCATCCTGGGGGTCTTGATCCTTGGCTCTTTGTTTCCCATGCTTGTCGTGGTAGCCGATCTTCTCCCATTCTGCAGACAAATCCACACCATGTTAGTTGGAACTGTTCTGCGTGGGTCTGCAGGGGGTGGGATTTAAGGCCTTGATGTATCGTCTGGTTGTGTAGCATGTCTCTTCTTGTTACTTCAACCACCTTCCTCAGATACCCCATTTCTGAGGTTTGTATCTGGCTTTTGTGGGTTGTAGTCATTGCCCATGACTCGCATCCATATGTCAAGACTGGGACATAGGTGGAGCGGTATACAGCCATCTTCGTTTTCTTACCAACCTCTCTCTTGCTGAGGAATCCTCAATTTATGGCCTGAAAAAATCTCCCAGCTGCTGCTTTTCGAGTGGCCAACTCTTCTTTGATGCCTCCCTTTCGGTCAATAATAGCTCCGAGGTATTTAAAGTGGTCTACCTGCTCCAGGACCTGTTCTCCCAGCTTAATCTGATGTCTTCTTTCTTCTCATGATATCACCATGGATTTTGTTTTAGAGCTGCTTATGACCATCCCTCTCTTCTCCAGCTCTTCCTTCCAGACTTGCAGGTTGAATTGGAGATGTGCCTCTGATTTAGCAATCAGGACAACATCATCAGCAAATGCCAGCTCCGAAATACAGACCTGTCTCATCTTCCAGTACCCCACCGAATACTTTCTTGTTCTCTCCTTACATGCCTTAATGACATCGTCCATGAGGAGTATGAAAAGTTAAGGTGACAGGATATCACCTTGTCTTACACCAGTGGTGGTCCTGAACTCTTCTGACTTATGGTTTGCTGTCCTCACATATTTTTTGCAAGACTTGTAGAAGCTCTGTATAGCATGAATCAGAGGTGCTGGAATGTTCTTCCTTGCCAAACAGTCCCAAAGTTTGCTCCAGGGGACTCTGTCAAACGCCTTTTCCAGATCTATAAAACAAAGATGGATCTCACTCTTATACTCAAGAGCCTTTTCACTCAGCTGTCTGAGTGTGAAGATTAGGTCTTGTGGCTCAGCTAGGCATCGGAGTCTCTGCTCTAGGATTCTAGAGTAGATTTTACCAGGGACACTGAGAAGGGATATGCCTCTATGGTTTCCACACTGTCGATTGTCACCCTTTTTGAAAATTGGTGTTATGATGGCAATCTCCAAATCCTTTGGTATGGTCTTGTTGTACCACGCTGCCTGTAGAACCCTTAAGAATAATAGGTCGCCTGATGCTCCCATGTACTTAACCATTTCTGGTGTTATACCATCATGCCCTGCTGCTTTGCCCATCTTGATTTTCTCCAGTGCTGCCTTCAGTTCTTCCATCTTTATGTCATCTTCACCATCATGTGTTTTCTCTTCTGTGCTAGTGGTTATCATTTCTGATGCTTCACCATGCTCACCATCCAGGAGTTCTGAGAAATATTCTTTCCATCTTTCCATTACTTCCTTCGGGGCAGTAAGCAATTTGCCTTGCTTGACCTTTATAAATTTGAGAGGGCATTGTTTTTACTTTCTCATGTTCTTTAGGGTCTTATAGAACAATTTCTGGTTTTCTTGTGCATCTTTTCCAGCTTTTCTCCAAATTCTTCCCAGGACATCTGTTTTGCTGCTAGCACTTTGTTCTTTGCTTCTGTTCTGAGTATCACATATTCTCTATATTTTTCCATCTGTCCTGTTGTGTTTTTAGCTCCTAAGTATTGTTTCCATGCCATTTTCTTCTCTCTTATTTTCTCTTTGATTTCCTCTGTCCACCAAGGTGTCCTCTTTCTCTTGTTCCCAAGTCAGACTTCACTGCATGCTTCTGCTGCAGCTGTCTTTATGATATCCTTGAATTTATTCCAGAGGGTTTCCAAGTCATCAGGTCGTTTTTTCTGTGTTGCTCACCGCTGCAGCAATAAACCCCTGATATCTGGTCTTAATTTGTGGCTCTTTCAGCTTGTAGGTCCTAATGCTCATCAGAAAAAATTACAATGAATCTTTACTGATGAAAACAAAATGTCATATTGTTACTGGGCGTTTTTGTATCTTATGTTGTCATTAGTGTTGTCTGGTCTGTCAGTCTTACTAATGTGGCCGACGTATTTCTAAATGACGCGAATATCTTGTGGGTCATTACTTTTGCCTATGATGGAACCCGGTAACTCTGGAGGATGGATAAATACAGCACAACTAACTGGCAATGGATAAAAGCTGTACTCATGGTGACGACAACATGTTTTATTCTTGACGATACTTACAATAGTTCTGACAATCTTCAATAGCATGGTCATGGCAAAAAATGTACATAGAATATTACGATCACCACAGACGTTGACTGACCGCACTAGCCGCTACCACATCAAGGTTATCGAAAGCTCTATGGCAATGGATTGGTAAAATACTTGGGTTTACAACAATGACCATGATAAAATCTTGGAGCATATATATATATATATATATATGCATATATATATATGCATATATATATGCATATATATATATATATATATATAAATATATATATATATATATATATATATATATATATATATATATATATATATATATATAAATAGATATATATATATATATATTCCAAATAGCTCCTAGCATAAGCTGGACGCACTAGCAGCTGACATAGCTGGTCAAGCTGAAGCTCTGCAGTTACGTTGTAAAAGATTAAGTATCGAAGGCTAGGTACTTCAAAACAAGCCGTTTCTGGCTAAATAGTGACAGTAAAATATTCATTGTATAGATCACTCAAGAATCACATCTTTCAGATGAACATAGTTACTTCATGACTGTGTCTTCCCTAGACTAGGGTAAGAACACAAAAATCAATAACGTCTATTCACAACAATAGTTATTTGGATCTGCCTCAAGGACATAGCCCGTATCTAAACAAATCACTGCATCATACCGCGCCATACCCCGTTTAATACTGGTGCACGGTCGTACGCAAATAACATTACAACAAATATCATTGCTGTGCTCAGAAGCACGTCTGAAAATCCCAGGCATACATATGAGAGCTTTTAAACATCTGTCAACCCTCAATCAATATAAAGTACTAGCTGTAAGGACCTGCATTGCCCGGGTCTTTTCCTAGTAACTGCGTAGGAAACTTATGAAATGTCAAAATCAAACTATAATATTTTTATATTAGAGTGAAAATGAATTTTCATTTAAGTTAATGACTACCACTTTAAGTGACTATCCTCGTGCCTTGTTTACAGTAATTGCAAATCCAAGCTGCACAAAATACTGTTATTCCTTATGGTTTCACCAGAAGAGTGATTTCACTTTTGCTTTTCAATTTGCTTCCGAGTTTTTCCAAAATACTCTTATTTCTTATGATGGAATAGCAAAAGCAATTTTATTCTGCTTCCAAAATTTAGCAAGAAGCAAATTAATTAGACACATTTTCCTTTTCCGACCTGGCACACCAAGAAAGAATAGTCAGACTCATCCTTTTTTAACGTTCTTAATGCTGTTTTTCGTAGCACGTTCTTTTCAAACATATATATATTATTGCTATTTAAAAAACATGATTATTATTTTCTGTCTTACATGGTTGTTCGTCCATCACGGGTGATGAAGACCACTCTGTTCATCCAATTATTTAAGAATATGTTAGGTTAGTCTATGGGTACGAAGGTGACTGAAGAGCCCGATGCGGGCCTGGAAAGATCTTGGACAGTGTGGGCAGGGAATGTTTGCTTCATGTGAAGGTTTTATTTCACAGTCCTTTCTAGCTTGTCTCCGCTGTTCCGCTGCTGCTCTTCTGGATGATTCGCATGCTGCTGCACCTTTACGAAGAGATGTGCGCCAAGCAGTTCGGTCTTGCGCAGCAGCTTCCCATGTGTCTGGGTTTATGTCAAAGGTTTTCAATGACGTCTTTAACGTGTCTTTGAAGCGCTTCTTTTGGCCACCATGGGAGCGTTTACCCTTCTGCATCTCACCATAAAAGAGTATCTTTGGCAGTCGATGGTCTGGCATGCGGACTACATGACCTGCCCAGCGAATTTGTGACTGCATCAGAATAGTATCAATACTAGGGATACCAGCTCTGTCAAGAACGGCGGTATCCGGGATCTTGTCTTGCCATTTGATGTTCATTATCTTCCTGAGACAGACTGTATGGAAGTGGTTTAGCTTCTTTACGTGGCGCCTGTATACAGTCCATGTTTCACATGCATATAGCAGCACTGGAAGCACCGCAGCTCTGTACACCTTCAGCTTTGTCTGTAGACTAATGCCACTTCGATGCCAAACGTTGGTGTATAGTCTGCCAAATGTGCTGCTGGCTTTGGAGATCCTGGTGTTCACCTCATCATCAATGACAATGTTTTGGGATAGTGTGCTACCAAGGTATGTGAATCTGTTCACAACATTCAGTTTCTCACCATTAACCTTGATGACTGGCTCAGTATAAACTGTGCCAGGAGCTGGTTGGTACATGATTTCTGTTTTCTTCGTGTTGATGGTAAGCCCAAAGTTGGCGCAGGCTTCGGAGAATCTATCCACACTATGCTGCAGATCAGCCTCTGAGCCAGCATTGAGGGCACAATCATCAGCAAACAGAAGATCTCTGATGGTGTGTGTGATTTGACCTTGGTTTTTGCTTGAAGCCTCCTAAGGGTAAACAATTTTCCATCAATACGATAACTAATGTCGATTCCTGTGTCCCCGTCTCTAAAAGCATCAGTCAGCATAGCAGAAAACATGATACTGAACAGAGTCGGTGCAAGTACGCACCCTTGTTTAACTCCATTTGAGACGGGGAAAGGCTCTGATAGCTCACCGTTTTCCTGAACTCTAGCCTGCATTCCATCATGCAGTTGCTGCACTATTGTGATAAATTTCTTTGGGCAGCCGTATTTTGCCATGATCTTCCATAGACCCTCTCTACTGACCGTGTCGAACGCCTTTGTCAAGTCGATGAAAGCTGTGTACAGGTCACAGTGCTGTTCTTGGCATTTTTCTTGTAGCTGTCTTGCAGCGAACACCATATCTGTGGTTCCACGTTCTTTCCGGAATCCACACTGACTTTCAGGTAAAAGACCTTTGTCAAGATGAGCCGTAAGGCGATTCAAAAGGATTCTGGCGAATATCTTCCCAGCGATTGATAAAAGAGAGATGCCTCGATGATTGTTGCAGTCTTGGCGATTACCTTTACGTTTATATAGATGTATAATTGAGGCATCTTTGAGATCGTGTGGGATGGTTTCACTCTGCCACATTTGCTGGAAGATCATATGAAGTTTCTCTATCAGAACTGAACCAGCCATCTTTATAAACCTCAACAGGAATTGAATCGGAGCCAGGGGCCTTTCCACTAGACAGTTGACGAATCGCTTTTTTAGTTTCCTCCAGAGTTGGTACATCATCTAATGCTTCATTTATAGGAATTTGGGGGCAGGCGGATGATGGCTTCGTCGTTAATAGATGATGGCTGGTTCAAGATATTATTAAAATGTTCAGCCCAGCGTTGGAGCATTTTTTTCCTTGTCTGTAATTAGTGTTTTTCCATCTGCATTAAGGAGGGGAAATGATCCTGATGATGTTGGACCATAGACCGCTTTGAGTGCAAGGTAAAAGTTTTTCAAGTCATGGCTGTCAGCAAAGCCTTGGAGCTCATCTGCTTTATTACTCAGCCATGAATCCCGCATCTGGCGTAGTTTATGTTGGACGATTCTACGCATGTTGTTGAAAGCGTCTTTCTTGGATGTAGATTTTGGATCATTTAAATATGCTTTATGGAGATGGTGTTTCTCAGCCAACATCTGCTTTATATCATCTGAGTTCTCATCAAACCAGTCATTTTGTTTCTTGATGGAAGGACCCAGGACCTCTGTAGCAGTGTTGTAGATCTGCTCACTTAGGGCTGCCCAATTTGTTTCCACACTTTGGCCGTCTAGCGAGATAGATTTGAGACGGTCTTCTAAGGTGTCAGTAAATGACTGTTTGATTTTTGTCTTCTTTAGTTTGGTGACATCCAGCCTCTTTTGAGTTTTCTTCCCCTGAGGGCGCCTGGCTGGTTGGATACGAATTTTAAGTTTAGATACAATGAGGCGATGATCAGTCCAGCATTCGGCACCACACATGGACTTGGTCACCCGGACATCTTGCCTGTCCTTCTTCCTAACAATTACATAGTCAATTAGGTGCCAATGCTTTGAGCGAGGGTGCATCCAGGAGGTCCTGTTGCGGGTAGGAAGTCGAAAAATGGTGTTGGTGACAAGGAGGTCATGTTCTGCGCAAGTCTGGAGGAGACGAAGTCCATTACTGTTACAGCGACCCACGCCGTACCTACCAATAGTGCCATTCCAGGAGATGTTATCTGAGCCTACTCTTGCATTAAAGTCACCAAGAATGATGAGCTTATCTGCTTTAGGAACTGATGCAATGACTGCATGTAGTTCTTCGTAAAACTTATCCTTGACATCATCATCCTGGTTTGTCATAGTTGGTGCATACGCGCTAATGATGGTGGCATGTTTTCTTCCATAGAACAGAGGGATCTTGACCGTCATGAGTCGGTCATTTATTCCCTTTGGGGGCCCCGCTAACTTCCTGACAATTGCTGTTTTGATTGCAAATCCAACCCCTGCTTCTCGTCTTTCTTCAGTTCCTCTTCAGCTCCAAAAGAATGTATAACCTGCACCCTTTTCGCAAAGTTGGCCCTCGCCTGCAAGTCGAGTCTCACTCAGTGCTGCTATGTCAATGTTGTACCTGGCCAGTTCTCTCCCAATCAGGGCAGTTCGTCTCTCAGGTCTGTTTGCGTTAAAGTCTTTGTCAAGTAAAGTGCGCACATTCCATGCGCCTAGAATGAGGGGGAAAAATCTGTCCTTTCTTTTTCTTATATGTCGACCGCCGAAGTAGGGTACCCACCAACCGCGGTAAGCTGGTTAGGTAATGGTGAAGCAGGCAATGTTTAGGGCACCTTTTCTAGCCCCTTCCTCATGCCATGGAGGTGAGCAGTGCTTTCCTAAAGAGGGCTGCTCAGACACTCAGGGGGCTGCCGAATCCCACTGCTGCTCCGATCAGTGGAATACGACCATATGGCCTGAGCCGCCTGTGTGTAGGTCTGCGACTACGACTGCCAGCATACCCACGCCTGCCGCTTCGCCGCTCGCCCATCGCCACAGGACTTGTTGTGAGTGGATGGATGAATGGATGAATGGATGAAAGAGGGACTTGCGCGGTGATTTGGATTAAAGTGAGGAAGATTTGCGCAATTCGTCGACCTCACTCTCTCGCCTGGGTCCATCTCAATCCAGTGGCAAGACAAGTCAAGACGACTGGAGATGAAGTCAGGTGCAGTGGATGACCATGGCTTTCTACTGGATTCGATAGACTGCGCGGAAGAAACCACCTGTTGGTTCAACGGGCATGACGGCGATTACCAGCAACGCGCTGTCTTACATACTTCAAATATGAAAGGCATAGTGATTGTGTTGAGCTGTATTTTAAAAATAAAAGTTTCTCTTTTCGGTGAGACATGACCTATTCAACCTAGACATATGGATAACGCCTGTTATATTAGGACACATGGCTAAATAAAGATCTTTCGTTCTGGTGTAGTGTTCAGCTTTGAGCTAGTTTCTTTTTTTTTTTTTTTAAATTATCAAAAATTTAAAAAAACTTAAGTGTTGCCTTATTTTGGCGAGGCGCACCTCATTTAAGACTGGCAGCTGTCCAATTGTAGATAACCATTCGGTCCAGCAATGTGATAAAGACCTTTTTCTTAATAAATGATGTTGCGGTCTGATTCAGTTATGAAGATTTTAGAAAAAAAATAAATATTTGCCTCGTTTTGGCAAGACGCGTTCCGTTCAACCTTGCCGGTTAAATTAGGGTGCATGTCCGAATTAGTGGAAATCTTAGAATCTTTAGAAATAGTTACTTACTTACTTAGTCGTTCCCCTTCTACTGTGAGGTGTAGAGGTTTGGAAGAGAGAGCACCAGACTATCCTATCAGCTGTCTTTGTCCTGGCCTTGTTCCATTCTAGTCCACGGTCCATCAAAGATTGTCTAATGTTGTCCTCCCAGTTGACTCTGGGTCGTCCTGTGGGTCTGGATCCCTGGCTCTTTGTTTCCCATGCTTATCGTGGAAGCCAATCTTCTCCCATTCTGCAGACATGGCCAAACCATGATTTAGAAATAGTTGCAGTTATTTATTGTTATGGAACTTGTTCCCCAGTATAATGAGCTAGATTTCACGAAGCATCTTACTGTCTAATATTTGGTGTATAACTTGGAAGAACAGACTCCCTCCAGACAGTACATACACAAATGTTTGACAGAAGTCTGGGTCACAGTTCCATACATATAATCTCAACAGCATAGTCCTGGACATCAGTAACATTAGTACAAAATACTTGCCTTGTTAGAATATGTGGTACAGTCATTCTAACATACTGGCAAACAATGCATTCAATGTAAGTGCGGCATTCGCTCCTCGCACATATATCTCTCTTTGGTCTAATCACCAGGCATCCAAATACCTCCAGAACTTCACAGAACTGGAAAACCACAACACGATTATAAACAATAATGCATAATGGTCTTACCATAGTCATCCTTCTGGCATGGGAAAATGATGCGCCTCTTAATCCATCCACTTCCGAGCGCAAGACAGGACACAACGCGCTGGTAAACAACAATATCTGAAGGCCTTGTAGATGCACATTACATGGAACATCATTGTGTCACATCCTTCTTCTTCTTCTTCGTTCGTCCTGAAAAGGACGGTGGTTGCGTTGTGTCTGTTTACGCCTAAGCTGTGATATCTGCACCTTTCGGTCGACACATCCGACTTCTGCACGGCATTTTTTAGGACCGGGTTTGCCTTCCCATTTCGATCCACACTTGCTCAGCCAGACTGCACAGCTGCAGACTGTTTCCAGGACCACCACGTGGAGGTGGAGTGCGGTCTTGACCAGCTCTGGTTAGCTGGTCCTGACGCAGGCAGTCAAGCTATGAGTCGCTGACTGCGGTCTCTATTGCTGCGTCTTGAGGTCCCGTGTCACATCCAATATATCATAATCAAAATCACAGACACTATTCACATACTCTAATAAACTATGGATAGCCACAGACTCCCCTAACATCTCAGCATACTTCTCAGACAAGTATGCTAACTACATTCACTCCACACGCTTTTCACATGTGCCCGTAAACCTTGATTCACACATGTACGCCCCTGAGTATTCTTCAATCATGCTTTGTGCTTCTAAAAGTGAACTTTAAATGTAACATTCCAAGCTTGCATACTTCAATAATAATACAATCTAAACAGGTTACACCATTCTCTACCCACACGCATGTATACACATCATGTATATCATGACACACACATATGTATAAGGCAGTTCCCAAATGTTTGTTTTATATACAGTTAAATGTACTGTGATTTTTTTATCATGAAATTTATGATCTTACGGGTAATGATAATATATTATTTTGTAGCAAAGAGTTTTAGTTGTGACAGAAAAGATTATTAAAAGTATTTCCCTTATTTTCATTTTACCTAGTATGGGACTTAATTTGCTCTGGCAAGGGAAATAATCTAACTTAGTGAGGTTATCAGATTCAAAATAAATAATCTGAGTGATAACAGATTATTTAATATATGTGATTATCAACATCACTTTTCTTTATTTTACAACACATTTAAAAGTATCACACTTTTAGTGTAAATGAAAATCTAAAAAAAAAAAGTTTATTCTGCATTAAATATTAATATTGCAAAATTGTGATGCAATTAATTTTAAAATACAGGTTCTAATTGTAACAGAACTGTATTGAAACACAACAAAATTAATGACAGTCACAGTTACCCATGAGCATTGTATGCCTCTGTTATTTTCTTTTATGCATTAAAGTATAACTGACTCCAATACTCTTATTAACCAAAAATAAGAAAGTTGCATTTTATCAAAACTGATTGCGATTGTTTCAGATTATTGCTATAGCAGTGGCCATGTTGTAAACATATAACCAACTCGATTTAAAAAAAAAAAGACAAATGCAGTCCCATGGCAGATACTGCTGTAGAGTAGTTAAGTGATAAAATAAACATTTTTGAACACGCATTGAAATGTATTCATGCACTATCTGCAGGCATTGTATGCCTCCTGCTTTACAATTTTTCTGTGGGCACATAATTTTATTTTTTTTAAATTACGTTCTGAAAGAGCCAACAAATTTAGTGTCTAGGTATACCATTGTAGGCATCACTGAAAATGGGCACAACTCATTTTATCAAAAACAAAGTTTGAATTTTACTGATACAGTACTGTTACTCCACAGATCTATCAGGTAATATCATAACTCATTTTATCAAAAACAAAGTTTGAATTTTACTGATACAGTACTGTTACTCCACAGATCTATCAGGTAATATCATGAGGTTTTTTTCTTGTAAAAAAAGTTTTAGTACTGAGAGAAAAATAAATATTATTTACAATATAATATTTGTAATCATTTAAGGACTGTTTGGAAGGAAGTAATTCAGACATAAATTGTTATTACTCATTTCTGACACCCAAGGGAAGTAATCAAACAATAAAAATATTAATGAATATATATGATTAGCGACCACATTAAAAAACGTTTCGTAGTATGCAATACACCATGAACTATAAACAGAAACAGAATACTTCTTAAATAATCTTAATTTGCATAACTTTTAAATCATACTTAATATGATGCCACAAAACATACAGAATTAACATTTTTTGTGCATGCCTTGATTATCTGAAGTTTTTATTATTATTTTTTATTCAATGAATTTCAGGTGACCATTCCTATAACCAGCGCTCCCGCCTATACTCTAGTGTTGACATTCCAGATTTGAAAATTATGAACAGTTTCATAAAGAGTGAACCAGTGCAAAATGCTGCATTCAATCAAGTGTTGCCAGAATTCACAGAAAACATTGTGAATGAAATGAAAGCTGATGTAAGTACGGCAGCTGCAACACTAAATACAGACAATAACATTGAATCAAGATTAAAAGAGGTACAATCATCAAATGTCACAGACTCTGAGATAGTGACTGTAGACATAAATCTGACTCCTGAGATTTACACTGCAGTCTTACAAAATGAAAACTGCAACAGGAAATCAACAATAGTCTATGATGATTGTGCTCTCAACAGTGGAAGTAGAGAAGGTTTTAAATTGTGTTCCAGTGTACAATCAGATGAAATAATAATAAGTACAAAAGAGAAACTTTTCAGCTGTCGTGTTTGTGGAGTACAGGTTAGCAAGAAAGGTGACCATAATGAACATAAACTTTCACATATAAGAGAAAAGTGTTATATAAGTAATGTTGGTAATGTAGAATTAGCTACAAAATCCAGTCTATGTCAACAAGAAAGAATACAAAAAGCACAGAATCATTCTAAATATGATCTTATTGGTATGGGGGCAGCTCATGTTGGTTATCTAAAGGCACATGTAATGCAGCATAAAGAAGAACTGCCTAACAAGTGTGATGGTCTTAGTAGGTTTTCTAAGACTGATTATCCAAAGAAACCCATAATGCAGCATAATGGTGAGACACATTACAAATATGATGTCAGTGGAGCAGAATTTTGTAAAAGTGATCACAAGGTGACAAATACAGAAGGAGAATCTTACATGTCTGATGAACTTACAGGACAAAAACTTCATTTAAAATGGTACAAAAGTCAACATACAGAAGAAAAACCTTATAAATGTGATGTTTGTGGAGCAGAATTTTCTCATAGTGGTGCTTTAAAGAGTCACAAAAGGACACACACAGGAGAGAAACCTTATAAGTGTGATGTTTGTGGAGCAGAATTTTCTCATAGTGGTGCTTTAAAGAGTCACAAAAGGACACACACAGGAGAGAAACCTTATAAGTGTGATGCTTGTGGAGCAGAATTTTCTCAAAGTTGTGCTTTAAAGAGTCATAAAAGAACACATACAGGAGATAAAACTTATGTATGTGATGTTTGTGGAGCAGAATTTTCTCAAAATAATCATTTAAAGAGTCACATTAGGACACACACAGGAGAGAAACCTTATTCGTGTGATGTATGTGGTGCACACTTTTCTCAAAGCGGTGCTTTAAAGACACACATACGTACACACACAGGAGAGAAACCTTATCGGTGTGATGTTTGTGGAGCAGAATTTTCTCGAAACAATCATTTAAAAAGTCACAATAGGACACACACAGGAGAGAAACCATATATGTGTGATATTTGTGGAGCAGAATTTTCTCATAGTGGTGCTTTAAAGAGTCACAAAAGGACACACACAGGAGAGAAACCTTATAAGTGTGATGTATGTGGAGCCCAATTTTTTGATAGTAGTGCTTTAAAGAGACACAAAAGGACACACACAGGAGAGAAACCTTATAAGTGTGATGTTTGTGGAGCAGAATTTTCTCAAAATGATAATTTAAAGAGTCACAAAAAGACACACACAGGAGAGAAACCTTATAAGTGTGGTGCTTGTGGAGCAGAATTTTCTCAAAGTTGGGCTTTAAAGAGTCATAAAAGAACACATACAGGAGAAAAACCTTATGTATGTGATGTTTGTGGAGCAGAATTTTCTCAAAATATTCATTTAACTGAACACAAAAGGACACACACAGGAGAGAAACCTTATAAGTGTGATGTTTGTGGAGCAGAATTTTCTCGAAATAATCATTTAAAGAATCACATTAGGACACACACAGGAGAGAAACCTTATTCGTGTGATGTATGTGGTGCACACTTTTCTCAAAGTGGTGCTTTAAAGACACACAAACGTACACACACAGGAGAGAAACCTTATCGGTGTGATGTTTGTGGAGCAGAATTTTCTCAAAATAATCATTTAAAAAGTCACAATAGGAAACACACAGGAGAGAAACCTTATTCCTGTGATGTTTGTGGAGTAGAATTGTCTCATAGTGGTGCTTTAAAGAGTCACAAAAGGACACACACAGGAGAGAAACCTTATATGTGTGATGTTTGTGGAGCAGAATTTTCTCAAAATGGTCATTTAAAGAGTCACAAAAGGACACACACAGGAGAGAAACCTTATGAGTGTGATGTTTGTGGAGCAGAATTTTCTCATAGTGGTGCTATAATGAGTCACAAAAGGACACACACAGGAGAGAAACCTTATAAGTGTGATGTATGTGGAGCACAATTTTTTGATAGTGGTGCTTTAAAGAGACATAAAAGGACGCACACAGGAGAGAAACCTTATAAGTGTGATGTTTGTGGAGCAGAATTTTCTCAGAATGCTACTTTAAAGAGTCACAGAAGGACACACACAGGAGAGAAACCATATAAGTGTGATGTTTGTGGAGAAGAATTTTCTCGGAGTGCTGCTTTAATGAGACACAAAAGGACACATACATGAGAGAAACCTTATAAGTGTGATGTTTGTGGTGTGAGCTTTTTTAAATACACTACTCTAAGAAGGAATACAGGGGAAAAGCCATATAGTTGTGATCTTTATGGTGATGCATTTTCTCAGGCTACTCAGATAAAGAGACATGTGTTGAAACTCATTAGAGAAATGTATTAATGTGATGTTTGTTGTGCTAGGTTTTCTCAAGTCTGTATTCTAAAATTACACAAAAGAAGGCACACTTGAGAGGGATTTTCTAAGTGTGATGTTTGTGATGTTAGTTTTTCTCAAGTCTTTTTTCTAGAACAGCACACAAGAAGACATACTTAAGAGAAAATTTCTGTTGAGTTTACCCAAGTCTGAATTCTAAAACTGCGCATTAGGTGCACATCAGAGAAAATTTATGTGATGTTTACCTTAGACAATTTGTAAGTGTGATGGTTGTAATGCAAGTTTCCTCATTCATTATTCTTCAGCTCCCTATTCACAAAATATCTTGATGGTTTAAATTATCTAGGCTTTTCTTGTGGTTTTTCTACCATTCTGAAACATGTTGAGTTAAAGTCATGAGCTCCAGTTTCTCCAGCTTAGTTTGCATTTAAAGGATCATTACATAGGGGGTTCCTAGCTAGGAGTAAGAAGTGTGTGACATACTGTGCATTCCCTGCCATCCATGAGGGCTGTCCAACTATGTAGAGCTAAATTACTGTTCTCTGGTTCTGGGTTCTCCCTTGAAACTGTCATGTCCTACCCAGAGCCACTTCTTAGTTCCCTTGCTTATCAGTTGGTCCATAGTGAGATCCTTCAACATGCAGTCAACCAGGTCAAAGCTAAAGAATCACGTCTGGGTATCAAAGCTAGTGTGCAATGCTGGGTTCTCAATGTGTTTCACCACAGAGGGAATCCCTGGAAGTGTGTGGATGATTTCAAGCGTCATTGATGGTTGTAATTAGAACCACAGAGGTTCACTTATACATATGTATACTGTAGCATTGTGTATAGCTGGTGGTCAATTAAAGATGACTCCATATATGCCTCCATGCATCTCAGCAAGATAAATGTAATCTCTGTGGTGCTATATTTTGTGATATACTGTGTGGCCTCTGCCTGTTATCTAAGAACATTTTCAAACATACAGAAAAGAAGCCATGTAATTATGATGTTTATGATGCAGTGTTTTCTATGGATGCTCAAATTGTCCCATTAAAAATAAAAGTGCTGTAAATATTAATGTATGCTACTTTTTTTTGTTTTTTTGTGTCACATTGAGAGACTAAAGATATACAATCAGCAATATTTTTCACTTTTCTTAGACTCAGTGGGGCCTCAACAAATGTATGCCAAGCCATTACGTCCTGTGTCATCTGTTCAATGTCTTACCATAACTTTTAAAAAAATATCTTTCATGTCTGCCTCCAGTTCCCATCTGAAAGTGGTTTTCTTTTTTAATTCCTTCTATCTCTCTAAAAATAAATAAATACATATACATGTGTACACACACAAATTGGTACATATTACCACCTCAACAAAAATTAAAGATATTAGCTGTGTTGAGTGTAACAGTTGCACAGATAAAATAAAAGAAAGACATGAGAGCACTGGACATAAATCAAGCAACCTGGGAGGATGAAGCTGCCAGTCACAACAAGTAGTGATGTTTTCTGCGGTGCCACCACAGATTGGGCAGAAACAAGCTCACATAATAGTCATTTAAGGAATCACAAAAGAAGAAGAAAATCTCGAAAATAACACCAGGAAAATAAGCAGATGATGGCTGTCACCTCTGGTGTGCTTTCCCATATTCAGTTATGACTCAAGGTGCTATTATATATATATATATATATATATATATATATATATATATATATATATATATATATATATATATATATATATATATTTTTGTGTGTACAGGGTGTCCATAAAAGATTGTACCCTTTTCAAACAATTTATTCTCGGCCCCATGATGTGATGCGGGGACACTTTCTATCACAAAAGTAAGATAATCTCTGCAAGTTTTTAAGCATACCTTACAAAGAATCAATATGTGCACCCTTCGTGACGCAACATATCTAGTCGATAGTTCATTTCTTCCAACACTTGAATCAGCATGTCTCCTCTAACAGCAGCAATGGCTACAGTGATCCACTCTCTCAGCTCCACCAGATCTCGAGGCAATGTTGGGACAAAGACCTTGTCCTTGATGAAGCCCCACAAAAAGAAATCACATGGTGTCATTTCAGGGGACCTCTGGGGGCTATCTCAGCAACACTGCATCATCAGTACCACTGCGACTGATCCACCGTTCTGGGAGATGCTTATTGAGGTACCCTCTCACTGCTCCGTTGTAGTGGGGTGGAGCTTCATCTTGTTGGAAAATGAAATCCCATGAGTCCTCTTCAAGTTGGGGCATCATCCAATTGTCGAGCATGTCTAGGTATGAGAGTCCAGTAATGGTTTTATCCACAAAGAAAAATGGCCCATAAAGCTTCCTTCTGGATATGGCACCAAAGACGTTTAACTTTGGAGAATCTCTGTTATGCTCAATGACTACATGAGGTTGTTCTGAACCCCAGATCCGGACATTGTGTCTGTTGACTCTGCCGCTGATGTGGAAGGTAACCTCATCACTGAACATGAGCCTCTCACTGAAATCATCATTCTGTGATAACAGACATTTTTTTTCTCATATTCTACCTCACATATTCTGCCTTCTGTTGTTTGGTCGGCGCCATTTTGCAAAAACAGGTCGCTTGCACACGGCAGGTATTTCAAGTGAAACTTTCGCAGTTGAGTTGCAATTGATAATTGTTACATGTCTCTCTACACACTGGTCAAATAGGTGGGGGAAAAAAGAAATACGTACATTCTTTTATGGACACCTTGTATATATATATCACAAAACACAACCTAAGAACTGCTGGACTAATTTTTGTGTTTTGTATTTTACATTCAGGCAGAAAAAACTGTCCAGTTGCAGATTTGATCAAAATCTGATAAGAATGAAGCGCACTTGAGTCCTCTCAGTTGGGGCTGTATGTGTTTGTTTTAGAAACACTCCATCAGTTTATCACTTGTCTTATTTTTAACTGTCAGCATATTGTGAGCTGTTTTCATTTCAAGTGATTTCATGTAATGTAGATACTACAACTTCTTATCACAGTTCTCACTAGAATGTTTGATTTGTGTGTGTTTCTTTATTAACTAGTAGTAAGTACCACAAACCACCTGGATTTTGCACTGGAAAAATGTCCTTCGCAGGGCAGACAGGGAAAACTAGGTTTTCTTTGCTGTTTTGCTGCTCTTGCATCTTTGTGTTCTTTTGTCTCTCAGAATATGTAAACTTGAAAACGGAATGTATTTTGTAAATGATAGAAAAATTGCAACGAAAAACATCAGTATATCAGGATTTTCGATGCATTGGCGAACTCTGGAGTTACCCGTGCATCATTCAAACACTCAGTGCTATATCAACAAAGACCTATTCTCTCTAAATTTATGATCAATGGAAATAAGAGTCTTCTTCTTCTTTGATCCTTAGCTACCGACCGTCAAAGCAGTCAGTGGACATTGTGCCTGGTGGCGTCTTGTAGGGCAACAACAAATTAATTCCACTTTGCTCAGTCAGCAGCCATCCTTCGTACAGTGCCCCAACTCTGGTTCATTCTTTGCATCTCAGCCTCCACAGTCCTCCGCCAAGTTGTTTTTGGTCAGCCTCTCTTTCATTTTCCTTCAGGGGTCCATAGCATAGCTGTTCTTGTGATGGCATCGGGGTCTCTTCTGAGGACATGGCCAACCCAGTTCCAGCATCTGCCAGCTATGATGGTGTGCATGTCCTCTTGCTTGCTCCGAGTAAGCAGATCTTGGTTGGTGATGGTATTCGGCCAAAAGATTCGGAGAATTTTTTCTTAGGCATGTTGTGTGAAAAGAGGACAATTTCGACATTTCCTTCTCTGTAACTCTCCAGCTCTCCACGCCATAGAGAAGCACAGAAAGCACACAGCTCTGATATAATCCTAATTTTGTGCTTGTGCTGTACTGAGAGGACTTCCAGATGTTGTTTAGATTAAAAAAGGCTGTTCTTGCTTTGTTCATTCTTTTGTTGATGTCTCTGCTTGCTCCGCCGTCTGGTGTTACTATGCATCCTAGGTATGTGAAGGCATCTGTATGTTCCAGTTGCTGATTCCTTACTGATATGGGCTCAGGGTTCCTCACATTGAGCGTCATGACCTCTGTCTTCTTTAGGTTGATGTTCAAGCCCACCTGCTGGCTATATTTATTAAGTCTATCCATTTTTTCCTGGATGTGTTGATGTGAATGTGCTAGCAGTGCAATGTCACCTGCATATTCCAGATCTTCCAATGTAGAAAATGTAGTCCATCTTATTCCTCTTGGATTGCCCTCTGTTGTCTGGCGCATCACCCAGTCTATGACTGTTAAAAATAGAGTGGTTGATAAGGAGCATCCCTGTCGTACTCCTGTCTTCACTTCAAAGGTTAGGTTGCTCTGCCCAATGCTACACGTAAAGTTGGCATAGAGGCTTTTTATGATTGACACTATGCAGCTTGGAATTCCATAAGCCCTCAGTATTTTCCATTAACTGTCCCTATGTATACTGTCAAAAGCCTTTTCAAAATCAACAAAATTAATGTACAGCTGTCTTTGCCATTCTGAGCACTGGTCTATAATGTTCTTGAGGGTAAATATATGATCTACACATCTTCTGTTCTTTCTAAATCCTGCTTGTTCTTTCCTCAGTTTGTGGTCTATTGCTTTTGAGATTCTCTGTATAATTATCTGCCTAGTATTTTGCTGGGAACTGAGAGAAGAGTTATTCCTCTCCAATTATTGCAGTCTGTAAGATCTCCCTTCTTGGGCAATTTGACAATTATTCCTTTTCTCCACTCTGTTGGTGTTGTCCCTGTTTTCTAGACTTGTGCAAATAGTGGTTCTAATAGTTCTGCTGCTAGCTCTGGGTCTGTCTTAAATAGCTCTGCATTTAAGTTATCATGACCAGGAGCTTTTCCATTCTTTAACCCTTTGATTGCTGTGATGATTTCTTCTTTTCATGGGATGTCTGTATTAACATCTAGATCATTTTCAGCCTCAGGAACATTCAATTGTGTCTCTGGTGGTTCCTTATTCAGAGTTTCTCTGAAATGCTCTGCCCATCTTGTTTCCTGTCCCTCTACTGTCGTGATGAGATTTCCGTGCTTATCTCTTACTAATGTAATATTGTTTGCACCTCGTTTTCCACTGATGATTTTAGTTATTTTGTATACTGTGCTTTGTTCATTTCTCAGTGCTGCCTCTTCTGCCTGTCTTGCAAGGTCATCCAGAAATGTCCTTTTGTTAGCACGGGTTTGACGTTTTACTTCCTTGTCCAGCTGACTGTAATGTTCACTATATATTGCCTTTAACCTGGGAGACTTGCTTCTGTTTTCTTTCTTTTCATTTCTTTTCTCTTCGCTATGGTGTTTAGCGCATCTGGTGTTATCCAGTCTTGGCTCTTTCTTTCCTGGAATCCCAAGCATGACTTGCTGCTTTCCTGTATATTGTTGAGATGGTGTTGAATCTCTGGTCAACATCATCGGTCTCTGTTCTTTCCTGGCTTTTGATAATCTCATATCTTCTCTTTACGTTGACCACAAAAGCTTTTCTGGTGAGGGGATCCTTCAGTTTCGTGATGTTGTATCTTTTCTGTTTGACTGCAACTGGTCCAGCAGCTCTGAGTTTCACTTTCAGTCTTGCTACTACTAGGTGATGATCACTTCCCCCATCTGCGCCTCTTCTTACATTCACGTCTTGTAGTGCATGTCTCCATCTGCCATTGATCATTATATGATCTATCTGGTTTCTGTCACATCCGTTTGGTGATTCCCATGTTAACTTGTGCACTTCTTTGTGTTGAAATTCCTCATCTCTGCTGTGATTTGTCTCAGCTTTCCTGCCTCATTCATAGTTCTGACGTTCCAAAAACCAATTCTGGTTTCGTGTTTTGCGGTCGGGGCATCCGTTTTCATGCCAGTGGCTTCCTTTCGGCTTTCACCACCGTCAGTCATACGAGCCTGAGACTCCGGATGTCCGTCCCGCAGCAAAGTTTTTCCATTTATTGTTGTTTCCGTAACGTGCGATTTTTTTTACATAGACAGGGGTGTCAGCCCTGTGCTAAAACCCCCAACCTGGAGGACCAGAGTACCAGCTTTTGTCTGACCCCTACCCATGCAGACCTGTCCAGCTTGGTTGAACCTACCAGGTTTAATCTCCCACTGGCATAGCTCTGGGGATTGTCAGGGTACACAAGCCGCCATACCGCTACAAGGTATAGGTACCATTGATGGCAGGGAAATAAGAGTGATTTGGCCTCATTTTCATATAAAAAACTGCCCCCAGTTGATGACGAATTAGTTGCACAAATTTTGAAGTAATGACAAAGTTGTCTTTTTAATTGTGCTTCTGAAAGCTGGATCCCTGAAAATCTTACATCCATAGATTGGCCATTGTTATGATTAAAATTCATAACGATTGCATCGGTATAATAGGAAGCTCAAAAGGGCTCCCTGTTTGTTTATTTTATACTGAGTCACTTATTAATACATGAAGTGACGTCATGCCAATATGGTTTATTTGGCAGACGTGAAACTAAAAATACAGAAGTGAGGAGATTGTCTACTAGGGTCTTCTACCATTGTTTGTCATGGCGAGTGGACACATGTGTTTGAGCTCCTGAATTTCACTATATATATCCCTGTTATTCCATCACACGATCTTCTGTGAGGTGTTTCTAGTTATCTGCATTTACAGGAAGTATAGCTTCTCAGTGTCGATTGTGAATATATATTTAAAATGTTGAGAATGAAAAGGACAGCGTTCCAGACATGAACGGAGTGCCTATCGTTATATCGATGACTGCATATAATATACCATTTGTATATTGGCTTGAACTGTATTGAATGTGGAGCAGCGTTGTAATCTTAATAAAAATGTATACCGTCCACTTCATCTGTTGTGGCTCAAATAAGTGTGTTTGATGTTGGCCTGTTTCAGTGTCTGATATGACTATTTTGCCAGGAGGGTTTTTTGCATGAAGAAGCAGATAAGTAGATTTATTGATTCATGCAGTTTGAGGATTGAAGATTCTCATTTGACAGGGTTTTTTTTTAAATATTTTATGTTTCTTTGTATCCACATGTTTGTGTGATAGGCGGGTTGGTTGGTGGGACCTATGAATTCGCTATACCTCATTGACGGTCGTGAATTCGTAGGCGTTTTTAAGTTTTTGCATCTGATTTTTTTTAACTTAAGGGGCTGGCGAACATAGCTGTGTTTTACTGCCTTGAGTGAATTAGCCAGATTCGTTATTTGCCTAGTTGTGAAGGTCCTGTAAATGTGTATTTGTCGTCAAGTTAATTGTATTTTATTTGGTTTATTCTTCATTATTGTTTGTAAATTTGTTCATCTAATCTTGCTATACCTCAGTTATAAGATGTATTATATACTACTCGTCAAAAGTCAAGGGCCACTTATAAAAACCTTGGTTGAAACCATAAAACAAATTTGATATAAATGTAATTGATATCAGTCAAAACGGCATTTATTAAATACCAAATTGACATGACATGTAAAGAAATGAAAACACACATTCAAACGGAATGAAGCTGTGAAGTGTTTCACCCACCTTTTCAAAAGTCACACAATAGATATTGGACAAATAGACATTTCAAAATCGGGTATTACCCCCGTTTGCAGCAAGGCATTCAAGACAGCGTAGACGCATCGAGTCCACAAGGGTCCGAAGAGTATCCTGAGGAACAGCTTGCCATTTCTGAAGCAAAAATGCAGTCAGCTGTGCAACATCCATTCATTCATAACCCTCCACTCCCAAAGGAGCATATTGCCTTCAACATCCATTGGCAGGGGGTGATTTGTTGACAATCTTCGACCAAGGACATCCCAGAGGTGCTCAATCAGAGAAAGGTCAGGTGAATGAGCTGGCCACGCCATCCTGATGATCCCATGTTGCTGAATAAAATCTTTCACCACACGAGCTCGATGGGGTCGAGCGTTATCATCTTGGAGGATGGCATTACCACCTATGGCCTCCAGAGCAGGCTGAACAATTGGTCTCAAGATTTCGTTCTGGTATCTTGGGCCGGTCAAGTTGCCTTGGATGATGTAGAGTGGGGTCCTGCCGTATCTGTAGAAGCCTCCCCAGACCATGACAGAACATCTACCATAACGATCCACCTCTCGAATTGTGTCATCAGTATAAATTGCTCTCCTGGTCGTCTCCAAACTCGAATTCTGCCACCATTGAATGACACAGTGAAGCAAGATTCATAAGTGAAGAGAACTTGACTTCATTGTTGCCTTGTCCATCGGATGTGCTCGCGACACCAAGCAACACGGGCTCTGCGATGAGCAGGAGTAAGATGGATTCTGACTGCAGGACGTCGAGCAGCCAGTCCAAATTCATGTAAACGTCTGCGAATGGTGCTTTGACTGACATTAACGTTTACAGTTTGTCTCAGCTGACATCTTAGAGTGGAACAAGTCACTGTTCGATGGTGCAGGGCTGACAACAAGAGGTACCGGTCATCATGTCTATTGGTGCATCTAGGGCGGCCTAGCCGGTGGCGATCCTCCACACTTCCTGTGGCCTGAAATCTCTCCAAAATTCTTTGGATAGTAGAGTGTGACACTGCAAGCCGTCTAGCAACCTCACGGACAGATAAACCACTTTCAACCCACGCTATAGCCCTCATTCTTTGTAAGTCTGCTGATTGTAAAACAAATTAAGAGTGAACTCTGTTCACGAAAAGTCGCCATTGCACGTCGAATGTCAATCAGCATGATTACTTCACCTGTTTGAAAAAACAGATTAAAAATGTGAATTTATGGTCAGCAAACCAAATTGCATGTGATCACCATGGTTGTCGGTGAGTTGTTTTTATGCTTAACATGCATAGAGGACTGTTAGAAGAAGATATTGCACCAATTTTTACTAAAAACTTCCTTCATTTAATCATTCTATGTGGTTATATAAAAGTGTATTGAAAATAATAGGGTGGCCCTTGACTTTTCACGAGTAGTATGTATTGTGAAATTGTGCTTGTATTATCATAAGTGTGGTAGAGCCAATTTATTTTTTTCATTTTTCTACAATTCATAAATTTCTGCCTTGCTTTATTCATTAGTATTTCCTTGAGTTGGCTCTTTCTACTGTTATTTTGTAATCTTGTTGGTGTCTATTTTTTTTTTTTTGCTCCTAAAATAACATCTATAATTTCATGCAGTTGATTGATATTGAGTGGTGAAATAATTGTTGCTAATTTTGCTCACTTATTAAAAACATATATTGATTACAGATTGGACAAGCTTGAGTCACAATAATAGTGAAATATGGCTGAAGTGGATTATTTTACCAAGCTTGGAAAGGAGCTTGGTATGGAGGGTGAGGCTTTAAAAATAATTGCATTCACTGAGCATGCAAAGGAAATAAAGAGGTTAGAAGTCGTGGCAAGAGATCAAAGAATCTTGGCTAGGGAGATGAAGAATTAGCTGAGAAGAGAGAAGAAGAATTAGCTGAGAAGAGAAAACAGGAAGAATTAACTCTTGAGCAAAACAATAAAAGAAGACAAAATGAACTTGAGGGAAAAAAAATTGCCTGTGCTCAAGCAGAAATAAAGGCACAACAAGCTCAAGCAGAAATAAAGGCACAACAAGCTCAAGAAGAAATAAAGGCACAACAAGTACTTGAGGAGAAAAAATTGGCCCATGCTCAAAGAATGGCAGAACTTGAGTTGGAAAAATTAAAAGTTCAACATAAACAGGTTAATCCAGCAGGTGAGGAGGCTGGAAAAAAAGACAATGCCTCTACTTTTAAACAAAATTTGCCCAAATTTAATCCTAATATAGACGTAATTTCACGCTTTTTAAATAGACATGAGACATGTTGCCAAGAGTTTAAGATTGATAGAGCTACAAAGCCTAGCAGGTTGATGAGTTTATTAGTTGGTGAGGCTCTGTCTTGCTGTAGAAATCTTGGACGACAATACCAAATAGCACATCCTGAAAGAAATCATAGCAGAAATAACATAAAAGATTCATTGCCAGTGGCAACAGCTAGAACTATGATGTCCAATCCATCCAGACAACGATCAATATCATGGAAAGAAATTTTTGATTAAATCGAGATAATAAAATTGGATCTTTCAGAAGGAGGTATAATTTTAATAATAAGTCACAACAACCTCATAGAAGTTTTCATTCATATGATGATGGATATATACCTCAACATTCATCTTCCAGAACTAACAGGAATTTGAACAGAGGTGGATATAATTTCCAGTCAAACAGATGCCAAAGGTCTTTTTTTGGAAACAATGTAAATAATTACAACCACGTAAGTTCTCAACATAACACTAAATTTCGATGTTCTAGAAATCCTGAACGATCCAATGCAGTTGTGCCTCAAAGTGACAATAATACGATAAAAAAACAATGTTGTTTCTCGTGCAAATGCATGTAGTGTGTACTTATCCAATAGCACTAATTGCTTACTTACTTAGTCGTTCCCCTTCTACCGTGAGGTATAGAGGTTTGGAAGAGAGAGCGCCAAACTATCCTATCAGCTGTCTTCCTCTTGGCCTGGTTCCATTCTAGTCCCCAGTCCTTCAAAGATTGTCTAATGTTGTCCTCCCAGCGGACTCTGGGTCGTCCTGGGGTCTGGATCCCTGGCTCTTTGCTTCCCTTGCTTGTCGTGGTAGCCGATCTTCTCCCATTCTGCAGACATGGCCAAATCATTTTCATTGGAACTGATCTACTTGGGTCTGCAGGGGGTGGCATTTTAGGCCTTGACGTATTGTCTGGTTGCGGACCATGTCTCTTCTTGTTACTTCAACCACCTTCCTCAGATACCTCATTTCTGAGGTTTGGATCTGGCTTTTGTGGGTTGTAGTCATTGCCCATGACTCGCATCCATATGTCAAGACTGGGACATAGGTGGAGCGGTATACAGCCATCTTCGTTTTCTTATCAACCTCTTTCTTGCTGAGGAATCCTCGATTTATGGCCTAAAAAAGTCTCCCAGCTGCTGCTTTTCGAGTGGTCAACTCTTCTTTAATGCCTCCCTTTCGGTCTATAATAGCTCCGAGGTATTTAAAGTGGGCGACCTGCTCCAGGACGTGTTCTCCCAGCTTAATCTGATGTCTTCTTTTTTCTCGTGATATCACCATGGATTTTGTTTTAGAGCTACTTATGACCATCCCTCTCTTCTCCCACTCTTCCTTCCAGACTTGCAGGTTGGACTGGAGATATACCTCTGATTTAGCAATCAGGGCAACATCATCAGCAAATGCCAGCTCTGAAATGCAGACCTGTCTCATCTTCCAGTACCCCACTGAATACTTTCTTGTTCTCTCCTTACATGACTTGATAACATCGTCCATGAGGAGTATGAAAAGATAAGGTGGCAGGATATCACCTTGCCTTACACCAGTGGTGGTCCTGAACTCTTCTGACTTATGGTTTGCTGTCCTCACATAGTTCCTGCAAGACTTGTAGAAGCTCTGTATAGCATGAATCAGAGGTGCTGGAATGTTCTTCCTTGCCAAACAGTCCCAAAGTTTGCTCCAGGGGACCCTGTCAAACGCCTTTTCCAGATCTATGAAACAAAGATGGATCTCACTCTTGTACTTAAGTGCCTTTTCACTCAGCTGTCTGAGTGTGAAGATTAGGTCTTGAGGACTTCAGTTTGCTCGGAATCCGCACTGGACCTCATCCAATTGTGGCTCAGCTAGGCGTCGGAGTCTCTGCTCTAGGATTCTAGAGTAGATTTTACCAGGGACACTGAGAAGGGATATGCCTCTATGGTTTCCACATTGTCGATTGTCACCCTTTTTGAAAATTGGTGTTATGATGGCAATCTCCCAATCCTTTGGTATGGTCTTGTTGCACCACGCTGCCTTTAGGACCCTTAAGAGTAATAGGTCGCCTGTTGCTCCTATGTACTTAACCATTTCTGGTGTTATACCATCATGCCCTGCTGCTTTGCCCATCTTGATTTTCTCCAGTGCTGCCTTCAGTTCTTCCATCTGTATGTCATCTTCATCACCATTTGTTTCATCTTCTGTGCTAGTGGTTATCATTTCTGATGCTTGATCTTGCTCACCATCAAGGAGTTCTGAGAAATATTCTTTCCATCTTTCCATTACTTCCTTTGGGGCAGTAAGCAATCTGCCTTGCTTGTCCTTTATAAATTTGAGAGGGCATTGTTTTTCCTTCCTCATGTTCTTTAGGGTCTTATAGAACAATTTATGGTTTTCTTGCGCCTCTTTTTCTAGCTTTTCTCGAAATTCTTCCCAGGACTTCTGTTTTGCTGCTAGCACCTTGTTCTTTGCTTCTGTTCTGAGTATCACATATTCTCTATATTTCTCTATTTGTCCTGCTGTGTTTTTAGCTCCTAAGTATTGTTTCCATGCCATTTTCTTCTCTCTTATTTTCTCTTTAACTTCCTCTGTCCACCAAGGTGTCCTCTTTCTCTTGTTCCCAAGTCGGACTTCACCACATGCTTCTGCAGCAGCTGTCTTTATGATGTCCTTGATTTTAAGCCACAGGGTTTCCAAGTCATCAGGTCTTTCTTCTGTGTTGCTCACCGCTGCAGCAATAAGCCCCTGATATCTGGTCTTAATTTCTGGCTCTCTCAGCTTGTAGGTCTTAATGCTCATTTCTTTCGTTCGTTTACTTGGTTTCTTGCGTGATAGCACTAATCTTTCTGAGTGTAATTCTTTGTTTCAGCTACAGGGTGTCCCTAAGCTCCTGCATGGACATCCTTTGACAGTCTTGTCCTCTTATGATGGGACAGGTTCACTAGTGTTTGATAGGGGTTTTGTTAACAACCAACTTGTTTTAGTGATCAGGGATATTGGGTGCACTACTGTTGGGGTGGGAGCCACATTAGCATAGTGGTTAGTGCACTGGCTTCCTAGCGCAGTGGTCTATGGTTCGATCCCCAGATGTGGTGGGAATTTGTTAGGCCACAAACGGCTCCTGGGTCGACCCAGCCCCAAATGGGTACCAGAGCAACTCTGGGAAGGTTAAGGTGGCCGGCGTGATGCCGACCACATCACCCCTAGTGTGCCGACGGTCAAGATAATATGGACCTAACACCATATTCCCAATATGCCTCAATGGGCGTGTAACGGGTTCCTTTACCTTTTTAACTCACTGTTGGGGTGCGAAGGTCATTGGTGGACCAATCTGATATCATAGGCAAAGAAGTCAAGTGCATTACATTCTGTGGCACAGTTGAATATTATCCAACTCCTGAAGTATTCTTAGATACCCTTTATTTTACTGGAAGGACTCTCGTGTGCCTGTTGAACAAACCAATTGCTGGGATAACCCTGGGGAATATTCCTGGACTTCATGAATGCACTAATGATGATATTTTAAAATGGGAACAGCAACATTTGCTTATGGCAAATGCTGTCACGACTAGAGTTCAGTCTCGTGCAGAAGTGAATCAACATGTCCAGATTGAAAATGTTGCCAATGAGGTGATGAATGATGAGATAGTGACTGATGAGGTGATGAATGATGAGATATTGACTGATGGGGTGATGAATGACAGGAAGAGGGCAGATGAGGATGATTTATATGTTGAACTTATTGACAAAGAATCATTCATACGGATGCAAAATGATGATGATTCACTAAACAAAATTTTAATTTTAACAGGTCTGATGATTTGGTATATAATGATAATTCTGTACATTGATACAATTTAAAGAATGGGATCTTGATTCGGAATTTCCAAGAATCCACGTCAGTAAAAAACACAAATGATGGTACCTACTAGTTTCCGCCCATTTGTCTTATGGCATGCTCATGATGTTCATTGTGCACTACATTTAGGGATTGCCAGGACAAAACAGAGGGTTTTTTCACATTTCTTTTGGCGTGGGGTGACAAGAGATGTGAAAATCTTTTGTTGCACGTGCAAAACGTGCCAAGATGTGGCAGCTAAACGCTGCAAGCATAATGGGCCTATCCAGGCGTCAGACATATCATTGCGTCCTTTCGAAAAAATGGCAATTGACCTTATTGGTCCACTCCCAGTCACGTCAGCTAGAGGTTATCGTTATGTACTAACGTGCACTGATATGTGCACTCGCTGGCCAGATGCTATTCCTCTGAACACAATATCCACTACAGATTAGGCTGGCGCACTATTTTTTTATTATCAGTTGATTGGGTTTTCCCTAAAACATATACTACTGGACAGAAGTTAAGGGCCGCCATTCAGTTTAGACAAGGTTTATATAATTCTTCCTGAGCAGGGTCGATTTTCCAAATGTTCGGTAGCTTGAAATCTCTCAAGACGTCTCTGAATGGTAGAGTGGGACACTGCTAAACGTCTTGCAACATGACGAACAGATTAACCATGTTATGGCTCAACCACGGCCTACAGTGCTGAGACTTCTCCTTGGTGGCATGGCTAATGCAGTGATCATTTCGACCACTTGTCATACTGATTTATTGCATACCAACGGTGAACACTCTTTACCGATGATCATTTTCCACGTGCATTCAAATTCAACTCACTTTTTCACCTTTTGAACTAATGGGGCGTGTTGCAAAAGCTAAGCGTTTTTGCAGCAACAATGGCAATTTTCACGTGCGGGTTAAAGTAACCCATTGTTTGGTTATTTAAAAAAAATTAACCTAGTTCACACAGAAATGTATACACATTTCTCTGAGCTCAGTTTTAATGACATTTTCACTTGTCTTTACAGTTTGCCAATCAATTATATAGACCTTGTCTAAACTGAATGGCGGCCCTTAACTTTTGTCCAGTAGTATATTATCGGATAGGGGAACTCAGTTTATTACTGATGTTATGACTCAGGTTATGAGAGAGTTTTAAATAGATAGATCTCTTAGTAGCATATATCAACACGTTGCAAACGGGAAAATAGAGAGGCTCAACCGCTGTCTTAAACAAATGCTAGGCAAGATAACTGCAAAATACCCGCAGGATTGAGATAGAGTACTCCCAGCGGTCTTGTTCGCTTATCGGGAAATACCATACGAACATACTGGATTTGCATTTAAATTAGTCTTCAGTGCCAAGCCAAGAGGACCTATGTCCATTCCAAAACAGTTATTTGTTGGAGCTGACATGCATGAGGATGTACAAACCTCTTACCAATACGTAGTTAACATGAGAAAGAAAATTATCGATGCATGCCAGATAGCTGTAAAAGCATCATAAAAAGCTAAACTTAAGGCAAGATTGTTTGTTAATCAAAACAGAAAACTGCGCCAATAATGGCCGGGTGATGAGGCCTAAGTATTGTTACCCAATAAGGACAATAAATTATTTGTATCTTGGAGAGAACCATACACTGTACTTGAAAGATTGTCAGATGTTGACTACATTATATCTATTAAATGAAAGGAAAAAACCTTTCACATCAACATGCTGCAACAATTTCACTCTCGTCCTCCACATCTTAAACCAGTATTTGAGGCTGTCGACTAGCCTATTGATCATCGCTCTTCCTTAGATGTCATACAGGAGGTGTTATCTGAATTACCTGATATTTCTGAAAAAATTTTTTATCTCTACCTACTTTACCACTTTCGTCTACTGAGAATTGGAGGGATCTTTCTATTTCGTCAACTCTTCCTTCATATCAGAAAGATCAGATTTCGTTGTTACTACAATCGTTTCCTGGCGTGCTCATGGATATTCCTGGGCGTACAAATATCTTTGAACATGATATTCTTCTTACTGATTTCAGACCAATCAAGCTGAAACGTTATCCTATCCCTGTACATTTTCAATCACAAGTACAAGAAGAAATAAATGATATGATAAAATTAAACATAATTTCTCCTTCTCAATCTCTACACAGTTTTCCTATGGTGTTGATTAGATATAAATACAAATCCATTCTGATTTGCATTTATTTCAGGCGTTTAAATTCTTTGACAATCTAAGACGCTGAACCTCTACCTTTGTTAGATTATCTATTGGATAGACGATCTACAGCTACATTTTTAAGTAAATTTTATTTGTCTAAAGGTTATTGGCAAGTCCCCTTGTCGGACAGAGCAAAACCTTATACGGCTTACGCTACACTTTTGGGATTATTCCAATTTAGTTTTATGTCTTTTAGTCTCGTTAACGTTTCTGCGACTTTTGTTCGTATGATGCGAAAAATTGTCTCTAATCGTGATGACATAATTACCTGTAATGATGATATTTGCCTTTTCCATCAATCTTGGGAAGAACATGTTCTTCGAATTCACTCTTTGTTCATCTTACTGCTAGACCTTCGAAAACTAAAATAGGATTCACAGAAATTTCTTTTCTTGGTCATAAAGTAGTTAGCGGTTTTCTTAAGCCTGATGGTTCCACTATCTCCAGGATCTTGAATCTAGAAATTCCTAAGACAAAAAAACAGGTTCGCAGTATTTTAGATCTTGTAGGATTCTATAGGAAATTCGTTCCTAATGTTTCAGAAATTACTTCAGTTCTGTCTTCGTTATTAAGAAAAAACTTTTCAAATAAGATTGTTTGGTCACATTTATGTGACGTATCATTAAATTTATTAAACGCCACTTTTTCAAAATCACCAATTTTAAGATTGCCTGATACTCGATTTATCCTTAGAGTCGACGCCTCTGTGTCGGGAATCGCCGGTACACTTATGCAGGAATTCGATGATTATCTACATCCAATTCTGTATGTCAGTCGTAAATTGACACCCACTGAGAAAAAATACCGTATGGTAGAGCATGAGTTGCTTGCTGTGGTTACAGCAAACCTATTAACTGACTTCTTCACGTGTTGTCCAATGACACATTGCACTATATATGAACGTATTTTGCTGAACATACTGATGCTGACAGGAATTTCCATATTTATTGCTGCTGTGCAAAGATAAAATATACAAAGACTCTTTGGTGAATGCCAAGGCTGAGAACTATCGTAAATTTTTCATCGGAAATTGAAGGAAATCGCTCAATGACTCTTTTGACAGTACTTACAGGTATTGACTGGTTTACTCGAAACCTGATGATGATGAATACCGATATCGCCAATTTCAATTTGTACCTCATTTTACTCAGCGCATTACATGGATGTCTTGGACCTTCTTAACAGTTGTCATACTTGGTTTATGTGCAAAAACACACACATTCATTGATGATCTAAGAATAAGGTGACATTTGGATATTTTGAATGCAAAATCTTGATTTATTCTATTATTGAAACTGCGTCTAAAGATTAAGGGACTTAACTCAAGGATGCTTCGCATGATCAAAGGGACATAACTAGAATAATCCTATCGTGCCTTTTGTTTCCTCTATTCGGTCGGACATTGAACATTGATACTTAACGTGAACTTATAAAGAAACATACGATAATATAGAAATAGAATCATGGACATGAACTTTGTGCTTGTTTAGAAATATTTTCGCTGGACTTCAGTTTTTTAATTATTCCACTTGTACGTATAATACTATTACACTATGACTTTTAACTACAGTGCTTTAGTTAACTGATAATTAATTTTAATTCGCGGGATAAGATTCGGTCTTTGATACAAGGCATGCATACACTCACACTAATTATTGAGTGAACATTTTGAGAGTTCTCAATACTATTGTCAATTCTTACCATACATCAGTGTATTCTTACCTGATTGGTCACACAACTTCATTAGGTGCAAGATAACATTTTTGTTGGTTATTGACACCACAATACAATTTTTCTGACAAGTACTTAAGATGTACACATGACTTTAATCTTTTAGCGTACGATGTTGCATTCATTCACTTTACTTATATGATTATCTGCCTCATTTCATCTATTTATAATGTTGCATATCTGTTTATTCTTTAATGCTTTGCATTATTGCTGTTGATCAATAAGTTAATTAATTGACGACTGATACTGGACTTGACTTATAGGTGTTATTGGGCGGTGTGAGCTACGTGAGTGCATGTATTGCTACCATCATTTTTAAATATCTTGGGTACTATAAGTTATGGCGACCTCACATTGCTGTTAAAAAGGAATTTATCCAAAGTAGACATTGGCTTTGGTATTAACCATGGACCACACTTTTAATGTTAAATTGCCTACATGTTAAGTCCTTTTTTCGCCTGGAAGTTAAGTGTTTGGGATTTTCACGTGCGGGTCTAGTTTTTTTATAGACACGCTTATGAGCACATCTAAAGTTATGAGATGGTTAATTATTTGCGTGCCTTCGTGCACTATATTTGAACATAATAGCTCAACTGTGTATGTTTTCTTTAAAAAAAAAAAGGTTTAAATAGACACGAGGAGTGAACCATAAAGTTGGTGAGACAAATATGTGAGCTGATCTCACATGTCAGTCCTTTACGTAGTTCGCACTTGAGTGAAAAATGTACTGAGTTGAAATGAGAAAACTATAATCTCTCGACAGAGGGTTTCTGGCAGGGCTTCGGCACGGCTGGTTTTGGCGTGCCGCTTGTGTGCCCAGGATTATTGCTGAGCGTTGTATGAACCAAAAAGCTACAGACTTTTATAAATGGGTGCTTGCGTAGAATAGAGGGATTAAAATGGTATGACAAGGTTACCAACGTGGAACTGATGACAAGAACTAGACAAGTGCCAGTAGAACAAGAGATGAGAAGAAGACGATGTCGATGGTTAGGACACACACTGAGAAAACCTGTTGATAGCATTACAAGGCAGTCCTTGTTCTGGAACCCCTAGGGCAAGAGAGGCAGAGGTAGACCAAGAAGCACACGGAGAAGAGAGCTGGAAACAGAGGGGAAAATGATGAGGAGAACATGGAAAGAACTTGAGATGATGGCACGTGACAGAAGAACTTGGCATGTGTTTGTTGAAAACCTATGCTCCTTTGGGAGTGGAGGGTTATGAATGAATTGTATGAAGGATGAGACCCAAAGACGCAGCAATAGAGAATGCAGTCAGCAACTCATAGCTTGCTGACCAAGACCCTACTCCACCTTCACGTGGTGGTCCTGGAAACAGGCTGCATCACTGCAGTCTGGCTGAGGGAGTAATGATCGAATAAGGAAGGCAAACCCGGTCCCAAAAAATATCGTGCTGAAGTCGGATGTGCAGGCCAAAATGCGCAGATATCGCAGCTTCGCTGTAAACAGACACAACGCAACCAACGTCCTTTTCAGGACGAACGAGGAAGAAGAAGAAGCATGAAGGATAACACATTGTACCTTCATGGAAGACATTCTATATATTATTCAAAATCTTGACAATGAAGAAACTAGGAATATAAGAACTCGTCACGGTAGAGCTTTCACCGTCATTGAGATGACGGCGGTTAGTGAGTCCGGTCAAATTCGATATGGATGATTTGTATCAACGTGCATATGTCTGCCATTATAACCTTTGATGATTACTGTGTATGATGTCGATGTTCCTGTCTTCAATAAACTGTGATTGATGTGCTATATGGTTCCAGCTTACTTATCTTACCAGTTGGTCCATTTTATGATCCTAACGTTACTGTTGTGTGGGTTGCATCACGTTAAACAAATCTAAGAGACCCACGACATTTGCTCAAATATAAAACAACTGTCGGCCACTACCAGTAAGTCCAACATCAGCATTGTCAGCTGTGCCAGTCAGCAGCACTAACACACAGCACCCCAAACAACAATGGTAACACTATCCTATAGCATAAACCTGGGTGCTATACTAGTTCTTACTTACAGTGAAATTTGATGTTACCATATCTCACTCTGGTGATGTTATACTCACACCACGAGAATAATCTGCCATCAATGGTACCTATACCTTGTAGCGGTATATCAGCTTGTGTACCCTGACAATCCCCAGAGCAATGCCAGTGGGAGTTTTACTCCTGGTAGGTTCAACAAGGCTGGACTGGTCTGCGTGGGTAGGGGTCAGACAAAAGCTGGTACCCTGGTCCTCCAGGTTGGGGGTTTTAGCACAGGGCCGACACCCCTATCTGTGTAAAAAATCGCACACGTTACGGAAACAGCAATAAATGGAAATACTTTGATGCGGGACGGACATCCGGAGTCTCAGGCTCGAATGACTGACAGTGGTGAAAGCCGAAAGGAAGCCACTTGCATGAAAACGGATGCCCAGACTGCAAAACACGAAACCAGAATTGGTTTTTGGAATGTCAGAACTATGAATGAGGCAGGAAAGCTGAGACAGATCACAGCAGAGATGAGGAATTACAAACTACATATCCTGGGAATAAGCGAGAGCAGATGGACAGGGATGGGGAGAATAAAAACAGCTACAGGGGAAACAGTACTTTATTCTGGTAGAGAGGACGGTCAGCACAACGAAAGTGTAGCCATTATCCTTAAGAAAGGAATGGAAAGGTCTCTACTGGAATGGAAACCCATTAACAACAGACTAATAAGAGCAAGACTGAGGGGGAGATTCACCAACACCACAATTATACAATGCTATGCACCAACAAACGACAGCGATGAAGAGATCAAGGACGATTTCTATCAACAGGTACAAAATGAAATGGAAACTGTACCCAGGTACGATCTTATTATAGTAATGGGAGACCTAAATGCGAAAGTTGGAACACATAATAATTATAACGAAAGAGTAATGGGGAAATGCGGCAGTGGAACAGTAAATGAGAATGGGGACAAATTAATAAGCTTCTGCAGTATTAACAACCTGGTCATTGCAGGAACACTTTTTCAACACAAAGAAGTGCACAAGTTAACATGGGAATCACCAAACGGACGAGACAAAAACCAGATAGATCACATAATGATCAATGGCAGATGGAGACATGCACTACAAGACGTGAAAGTAAGAAGAGGCGCAGATGTGGGAAGTGATCATCACCTAGTAGTAGCAAGACTGAAGGTGAAACTCAGAGCTGCTGGACCAGTTGCAGTCAAACAGAAAAGATATAACATCACGAAACTTAAGGACCCCCTCACCAGAAAAGCGTTCACGGTCGACGTAAAGAGGCGATATCTGATTACCAAAAGCCAGGAAAGAACAGAGACCGACGATGTGGACCAGAAATTCAACACCATCTCAACAATATACAATGAAAGCAGCAAGTCATGCTTGGGATTCCAGGAAAGAAAGAGCCAAGACTGGATAACACCAGAAACGCTAAACACCATAGCGAAGAGAAAGGAAATGAAAAGGAAGAAAACAGAAGCTAAGTCTCCTAGGTTAAAGGCAATATATAGTGAACAGTACAGTCAGCTGGACAAGGAAGTAAAACGTCAAACCCGTGCTGACAAAAGGACATTTCTGGATGACCTTGCAAGACAGGCAGAAGAGGCAGCACTGAGAAATGAACAAAGCACAGTTTATAAAATAAATAAAGCTATCAGTGGAAAACGAGGTGCAAACAACATAATGTTAGTAAGAGACAAGCAAGGAAATCTCATCACCACAACACAGGGGCAGGAAACAAGATGGGCAGAGCACTTCAGAGAAACACTGAATAAGGAACCACCAGAGACTCAGCTGAATGTTCCTGAGGCTGAAAGTGACTTAGACGTAAATACAGACATTCCACGAAAAGAAGAAATTATCACAGCTATCAAAGGGCTAAAAAATGGAAAAGCGCCTGGTCACGACAATCTGAATGCTGAGCTATTCAAGACAGACCCTGAACTAGCAGCAGAACTATTAGAACCATTATTTGAACAAGTCTGGGAAACTGAGACAACACCAACAGAGTGGAGTAAAGGAATAATTGTCAAATTGCCCAAGAAGGGCGACCTTGCAGACTGCAACAACTGGAGAGGAATTACCCTCCTCTCAGTTCCCAGCAAAATACTAGGCAGGATAATCATCCAGAGAATTTCAACAGCAGTTGGCCATAAACTGAGGAAAGAACAAGCGGGCTTCAGAAAGAGCAGAAGATGTGCAGATCATATATTTACCCTCAGGAACATTATAGAGCAGTGCTCAGAATGGCAGAGACAGCTGTACATTAACTTTGTTGATTTTGAAAAGGCTTTCGACAGCATACACAGGGACAGCCTATGGAAAATTCTGAGGGCTTATGGAATTCCCAGCCGCATTGTTTCCATTATAAAAAGCCTCTATTCTAACTTTACGTGCAGTGTTGGATCGAGTAATGTAACTTTCGAAGTGAAAACAAGAGTACGACAGGGATGCCCCTTATCAACAACATTATTTTTGACAGTCATAGACTGGGTGATGCGCCAGACTACAGAGGGCAGTCCAAGAGGAATTAGATGGACAACGTTTTCTACACTGGAAGATTTGGAATATGCCGATGACATTGCACTACTCGCGCATTCACACCAACACATTCAAGACAAAACCGATAGACTGAATAAGTATGGCCAGCAGGTTGGCCTGAACATCAATTTGAAGAAGACAGAGGTCATGACACTAAATGTGGGCAATCCTGAGCCAGTAACAGTAAGAAACCAGAAGTTAGAACAGACAGACACATTTACTTACCTAGGAGGCATAGTAACACCTGACGCCGGAACAAGCAAGGACATTAACAACAGAATGAATAAAGCGAGAACAGCCTTTGCTGCTCTCAACAACATTTGGAAGTCTTCCCAGTACAGCACAAACACCAAATTAAGACTGTATGAGAGCTGTGTACTTTCTGTGCTTCTCTATGGTGCGGAATGTTGGAGAGTAACAGAGAAGGAAATGTCTAAACTGTCCTCTTTCCACACAATCTGCCTAAGGAAAATTCTCCGAATCTTTTGGCCAAACACCATCAGCAACCAAGAACTACTTATTCGGAGTAACCAGGAGGACATGCACACCATCACAGCTGGCAGACGCTGGAGTTGGGTTGGCCATGTCCTCAGAAGGGACCCTGATACCATCACAAGAACAGCAATGCTATGGACCCCCGAGGGAAAGCGAAAGAGAGGCCGACCAAAAACAACTTGGCGGAGAACTGTGGAAGCTGAGATGCAAAAAATGAACCACAGTTGGGGCACTGTACAAGGATGGCCGCCGACCGAGCAAAGTGGAATCAATTTGTTGCTGCCCTACAAGACGCCACCAGGCGTGATGGCCGCTGACTGCTTTGACGGTTGGCGGTTATGGATCAAAGAAGAAGAAGAACGGGAATAATGAAAAGTTTGTTTCCATTATTTTTGAGGGGGGAAGGGGGGGGGGGGTAATGTTATGATTAAAATTCATAACGATTGTGTCGGTATAATAGGTAGCTCAACAATGCTCCTTGTTTGTTTATTTTAATACTGAGTCGCTTATTAATACAGGAAGTGACATCATGCCGATATGGATTAATTGGCAGACGTGAAACTAAAAATGCAGAAGTGAGGAGATTGTCTGCTAGGGTCTTTTACCATTGTGTGTTGTGGCGAGTGGACGCATGCGTTTGAGCTCCTGAATTTCACTATATATCCCTGTGTTATTCCATCACTAATCCATCAAGATCTTCTATGAGGTGTTTCTAGTTATCTGCATCTACAGGGAGTATAGCTTTTCAGTGTCGAGTGTGAATATATATTTAAAATTTTGAGAATGAAAAAAACAGCGTTCCAGACATGAACGGACTGCCTAGCGTTATATCGACGACTGCATATAATATGCCATTTGTATATTGGCTTGAACTGTATTGAATGTGGAGCAGCGTTGCAATCTTAATAAAAATGTATACCGTCCACTTTGTCCGGGCTGGCTCAAATAAGTGTGTTTGATATTGGCCTGTTTCGGCGTCTGATACGTCTACTAACCTAGAAGTGGACTTGGCCACAGGAACCATCCTATCACTACATATTAACTAACCATATGAAAGACACGTAACAGCCATCTATTCTACTATATTTATGCACATTTTTGTCATTTTCTGAGATTTGTTGAAAGTGCAAGCTTTCACAAAGTACGAACAACCCAACAAGTTTTTTTTTCGCTTGTATCCAGTGTGAAGTCTGAATCATATCTCGGTATCGTTCAAAAATGTATCACCGCACAAACCCCGTGGATGTAACTGACCAATGAAATGCCAGCTTGGTACAAGTAGTGTCGGAAGATAAGCTAGGCTATTCGAGACAACGAAAATATAGATGTTGATGATATTTCAGAAGGCAGTGTGCAAATAATCATGGAGTACCTAGTTAAAGAATGATCCACTTAGATAATAAGGATCATTAGTCTTAGGCAGATAGCAATAGATTCACTGGATGTGTTGTAGAGCTGAAGTTATTATGAATAGATGACAGTTTAGCATGAACCATGTTGTGTTTTTCACTGTTTTGGCTACTCCAGTAAATAGTCAGATAAACTAAAGGATAAAGTGGATAGGCTTATTCACATGAGTAAAATAAACCTAAGATGGAGGAAATCAGAGCAGAAAAAATGATTCTAGAATTATCTTAGATTTGTCGTCAAATCTCACCTTGCCCTGCCTTCCCGATTTTGGATGCATGCAAATGTATCTTGGCCTAGTTGTCGTCTCATACATCTACAAATCCACTATATAAGGAGAGAGCGAAAGGAGCATACTCACTGCCTAATTCAAACAACAGACATTGAGCACAGTATTTGTATCAACTCCTTTGCCATCTGGAGAAGGGTGAGCAGACTGTGTAACCATTAAAAGCCTGTCTGTGATTAAGGGTAAGCGAGATGTTAATTAATTATATATATAAATATATTATCAGTGTGTGCTTAGAGAATATTGGCATGTGTAGAATCATTGTGCTATTTCTGGAGGAAAACCCGAAGTGTGTAGGTTTAGTTTAATTGTGTACTAATTAAGAAGAACGAATGGATTTAGTAAGTTGGTTGTGGAAAGCGTTTTAAGGATATTATGCTTGTTGGAAAGGACTATCCAAACTGGAGGAAGGAAGGACTATAACAGATTGATTTCCCGTATTATTTGATATATGACACAATGATTACCATACGGTCTATATGATTTTATTGAAGCAAATCATGGACGGAACTGTAACAAGTGACATACTGATTTAATGTGCTAGAACTTGAACGAATTGTGTTATTCATGACTTACTATGTCTCTTGTGATTAACCCCAGCTTGTCTGAACTGTCTCATATTATCTCCTGACTTGCTAAGGAGACAGTGAGCGATACTACGTAGGTTGTATATATTGTTTCAGGTTATATCCTGTCCTGAGTATCATACACAACCTAGAGTGACCAAGTCAGCAAATAGAGGTTCAAGTTTGTCATTGCTTTTGCCATTATTAACTGCGGCATCTTGACCAGTGGAGGACCCGCAGTGGTGGGGTTCTATCCAATCGTACTGCTGTACGAGGTCTAGGAAGGACTTTGTTTCAGATAAGTAGCTCAGTGTTGGGCTACTTCAACTTTAAAATACCATAAACCCACCTACGAATAGACTATGTGATGATGAAAACATATAGTGTATATAGAAGACATTTGACAGTCATATGAGTCATAAAGTAACATTTGTATTCATCTATACAAGAAAGCACAAAACGAGAGACAGATTCCACCAGGAAGCAAGAAAACAGTGAATGTATTAGTTTAAGAAATTAACTGTAAATGTATTATGAAAATTTGTGAAATAAAGATTTCGTTCGTTCGTTCGTTATGTATATATGAAAGTGACATATAATTTTATTTTGCAATCAATTGTATTCTATTTGAAAAATTAACAAAGAAAGAACAAAGAAGAAAAGATCGTGCATATAAATAAATTATAAATTGTAGCCAGAGTCTTCAGTGAGCACAATGGGCTAATCACCTGTTTGTTAAACATTTTGCCCATTAGCATTGTGCTCTTTGGGTCCCCTCTACACCCTGTTTACGGGGTAGAGGAGGTTCCGATTAAGAAAGTCTTCAGTGAATTATTTAAATTTGGTTTAAAGTTCTTGTTGTGTACTTAATTACCCCTAGCAGAATCATTATCTAAGGTTAGTCTGGTGATAACACATAACCATCTCATCTAGGAACCTATACAGCTTAACTATACCTTTGATGTCAATACATCATTACTCTTTTCAGAGAATGGGGTATTTCTTGTAAGACCAGATCTTATCTGTGGCACTGTCCTGGTATCATTTGATACATCTATTTACCCAGGATAATATCATCATCATTATATTTGTCCTCTCGCTACATCCTGTCATGATTGCTGTTCCACCGGAAAGATCAACACCCCCCTTCCCCCCTACCCCCGTCAGCATGATGTGAATGAGAGAAACAATCGGGCAGATTCTACTGAGCACACGAATGAGAGAAACTATCTGCGTAAGTTAATATATATTTTTCAAAATTGATAGCATTTAATTAATTTATACTGAAATAAGTACGGCTGTGTTAACTACAATAAAACCAAGGGGATTACTACGATTAGCAAGGGGAGTGTAGGTAGAAGATTCAAGGTTGGAACATCGAAAATTTCATTCCCTCGACATCTTTTGTTTTGGCAGTTTAATTATTTGAGGGCAATTTTAATATCGTTGGCAGAGTTTCAAAAGCATCGTGCCCATTGAATCATGAATGTGGTATTTAGAAGCTCTTTAATCATGATTAATGCCCCAATCGCTCAAAAACTCATTCAGTTTGGTGACCTCATTCAATGTAACAATCGCGGCAGCTGCTTTCATCTGCCGAATAGATTATTTGTATATGCATTGGCTTTATGAATTAATGTTATTTAGGGCCTAGAATTAATAACCTCGATATACTAGTTCTTCTTTCCAGTGTTATTTATATTATATTTAGTCATACTATAGACTAGGCCTATCTACATAGTACATGTATTTGTTACAGGGACCGAAAGTGAGATTGAAAAAGCTATAAATATATTATTCTGTAGGATTCTTTGTTAACGAGATTGGGAATAATGAGACATTTTTAAAAGGTGCCACACAACATAATACGTCATATAAACACAGTTTATTTTAATTCCAGGGCAAATAGCTGTAAAAAGGCTCTAAAATAACGTTTGATATATAAATATCCCTTAAATGGTTAATTTTTGTTTCAATTGTTGTGGGTGACAGAAAATTTAACCAGTCAAAGTAATTGCGCTTATTTCTGTACAGTTTGAAAGTGCTTGATAAAAATCTTTAAAATGATACGTGGATCATTACTGTAACTTCATTAGTAAATTGTTTCTGTTCTTTGTAAACATGTAGAATTCTTGACCAATTTAGCGGTTTCTGCAGAAATCCGTTTTTTTTTTTTTTTTTTTTTTGGCTTCTTGTCATTTTCAACTCATAATAACCTTGTTAGAATAATGTGACATGTTTAGAAAAAATTGACACCTCCTGACCACAGGAGATGAAAGTGGAAGATAAACTGTGGGGCATCTGCAAGGACTTCCTACTGACGATTGGATTCAACGAATGAGAGGCCGACCAAAAACAACTTCGCGGAGGCCTGTGGAGACAGAGATGCAAGAAATGAACCAGAGTTGGGGCACTGTACGAAGGATGGCCACCGACCGAGCAAAGTGGAAACAATTTATTGTTGCCCTACAAGACGCCACCAGGCGTGATGGCCACTGACTGCTTTGACGGTCAGCGGCTAAGGATCAAAGAAGAAGAAGTGTATATAAAAGCCTAAAATCATGTTCACACTTCTATTAAGTCCGCAATAGCGCTAGGTTTAAAAAAAAAAAAGCAATGTACTGTAAAGTTAAAAATACTTTAGTGCTAAAAAATGCCAATCCTCATCATCTGAACCTTCAGTGAATTGTAATCTTTTTGCTGGTGGGGAGCCAAAAATCTATCGGAAGAAGACGGCACTCTCTAATAAATAAACATGAATAATTAGAAAAAAAAAGCGCAATATCTGTGAAGGGCAATAAAGCGAGGTATGCCTGTATTCACTGAATTCACATTGTCAATGTTATTTTTGGCACAAAATTCATTCGCTGTGTATTATGCTGTGTTAAGAGATCTGGCGTGTCAGGTTGCAAATCCACATTTAAGACGCATTGATGTAATGGTTCATGCTTTATACTTTGTTGCTGTTCATTTTTTTTTTTTTTTGCATTCTTTTCATTTGTGTATGACCAAAGTTTGTGTCATCTATTAGTTTTTGTTACTTGTGAACATTTACATATTGACTAAATTATTTCAGTGGTTTGGTGTATACTAATAAACTATATTACTTATGTTGCCATGTGTTTTGAGAATTGATAGCTGCAGTGGACTGCCTGATAATTGTGTTAAGTGTATTTACATAATGTCTTTATATTTGTATGGGATGTTTTTGTTTTATGTCTAGTAATCATTCGTGTCTGTTGTTTCTCTTTTTCATGTCTGTTGTTTCTCTTTTTCATTTCTGTTGTTTCTCTTTTTTATGTCTGTTGTTTCACTTTTTCATGTCTGTTGTTTTTCTTTTTCATGTCTGTTGTTTCTCTTTTTTTTTGGTCTGTTGTTTCTCTTTTTCATGTTTCCTAGTTCTCCCTCTATCATCTTAGGGATTACAGAACTGCCTGGTAATGCTATCGAAAGATTTCATTTCAGTGTGTGTCCTATCCATCTCCAGTGTCATCTTATTTCTTGTTCCACTGGCACTTGTCTGGTTTTTTTTTTTTATCACTTCCACATTACTAATCTCTTACCACTTCAATCCTTCTGTTGTACGCAAGTACCAATTTATGAAAGTCTGTAGCTTTTGGTGGTTGTTTTTGTTGTTCATGTTTCAGAGCCATAGAATAGGACTGACTTGACATTTCAATTTGAAGATTTTGCCACATGTTAGTTAACATACACTGTGCCAGTATGTGTGCTAATTTCGTATGGGGCAAGATGAATGTGGCCAGATGTTGAGGGCAGAATAAGAGTGCTTGATGGGACGTCGTCTTCATTCATCTTCAGACTTCCACATTAATGACTAATGAAGGCAGTAGTCAGCTCAAGGTTTCTGACATCTCTAAACAATTTTTTTTGGGAGTGAAGTAGGTTTTTGCCATATGCTACTCCATTGCTGTATGATGAAGGTGTTCGGCTGTCATTGGACTGGTGCCACAGATCTGTTGTATCAATTCTGTACTTGTGGTATAGATGGTATCTCAATCTGTTGTGTCCAGTGCTTGGCCAAAAAATGGTGTCATAGTCTCGCCTAGATAGCTGATGATATGCATCATAGGGACGGAAAATGGATGCAACTAAGAATAGCCAGGTAGCACTGGAAATTGCATCCCTGCAGCATGTGGGATCATATATATATATATATATATATATATATATATATATATATATATATATATATATATATATATACACAAGAAGGGAGATCTTTCAGACTGCAATAATTGGAGAGGAATCACTCTTCTCTCAGTTCCCAGCAAAATACTAGGCAGGATAATTATACAGAGAATTTCAAAGGCAGTAGACTACAAACTGAGGAAAGAACAAGCAGGATTTAGACAGAACAGAAGATGTGTAGACCATATATTCACTCTCAGGAACATTATAGAGCAGTGCTCAGAATGGCAAAGACAGCTTTACATAAATGTTGTTGATTTTGAAAAGGCTTTTGACAGCATACATAGGGACAGTTTATGGAAAATACTGAGGGCTTATGGAATTCCAAGCTGCATAGTGTCAATCATAAAAAGCCTCTATGCCAACTTTACGTGTAGTGTTGGGCAGAGCAACCTAACCTTCGAGGTGAAGACAGGAGTACGACAGGGATGCCCCTTATCAACCACTCTATTTTTAACAGTCATAGACTGGGTGATGCGCCAGACAACAGAGGGCAGTCCAAGAGGAATAAGATGGACTACATTTTCAACAATGGAAGTTCTGGAATATGCAGATGACATTGCACTGCTGGCACATTCACATCAACACATTCAGGAAAAAACGGATAGACTTAATAAATTTAGCCAGCAGGTGGGCTTGAACATCAATTTAAAGAAGTCTGAGGTCATGACGCTCAATGTGAGCAACCCTGAGCCAATATCAGTAAGGAATCAGAAACTGGTACAGACAGATACCTTCACATACCTAGGAAGCATAGTGACACCAGACGGTGGGGCAGGCAAAGACATCAACATCAGAATGAATAAGGCAAGAACAGCCTTCTTTAGCCTAAATAACATCTGGAACTCCTCCCAATACAGCACAAGCACAAAATTAAGATTATACCAGAGTTGCGTGCTTTCTGTGCTTCTCTATGGTGCGGAATGCTGGAGAGTCACAGAGAAGGAAATGTCAAAATTGTCCTCTTTTCACACAACATGCCTAAGAAAAATTCACCGAATCTTTTGGCCAAATACCATCACCAACCAAGATCTGCTTACTCGTAGCAAGCAAGAGGACATGCATACCATCATAGCTGGCAGACGCTGGAGCTGGGTTGGTCATGTCCTCAGAAGAGACCCCGATGCCATCACAAGAACAGCTATGCTTTGGACCCCTGAAGGAAAGCGAAAGAGAGGCCGACCAAAAACAACTTGGCGGAGGACTGTGGAGGCTGAGATGCAAAGAATGAACCAGAGTTGGGGCACTGTACGAAGGATGGCCACCGACCGTGCAAAGTGGAATCAATTTTTGTTGCCCTACAAGACGCCACTAGGCGTGATGGCCACTGACTGCTTTGACGGTCGGTGGTTAAGGATCGAAGAAGAAGAAGATTATATATATATATATATATATATATATATATATATATATATATATATATATATATATATATATATATATATATATATATATATATATATATACGTATATATCTTGGCCGCAGTGGAGACAAGACAAAGAGTTGAAGGAATAAATAATATCAAAAGGCCGAATCTCTCAAAGTGAAAATAGGCCTTGTGAAATTAAAGCACGGAAGCCTGCTGACGGATCATGTTTCAACATTCAAGTTAATACAACAATCTAAAACAATTAACTGGCAAGCAATCAAAACAAGCTGGTTGATATATTTAGTTTTAATATTGACTGTGTTAATCTATATGCACATTTCATTATGATTGCTAATAAGTGTCTCCACATATGTGGTCGTGATTCTTGTTAATGTTGAATATTCGAAAGTAGCTGCTACTTCAGTATATCCGAGTGTTTCAAATTATGACAAAGTGTTTGAATGAGTGCATTTAATACTTTTGTTCAGGTGAGATATATATATATATTCTAATTTTTCCCAGTACTGTGGCCCCTCTACACTGTCATTAATTGCTCAGTTCTATTAGAATTAGATCTCCTAATTTAGATCCATTTTAAAAAATTAAAAACAAGTGAAAACAATTTTTAATGAAATATGTTAAATATTATTTATAAAGGAAATTTCCCATTCAACTACAACATACATAGTTTGTGGAGTGTTACTCTTTTAAAAAAAAAAAGTAGAATAAGCACAGAAGGCTAATTCACTTATTCGTTCCTGAGAAGCAAATGCCTTCAACAATATAATTGCTAAGTCCTCCTGTCGAGTACCATCACTTCATGATCATTCCATGTTCACATCATAATTTAAATGTCTGTCTTCATTTCTTTTCTTCTAGTAGTTTTTAATCTCGCACTAAAACTCTCATCTGGCAGATTTTAGAAACAAAAAACTGCCTATCAACATTATAAGGGATATAGGTTAGGCCGTACCTACCACATTCTGCCTGTTTCTCGTTGACTAATGATAACAAATTAAACTTTCAGCTTTCACAAAAGAACCACAAAAACAGTCACCTCATAAGTTTTCAAACAATTTAATTCGAGACTATTTTGTCCCTTCTTCTTTTTATTTGTACACTCTCAGACGTCTGCTTGAATGTTTTCAAAGAAAGACTGTCATTTTGAGACTATATGAATCTACATAGAGCTTTTTCAACAACAACAAAAAATAAAACCGATGGCCGCCGACCGAAGAAAGTAGAGTCAGTTTATTGCTGCCCTACAAGACACCACCAGGCGTTATGGCCACTGACTGATTTAACGGTTGGCGGCTATGGATCAAAGAAGAAGAGCTTTTTCATGAAATGTACCGGTGTCGGCCATATGCACTTTCTCTGTTCCGCATATGTTGGGCAACTTTGAATCACATGTTCAGTAGTCATTTTATCAGTGCTACAGTTACAATCATCGGTAGTTACCATTCATTAGTTTGTTGAATAGATGGTATCTCAATCTGTTGTGACCAGTGCATAGTCTGAAGATTACCACTTGTTCTCTTCTGTTGAGCTGGTAGTATGCACCATTTTAGTGTATGACCAGGATGCTCTACATCCCACTTGTTTCTGTGTCTCTGATAAACCTCTTTGCCTCCTCAAAAGTTATGATTGCTTCAGGCTGAAATACATTTAAATAAAGGAATGACATGACTTAGACCCAAATTCTAGGTCATAATTCGTTTCTTACTGCTATATTTCCACATTAAATTTGTTTTCCACATGAAATGATTTCTTACTGCTAGACTGAGGTGCAGATCAGAAAAGAGAAAAATCTGTGTACAAGCAAAAAAATTGAGTTAACAGGCAGAAGGACACAGTTATTGCCGGTTTGAAATCAAAAGAAAGAGCATTGTTAATGGGTCATCAGAACATGATAGAAAGGTGGACAGAGTACATCAAGGAGCTGTATGATGATGAAAGACCAGATTTGAAAGACCAGAGCAATTGTGAAGAACCTCCAATACTTGTGGCAGAGGTAGCCATGCGTCACATGAAGAAAATCAAAGCTCCTGGACCAGATAAAATAACTGTAGATGGGAGACTTTGGAGTAGAAGAGATAACAAAACTCTTAAAGTCACAAAATGGCTTCTGTAAGAGTCTGTCAAAGTAAAGAAACAAGACACCAATTCTGAAGAAATTCTGAGAAGATAGATTAAGATGAGAATTCAAGTGACTGTAGGGGATGAGACTTATAGCTTCAAGGGTGAGATCCTAGATTGACTCTCCCTCGCCACTTGTGACTTTTTTCCAGCTACTGCTTCACCACCTCTTGCTCAGGCCGAGGTAAGGGTTACACTCCTTACTATCTACAGACACAACTGTACAATTAAAGAATACAGGTACAGTATAGTGAAAGACAAGTTGATCCAGTGCACATTTATAAGTTTATTAAAAAAAAACCAAAATACAAAATTTTACCAAAGCCCCCCCCCCCCCCCATCCCCCATCCCCCCACCAAAAAAATAAAATATAAATTAACGTGCGAGTTTGCACCACCTTAAAAACCAAAAAAATTATTGGCACAATATCAAATTACCACGCTCTCTTCCACATCTACACGAAACACCTAAGGTTAAACAGAGATTAAGCGGGGAGTGGGCCTCCATGTAAGATCCACCACCAACAGTACACTACTATTACTAACTAAATACACTGTGGAGTCCCACACAGTACAAGGCTATACTCCACTTGTTTTCACTCTGTCCAGTTCAACCAGTCAGAGAAAGAATTAATAATTAATCAGTCAAAACTGTCTTAAAAACAACTAACTCCACTCTCTCCCCTCTCCTTCAGTTCTGTGCCTTCCTGTCACCTTCGTCTGAGGCTCAGATGCGTTATCCTTTGTCTGGTACCTTCCCCCGTTAGTATTTAGACAAGCATGATCTCCCTCTATCCTCTCCAGAATAACTGATGAAGAGGTCATAGATGACAATATATATATATATATATATATATATATATATATATATATATATATATATATATATATATATATATATATATATATATATATATATATATATATATATATATATACTGAAGCACATTAAAAACGCACCACTATTATAAATACTGATGCCGAAAAGCTTGAGGAAAAAAGTGTGGGAATGGATTTTTCCCGTGTTTGTCATGAGGTAGAGAGCGAAGGGCTGCTGGAATGGAAAGTGCATGATTCAACCCACGGGTTTGTGTACAGACTACATGAAAACAATGAAAATTAAACGTGCAACACGATTCCTAACAGCTATGACCCTGAAAATGTGTACGCGTTGTGGCAGTATACTCGGTATAAAAAAGGCCGTTGAGACAGAACACCCAGTACATGTGCTTGAAATGCCACGACTATCTGAAAACGACCGCCAACGAGCCATTGGTATGTTGGAGACCGGAACGAGCTCGCGGGACATTGCAAGAAGCATGAATTGCCACCACAGCATTATTGTACGTCTCAATAAACGTTATGGAACCACTGTCAGTGACCAAGATAGACTTCGGAGTGGCCAACCACGAGTTACTACCCCTGCGAAAGATCGTCATATTGTGCTGAGTCACCTAAGGAATCGTTCTCTCCCGGCAAGTCAAACAGCAAGAGCAATAGTAGGTAGACGTGGGCAAGTCTCTCGAATGACAGTCATACGACGACTTAGAGATACAGGCCTTACTGCAAGACGACCTTATGATGGGCCAAACTTGACTCACAGACATCGTCAGCAGCGCCTGCAATGGGCAGAGCAACATATCAGATGGACTAGACTGCAGTGGAATGCTGTCCTCTTCACAGATGAGAGCAGATTCAACATATCCTTTGCTGATGGACGTATGCGGATTTGGCGACGGTGTGGAGAGCGCTTTGCAGATTGTTGTGTTCTTCAGCACAATCGATTTGGAAGTGGCAGTATTCACATTTGGGGAGGATTCAGTTTTCACCATCGCTTGCCTCTTCACGTCTTCCGTGGAAATGTTAATGCTGTGACATATCGAGATGGGGTTCTGGATGCATTGGTTGCTCCTGCGTTCACAATTTATCCAGACTTGCAGCTTCTCCAGCAGGATAACGCACGTGCGCACACCGCATGCATTACGCAGCAAAATCTACAGCAGCAGAACATTGTGACGATTGATTGGACTGCCCTATCACCAGACATGTCCCCTATAGAACATCTGTGGGACGAGCTTGGATGCAGAGTCTACAGGCAAGGTTCTCCAGCTAATCAGCAACAGCTCGAAGCTGCTCTTACACGTGAATGTCACTTGATTCCCCGGAATTTCCTTCAGAGACGTGTGCGTTCCATGCGGAGCCGCTGCCAAGCTTGTTTGCAAGCACACGGTGGACATACCAGATACTGAGGATAATGTGAATGAATTTTTTTATTGGTTGCATTTTTGGTTTTCTCCCTTGCCTGCACAGAATGCAATGAATTTCATAACAATCAAATGTACAAATTAATGACCAGCATGGATTCATAGGAAAATGAATAAAGATTCCAAATATGTAAACTTGTAAACACTTATATTTACATTTCACACTCTGTTCCTGGATTATACAGAGGAAAGATGCATCAATAGAGAATGCAGTCAGCGGCCCATAGCTTGACTGCTTGCGACAGGGTCAGCGAACCAGATCTGACCAAGACCCTACTCCACCTCCACGTGGTGATCCTGGAAACAGGCTGCATCACTGCAGTCTGGCTGAGAGAGTAGGGATCGAAGAGGGAAGGCAAACCCAGTCTCAAAAAAATGCCGTGCTGAAGTTGGATGTGTCGGCCGAAATGCGCAGATCTCTCAGCTACGGCGCAAACAGACAAAACAAAACCAACGTCCTTTTCAGGACTAACGAGGAAGAAGAAGAAGGATTATACAGTGGTGCATTTTTAATGTGCTTCAGTATATATATATATATATATATATATATATATATATATATATATATATATATATATATATATATATATAATATATATTATATATATATATATATATATATATATATAGACGCCAAGCGTTCCAATTTCTAGGCAATTACACTCGGAGGTATGTTTCCTCACATCAAGAGAATTCCTAATGCTCTCCATCTTGCAGATGTAACAATGACGTCTCTTGCCTCCCTTTCAGAGAAGGCAAAGTCCGTTGCAAGCTGATGGTTACCTTCAACTCCGTAAATCGCTGAAAAAAATAACATATGTACATATATACAACCAATTCACTACAACCATAATTCATCAACATTACTGTAGCAAAGTTGATTTTGCTGGGGAGGTTATGATGGTATCCTAAAAGAATGAAAAGGTGTCTGCTTTAACCGTGTGAGTTCAAGCACAAGTAGGTCTCTGACTCTATAAATGATGATGATGAATTATGTGCAGAGAACCTACAGCTACCTCCCTAGGTCTCACACGGTCACTATTCTGGCTCTAGTGTATGGTGTATGGTGTACCTAGTGTCTAGGGGAGAAATGTAATGATGGTACACAACAGTCAAACAATTTAAGTTTCTATAAAGAAGATAATAAAACTAGCAGTTAAGTTTTTCTTTAAAAATATAAATTATCTTTTTACAATTTTTATTTTGCCTGTCCAGTTATATCTTTGTGGACAGTTCTTTGAAAATGAGGACAAGATAGTTACAGAAAAGGTCAACTAAAATATCTGGACTATTTGTCCACTAACTACACATTTAATATAGATATCGGTCCTGTGGGAATGTTCACAGCTTGCTTTTATTTCATATAAGAGGGAGAGTCACTGTGTATGAGGAGCTGTTTTCTAATCATGCCCCATAAACTTCCTATGTATAAGTGAAATAATAGTGTTTTTATTGAGGAAAGTGTCAGATATACCCAGATGCTTATCACATCACCTGGGAATCCTTGTAGTATGAAATTCAATATGAAGATGCAGAAAATATCTCTCTTTCAAATGCGCCTAAGCTCCTACCGTTTCTTTCAACAGCATAAACGAAGGGTCGGAGACTTGATAGCTTCTGACTCAGCAGGTTTCCTGTTACCAGCTGGTAACAGGAAACAAAACCTCTGCAACAAAAGGACACCCTGGCCTTTTACATCTGATCACTTAATATATTTTATTTAGGTTCCTAAGGAGGTATGGGGTCAGCCTCGCGTGCATTTCAGGTGCACTCGCCCCTAATTTTAATGACTCCCACCTTGCTGTGACCACACCTCAGGTCCCTATGGCAGATACGCCACTGTACGTTTACATTGTTTTCCTCAATACAATAATGTGGAGTAACCACATTTCCTTTGGTCTGATTTACTCTTCTTTTCTTTTAATATAAATGCTTCAGGCATGTTTAACAGTGTTCATAGAACACAGAGGCTTACTAATATTATAATGCAATAATATTCAAACAAAATCATGACAACATACAACAGTTAGATACATTTCAATGTGAGAACTCATCAATGTCTGCTCTCGGCATGTCCTTCACTTTCCCAAAAGCAGTATCTAACTTTGGCAGTGGGAATATACATAGTAATTCATAAAGCATCCTTACCACAAATCAAGGAAATATAAACAAATGACGCTGACTTGCAAAGAAATGGCCTCAGTTTCCTCTGCACTGTCCCAGACTGTAAAATACTTTCTTTATTTATCTTTAAAATTTAACACAGCTGTTCTCAGCGTATTTGAATGGAAAAATATTATCAACTGGCACTGAGCAGCGAAAGCTTTTGCTAATATTTAGTAACACTGGCCAATCAAAAGCTTGCGACCACCAGAATTTCAAATGCAGTTTTTGAAAAAACAAAATAATTCCAAACAAATTCTGCGTCTGGTAATCTATTGGCCAGCCTGCCTTAGTTATGCCAATACAAAAAGATGTTTCGTTTTTGGTAACACTTTTCCTACCGCTCCCCTTTCCACCTACTCTTTTTACCCAAGCGAATTTGAATGTACCTCAATACCGCTATTTTTAAACTGCTGACCCCTCTACCAACGTTATGAAAAACAAGCGGGACCAACAGTCTGTCTGGTAGAGCGTCCGTAGATATTAGTATTTCTTCAATAACTTCTCCAATACTGGGACTATCATATTATTTAAAGCACATTCTTTCTCAGGGGACTTTAAGCGATATTACCATATAATTTTTATGGTCAGTTTATGATGGGTTTAGATTTTCAATTTTATCACTGTCCATCGTCAAATAAAAATTTTCACACAAGGCGGCCATATTCCCTTCTCTCCTCCACCTCGCCAGCCTGTATTTTTCAAATACTACTTGTTTTTGTGACGTCAGAAATATTACTGCTAGTAGAAATAAAACTGTCTGTGTGGTCGTCTCTGATGGCTTTGTCACCACGCGTTTATACTATTAGTCTCGCGTGCCTGGGATAAAAACACAAGAGGCGAATGATCCGTTTGGACCACAAATGTCCTGCCATATAAATAAATCTGGAATTTCTTTATCGCCCATATTAAAGCTAGACATTCCTTTTCACTTGTTGAATAATTTTTTCCCCGCCTTATTCAACTTGCGGCTTGCATAAGCGACTGGGTTCAATTCTCCATCTTTTGAGGAGGACCTTTGCAACAATGTAGCGCCTAGGCCCACAATGCTTGCGTCACTTCTCACGATAAATTCTTGATTCAAGTCAGGCAATTGCAATACTGGCCTGCTTGTGAGTTTTTCTTTTAACTCCTGGTAAGCCAATTCACATTGAGCTGACCAATTTATTGTATCAGGTTGACCTTTGCGAGTTAAATCCGTCAGAGGAGCACATATAGAATTAAAATGTTTAATGTACTTTTGGCAAAACCCACACAACGACACGAAAGATCGCACATCTTTCTTTGTTTTAGGTCTAGGTGCTCTTTTCAATTTGTCCAGATTCTTGGGATCAGGGGTCATGCTACCCTGATGTACCGTATATCCCAAGAATTCCAACTCTTTACACCCAATACAATATTTTGTTGGCCTAGCGGTTAAGTTAGCCTCTCTGAGTCTATCAAACAGCATATTCAAAGAGGTAACATGTTCCTCAAATGTTTCCGTAGCAATGAGGATATCATCCATAAAATTCGAAATACATGGATTTTTCAGGGGATCCAGCAATTTTCGCATCATCCTAGAAAACACACTCGGGGCATTTTTCAACCCAAACGGTAACATATTGAACTCATAATGACCTTCCGAGGTGCTAAAGGCTAAATAAGGTCGAAATCAGGCTTTACTGGAATTTGGTAATAGCCTTTGCTAAGATCCACCTTAGAAAAATATTTTCCCTTGTTCAACCTGGCAAATAGTTGAGTAGTATCAGGTAATGGATCCACCTGACCTTCTGTGACAGCATTCAGTTTCCTGTAATCGATGCACAGTCTATGTTCTCCTGATGGCTTCCGCAACAAAACCACACAGGAACTGTAAGGAGACTCACTGTTAGAAATAATCCCTTCTTGTAACAAATAATCAATCTCCTCTTTCAAAGCTTTTTCCTTAGCAAACGGAATAGAATAGGGCCTCATACAGATAGGTGCTGGGTCTAGTAGTTTCATATCATATTCCAGCAAATTTGTGTGTCCCGGTTTATCCGTTAGCACATCTGTATGTTTATCAAGGACCTGTTGAACCTTCTCCCTCTGTCCTTTTGTCAGGTGATTACTTATTTTCACCTGTGCAAACGTTTCACTGGTTTTCAGTGGATATTCGAATGAGGTGAGAGGGTCATTCTTCATTTCGGTAGCGACAGACAAGGCCATTAGATGTGTTCCTTTCTGGATTTGTCTGTCCAGATATTTTTTCAAAAGGTTCACATGATAGACTTTTTCCTTTCTCTTTTTGTCTATCTTGTAATTTGTTCTGGATACCTTTTCCAAAACTGTGTATGGTCCTTGCCATCCGATCTGAAGTTTATTGTTGCTGCCTGGCAAGAGAAGAAGTACCTTCTCCCCTACAGCAAGTTCCCTATCCTTAGCTTTTTTATTATAATAAGCAGCATGCTTTTTCCTGGCTTGTCTCAAATTATCATTTGCCAGTTTCCAACTGGTTTTTAGACGAGTGGTCAGTTCGTTCACATATTGATATGATGAGGTAACAGTCTCCTCTGCCTTCTCATCTGTCCAGGTCCTTAACAATGCTTCAAGAGGACCTTTTATTGGCCTCCCATTCCAGTTGAATTATGTGGTACTTCCCGGTACGCAAAGAATGCGGCGGGCAAGTAGTGGTCCCACGTATTAGGTTTCTCATGTGCCATCTTCCTCAGAATAGAAATGAGAGTCCCATTGAACCTCTGTACCTGGCCATTCCCTTGGGGGGGATACGGACTACAATGGAAGTGCTTGGCTTGAAACAACCTGAAAACCTCTTCAGTTAGCTTCCCCTTGAACTGAGAGCCATTATCAGTCAAGATTTGATGCGGGAATCCTAACCTTGTGAATATCGTAAGTAATGCCTCTGCCACATGTTTCGAATCTATTGATGACAGGGCTACCGCCTCTCCCCACATAGAACAAGTGTCTACCAGAGTAAGGATGTAACTGTTCCTCCATTTGGTCCTAGTGAGAGGTCTCACAATATCCACGGCAACTCTCTCAAAAGGGGTTCCCACTATGGGCATTTCCCCTAGAGTTGCTGGAGCAGTCCAATGCTTTGGAGCTACTCTCTGGCATTCGGGACAGGATTTTACATATCTCTTTATGTCTTCCGTGATCCCTGGCCAGAAATAATGACAAGCTATACGCTGTCCTATTGCACTAATCCCCATGTGACCACTGAAGGGGATAGTATGACCTAACTCCATCACTTTCTCCCTATATGAACTAGGAAGGACCAGCTGTGCGTGACCAGCTGAACCAGTGCCGGCCTTCCTATATAACAGTTTATTCTTCATATAGAATTCTCCTTTGTTAGGAGGAGTATGGCTCTTTGGGAGTTTTTATAGCACGGCTTCAGTGACTTATCTTCAGCCTGTGCCTTTCTCATCTCCTCTGGATGAGTGTTTATAGGTTCATCTTCTTCCTTTCTGGATTGTGATATGGTCTGGACTGTTGCCATGACCACAGGTCTCTTGGGATTCTCCAAGAAGACATATCTACACCCCAATATCAGAGGGTAGATTATTTTATTTAACACTGCTGCCCTTATTACTCCTTCCACATATCGCGTCTTCACATGTATCCTGGCGATGGGAAGTGTCATGGTCGCTACGTCCTTGGTTGCAGCTTGGATCTCCACTGTTTCTGTGGTGTATTGATCTTCCTGCACCAGGTGAGAACTCACAACTGAATCAAAATCTAATCCAGTATCATACAAACACCGTATGGTGACTCCATTACATATCACCTCTTCACACACTGGGGGTGGTAAGGTTCCTGCTGTTCAGTAGCGTTGACCTTTACTCCCTTTTTCCCCGTTCTCATTGCAGCGAAACTTGGAGTTTTTCTTCTACAGTTGTCAGTGTTATGGTTGTCCATCTTACAATGTTTACAATACAATCTACCTTTATGAAAAGGTTTTCTTTCATCATTCTTTCTGTCATTGAAATGTGAGGTTTTGTTTTTAAAATCATTTCGAGGCCTATCAAAGTTCTGCTTACTTCTGTTATCAAATTTATTATGATTTTGAGGAGCCTTATACTGATCTACTGGTTTTTTCTTGATGCCAGCTACCTCTGTCTGGGCTGCCTGATACCTTTCAGCGACATTTATTATCTCACCCAGCCTCTCCGCGCCCTGTTCCATGAGAAACTTTCTCATGTCTGGAGCCATGGACTCTCTCATCTGTTCAATGAGTATCATCTCTTTGAGATCTTGGGTTTTCCCCAAAGAAGCCCATTTCTCCATATGCGTCTCCAACCGGGAGGAGAACTGGTGATACGTCTCAACCGACAGTAGCTTGGCATTTCTAAATTTCTTTCTATAAAACTCTCCGTTATTTTCGTATCTTAACAGAAGAGCTTGCTTCAACATGTCATAGTTGTCTTGGTTATCCCTGCTCATTTTAGAAAACACTTCATAAGCTGTTCCCCGAAGGCCCTGAGACAACTTTACCCCCCATCTTTCTCTTTCTAACCCATAAGTAGTGGCTAATACCTCATATCTGCTTAAATATGACTCAATGTCATCATCCTTTTCCACAAAATAGTCTAAATGGAACCCCATGGCTGATGAGCAGGGCCCCTGGCTTGCAGCAGAGTGGGAAGTGGATGGGCTAGTTCCATTTTCAGGAGCATGGCCTTGCAGCTCTAACTCCCTTAGTCGTATCTCAAGTTCTCTTTGTAATCTTTTTTCTTCTGCTTCCCTCTCGGCAGTCAATCTCTTTTCTTCTTTTTCTGCCTCCCTCTGTAGACGTTTTTCCTCCTTCTCAGCCTCAAGTTTCTTCTCCTCCAACTGCAGCCTCTTAATCTCAGTCTCCCTATCAGCCTCTAATTTCTTTGTCTCCCTAGCATCCTCTAACTGCATTTTCCTTTAGTCGGCTAACCTATGTTCTTCCCTAGTAATAAATTTGTCACATTCTGAGGTGACGTAGTCAATCAAACTTTGTCCCTCCATATTCATTTCTTTAGCAGTCTGCAAAGCCGCAGAGCGAAACTTGGCCAGATCTGCCATTCTAATAAATGCAAATAATCTAACAAAATTTTCTAACTAATTATAAATTTATTTAATTAAATCTGGGCTCTAACACTTTCTTAACTTCCCAAATCTTGGGCAATACTATTTATAGGGATTCCCTGGGAAAATAGAATGATGTTAATGCTAAAGCCCAGACCCCAATGTATGTAGTACTTACTTAGTCGTTCCCCTTCTACCGTGAGGTGTAGAGGTTTGGAAGAGAGAGCGCCAGACTATCCTATCGGCTGTCTTCCTCCTGGCCTGGTTCCATTCTAGTCCTCGATCCTTCAAAGATTGTCTAATGTTGTCCTCCCAGCGGACTCTGGGTCGTCCTCGGGGTCTGGATCCTTGGCTCTTTGTTTCCCATGCTTATGTATGTAGTACTAGGAGAAATTCAAATGCCCGGACAAGCCTACCAATTTATGTAGCAAATGGGATTTTGCTGGGGAGGTTATGATGGTATCCTAAAAGAATGAAAAGGTGTCTGCTTTAACCGTGTGAGGTCAAGCACAAGTAGGTCTCTGACTCTATTAATGATGATGATGAATTATGTGCAGAGAACCTACAGCTACCTCCCTAGGTCTCACACGGTCACTATTCTGGCTCTAGTGTATGGTGTATGGTGTACCTAGTGTCTAGGGGAGAAATGTAATGATGGTACACAACAGTCAAACAATTTAAGTTTCTATAAAGAAGATAATAAAACTAGCAGTTAAGTTTTTCTTTAAAAATTAATTTTCTTTTTACAATTTTTATTTTGCCTGTCCAGTTATATCTTTTTGGACAGGTCTTTGAAAATGAGGACAAGATAGTTACAGAAAAGGTCAACTAAAATATCTGGACTATTTGTCCACTAACTACACATTTAATATAGATATCGGTCCTGTGGGAATGTTCACAGCTTGCTTTTATTTCATATAAGAGGGAGAGTCACTGTGTATGAGGAGCTGTTTTCTAATCATGCCCCATAAACTTCCTACGTATAAGTGAAATAATAGTGTTTTTATTGAGGAAAGTGTCAGATATACCCAGATGCTTATCACATCACCTGGGAATCCTTGTAGTATGAAATTCAATACGAAGATGCAGAAAATATCTCTCTTTCAAATGCGCCTAAGCTCCTACCGTTTCTTTCAACAGCATAAACGAAGGGTCGGAGACTTGATAGCTTCTGACTCAGCAGGTTTCCTGTCACCAGCTGGTAACAGGAAACAAAACCTCTGCAACAAAAGGACACCCTGGCCTTTTACATCTGATCACTTAATATATTTTATTTAGGTTCCTAAGGAGGTATGGGGTCAGCCTCGCGTGCATTTCAGGTGCACTCGCCCCTAATTTTAATGACTCCCACCTTGCTGTAACCACACCTCAGGTCCTTATGGCAGATACGCCACTGTACGTTTACATTGTTTTCCTCAATACAATAATGTGGAGTAACCACATTTCCTTTGGTCTGATTTACTCTTCTTTTCTTTTAATATAAATGCTTCAGGCATGTTTAACAGTGTTCATAGAACACAGAGGCTACTAATATTATAATGCAATAATATTCAAACAAAATCATGACAACATACAACAGTTAGATACATTTCAATGTGAGAACTCATCAATGTCTGCTCTCGGCATGTCCTTCACTTTCCCAAAAGCAGTATCTAACTTTGGTAGTGGGAATATACATAGTAATTCATAAAGTATCCTTACCACAAATCAAGGAAATATAAACAAATGACGCTGACTTGCAAAGAAATGGCCTCAGTTTCCTCTGCACTGTCCCAGACTGTAAAATACTTTCTTTATTTATCTTTAAAATTTAACACAGCTGTTCTCAGCGTATTTGAATGGAAAAATATTATCAACTGGCACTGAGCAGCGAAAGCTTTTGCTAATATTTAGTAACACTGGCCAATCAAAAGCTTGCGACCATCAGAATTTCAAATGCAGTTTTTGAAAAAACAAAATAATTCCAAACAAATTCTGCGTCTGGTAATCTATTGGCCAGCCTGCCTTAGTTATGCCAATACAAAAAGATGTTTCGTTTTTGGTAACACTTTTCCTACCGCTCCCCTTTCCACCTACTCTTTTTACCCAAGCGAATTTGAATGTACCTCAATACCGCTATTTTTAAACTGCTGTCCCCTCTACCAACGTTATGAAAAACAAGCGGGACCAACAGTCTGTCTGGTTGAGCGTCCGTAGATATTAGTATTTCTTCAATAACTTCTCCAATACTGGGACTATCATATTATTTAAAGCACATTCTTTCTCAGGGGACTTTAAGCGATATTACCATATAATTTTTATGGTCAGTTTATGATGGGTTTAGATTTTCAATTTTATCACTGTCCATCGTCAAATAAAAATTTTCACACAAGGCGGCCATATTCCCTTCTCTCCTTCACCTCGCCAGCCTGTATTTTTCAAATACTACTTGTTTTTGTGACGTCAGAAATATTACTGCTAGTAGAAATAAAACTGTCTGTGTGGTCGTCTCTGATGGCTTTGTCACCACGCGTTTATACTATTAGTCTCGCGTGCAGAACGACGCGGGTTTTTCTTGAGTTGGTAGCATTTTGCGTTAAAGTATTACAGTCGTCTTGTTATTTCTACTGGGAAAAGTAAAAAAAAAACTACCAAATTTTACATTACTGTTGACAGATCACGTTACTACAGACAGCAGTTAGCGTTACATTTCTACAAATCTTTAATTATAATGTTAGGCTGCAAAAATGTTTGCAGCAGATTGATCAAAATGTAAAATATTAGTAGTTCATTTTTTTCTAAACCGAAAATAAAACGCGTGTTAGATTTTTTTTCCTCTTGGGAGCGTTCTATAGGCGTTAGCACTGCACAAAAAGGCAGCGTTCTGCTGGCATGTGAGACCATCACCGTCAGACACAATAGGGCGGATTATTTGATTATCATTTTATGACCAAAATCTACTGAAATGAGCGATTATTCTCGCAGCTTTTACTACAATTACCGAGAATAATCGCTCATTTCAGTAGATTTTGGTCATAAAATGATAATCAAATAATCCGCCCTATTGTGTCTGACGGTGATGGTCTCACATGCCAGCAGAACGCTGCCTTTTTGTGCAGTGCTAACGCTTTTACTACAATTACTGGGAGCCGCGCTAGCGTGTCAGGTTAGACATAAAAAATAATAACCTGAGATTTCGCCTCGAGTATTAGCGGGCGAACGCAAAAAAAAAAAAAAAAAAAAAAAAAAAAAAAAAAAAAAAAAAAAAAACTACAATTACCCACACAAAGATTCACATACACCCCGTTTTCCCATACCATAATAAAAACTCCAACCTAAATACAATCCATCATTCTCTACACTATTTCTGCCCTCGGGTCAGACTTAACAGCTCACCTCCTTCCCCTCTCTTTCACATAAAACCGCTTGTCTCTTATGCTTAACACAGATCTGGGCTGACCTGATTGCTTCTGAGGCCAGCTCGTGACCTAGGCAGATACCCGTCACAACACCGCTTCACTGTCTCCCAATAATATGTATAATTTTACTAAATAATTCCCCAGCACTATTCTTATATTAAAGGCAGCCCATGGAAGGTTATTAAAATAGCACAACTTATTTACACACAAAATGCATACACCCATGTATCATAATACTAAACACCCTTCACCCCTCGTATCCTTCTGAACTAAATTATATACCCATGGCCACTTAGGTCAACACAAAGAAAACCTTCGCGTACATACGCTTCTATTTAACCTAACCTAATGAGGTTGCCTTGAACTAGTTCTTACGTTACACAGTGCTTACGTCAGGCCTAAGCCCCTATACTCATACAATTATATATATCAAAACAGCGCCACTATATCCAGGAAACTCGCTCGCTAGACATCGTATAATTTTCAACACAACTTACACTACCCTGGCTATAGCATTTAGAAGTCAGGCAATTGATGGCAACTACAGGCTAATAAATAAAATAATCCCATTAGAAGGCTTACACTGTCTTGCTAAAACCCCTAATTCAAAGTTCCTTCACATCAACTATCTAATTCTAAGTACATACATACTGCGAACACCCTAGAAGACTATATACATGGACGTCACCGGACGGAAAAAGCAAGAACCAAATAGATTACATCTTAATACAACAAAGGTGGCGATCTTGTATCTCATCCATCAAGACGCTCCCAGGAGCAGACTGTGACTCCGACCATGAACCTCTTGCTGCAAACTTCAAGATCAAATTGAAAAAAGTCGTTACAAGCGACAAAGTAATACGTTATGACACAAGCGCCATACCAGAAGAGTACAGTGTCGATATTCAGAACAAATTTGACATTCTTATGGCAGTACAGGAGGAAATGACACCAGATGAACTTGCCAATAACATCAGAGATGTTTATATTACAAATGCACAGAGGTTAATTCCTAAAAGAAGTATAAAGAGACGAGAATACATCTCAGACGAAACACTGAAGTTGGTGGTAGAGAGAAGAAAAATGAAGTCCAAAAAAGATACAGAAAATCAGGAGTTGTACAAGGAATACACAAAGCAGATTAAAAAAACGAGTCAGACAAGACAAACAACAATACATAAACGACACCTGCAGGAAAATAGAGGAAATGCGCGAGCAGGGATTGAGTAAGAATATGTTTTCTGAAGTAAGAACATTGAAGAACAGCAACTTTAAATCATCACCTCGAGCAATAAACGACAAGAAAGGCGACACTCTAACAGAACGTAAAGATATTCTGAACAGATGGAAGGAGTACTGTCAAGAAATGTATACGGAAATAAACAAAGCGGCAGATAACAACGTCATGAATGAAGCGGAACGTGAACCAGAACCTACCATAGAGGAAGTCCGGAACGCAATCAAAAACTTAAAAAGTGGGAAATCTCCTGGTTGTGATGAAATAACAGCTGAAATGATACAGGCAGGAGGAGAAGGCAGCGCTCGTATATACCATGCATTATGCTGCAAGATCTGGCAAAGCGGAATTTGGCCCAAGAAATGGAAAAGATCAATTTACATACCCTTGCCAAAAAAGGGCAATCTGAAACTGTGCACAAACTACAGAACTATAGCTCTTATAAGCCATGCCAGCAAAATACTATTACAAATCATAATGAAAAGGATGCAACAAAAGCTAGAAACAGAAATAAACGAAGTACAGGCGGGTTTTCGACCAGGTAGAGGCACTAGAGATCATATATTCAACATGAGGATCATCATAGAGAAGTGTAGAGAATTCAACGTTGACCTACATACTTGTTTCATTGATTACACCAAAGCTTTCGATTGTGTACAACATCAGCAGTTATGGGCTATTATGAAAAATATGGGATTTCCAAACCACCTTATACAACTCATCGCACTGCTGTACCAAGAACAACAGGCAGCCGTAAGAATAGAGGGGGGAAACATCAGAATGGTTTGAAGTACAGAAAGGAGTAAGACAAGGCTGTACCCTTTCCCCTTACCTGTTTAACATTTATGCCGAGAATATCATGAGGAATGTAAGAGATGACCAAGAACACACAGAGTTTGACTCATTTAACATCGGCGGGTACCAGATCCCGGAAATCAGATATGCTGACGACACAGTCCTCCTATCGACCAACCCAGAAGGACTTGAACAATTACTTCTGTCCACCAAAAAACACAGCGAGGCCCAGAATCTATACCTAAACACCAAGAAGACCAAAGTATTGACAACAAAGTAAAGACCAAACCAGAAATTGAAATTGATAACGAAGAACTGGAAAGTGTTAATGAATTCGAATACTTAGGATCAATCATCAACAGCTCTGGCGACTGTGCAGTAGAAATTAAAAGAAGACTTGCAATTGCTTCACATAAACTAATACAGATGAAAAACCTATGGCAAGGCACAAGCAAAGAAACAAAGTTACAACTGATCAGAGCATGTATATTCCCAGTGGCAACGTACGGCTGCGAGACTTGGACACTCAATAAAACAGTTGCAAAAAAGATTACATCATTCGAAATGAAATGCTACAGAAGGATGTTGAGAATACCCTGGACAGAAAAAAAAGACCAACAGAGAAGTACTGCACTCACTAAACGTACAGGAACATTGGCTCCTAAATACCATCGCAATAAGGAAGCTGAAATTTTTCGGTCATATAAAAAGACATAATAGCCTGGAAAAAACAGTGATGGAAGGCATGGTCCTTGGAAAAAGGGGAAGGGGTCGACCTAGACGACGGTGGACCCAGGACATCACAGAGAGTCTGAACTTGTCTTTGGCTGATGCAGGTCGACTTGCCCAGAATCGTGATGCGTTCAGAGCAGCTGTAATGGAGACAACGTTCTGGAAAGAATACGTCACATGATGACATACTGCGACTTCAGAATATCCCCTCGGGCAAACTAAATTTATATCTGACACTATTCACGACAATAAAATTCTAGGACCGAGAAATGACTATGTTGTTGTTATGTAAAGGTGATGGGTGGAGAGCGGGCATTTAACAGCTGACCGTTATTGCCTCTTCTCGTTACCTCTTGTTCTACCCTGTTCAACCTGAAAATTGGTACTAAATTTATATTCAATTTAAATAACTATTGTCTTTTGCAGTTGCTGATTTTAGTTTATATTAGTGCATTTTATTTCCTCTATTTGTATTGTTTATTGATAACTTTTATCCTTTACACTTGGTTTTAATTTGTATTAGTATTTGTTCTTTTTTGAGTTCTTTTTCTTTAAAACCTCGTTGTCTTTCCTTGACCTATGAGTAGTTAGTAAGTTTTTTTTTCTGTTTTTTTTTTTTTGGAATGATTTGTTAGTTTCTGTTGCTTAATTTCTATTTTGTTGAATGTCTTTTCTGAAGTACTAACCGTATATGTTTTCCTTTGTTTTATGTATATATCTTTTAAGTATTCACTGGGCATCTCCTGGGGCAACTATACTTAAAACCTTATCACCTGTCATGTCTATAATGTGATTTCTATAATAAGTTTTTAATTCAAGCCTTTGTTGTTCGCACTTTTTACAGTGGATCAGGTAGTGGTCTATGTCATTCTCTTCCTGACGTTCTTGGCGTTGTGGTTCCTCTATCATAAAGTATGCTGCACTGAGACAGAGAAGCTGCATTTTTTTGTTTGATGGTATCTTTAATTCTTCTCTGACCTGGCACGTCCTTGTTGGTTCTTTCAGCAGTTTGAACGCGTGTCTGTCTTTTCTACTTTTCTTCCACGTTGCCTTCCATTCTTCGCTTATAGTTAGCTTCACTTGGCTCTTAATCGCCGACCTTCCCAGTCCTGCTCTTATATTATTTTTACTTGTTCTTCCATTCTTGGCGTTCTGGTCTGCCAACTTGTTACCAACTATACCTACGTGTCCTGGAACCCACAATAGCCTCATACTACATCCTTTGTTCCCTAGTGATGTATACTGAAACACATTAAAAACGCACCACCTGTATAATCCAGGAACAGAGTGTGAAATGTAAATATAAGTGTTTACAGGTTTACATATTTGGAATCTTTATTCATTTTCCTATGAATCCATGCTGGTCATTAATTTGTACATTTGATTGTTATAAAATTCATTGTATTCTGTGCAGGTAAGGGAGAAAACAAAAAATGCAACCAATAAAAAAAATTCTTTCACACTATCCTCAGTATCTGGTATGTCCACCGTGTGCTTGCAAACAAGCTTGGCAGCGGCTCCGCATGGAACGCACACGTCTCTGAAGGAAATTCCGGGGAATCAAGTCCCATTCACGTGTAAGAGCAGCTTCGAGCTGTTGCTGATTAGCTGGAGAACCTTGCCTGTAGACTCCGCGTCAAAGCTCGTCCCACAGATGTTCTATAGGGGACATGTCTGGTGATAGGGTAGGCCAATCAATCGTCACAATGTTTTGCTGCTGTAGATATTGCTGCGTAATGCATGTGGTGTGCGCACGTGCGTTATCCTGCTGGAGAAGCTGCAAGTCTGGATAATTTGTGAACGCAGGAGCAACTAATGCACCCAGAACCCCATCTCGATATGTCACAGCATTAACATTTCCACGGAAGACGTGAAGAGGCAAGTGATGGTGAAAACTGAATCCTCCCCAAATGTGAATACTGCCACCTCCAAATCGGTTGTGCTGACGAACACAGCAATCTGCAAAGCACTCTTCAAACCGTCGCCAAATCCGCATACGTCCATCAGCAAAGGATATGTTGAATCTGCTCTCGTCTGTGAATAGGATAGCATTCCACTGCAGTCTAGTCCATTTGACATGTTGCTCTGCCCATTGCAGGCGCTGCTGACGATGTCTGTGAGTCAAGTTTGACCCAACATAAGGTCGTCTTGCAGTAAGCCCTGTATCTCTGAGTCGTCGTATGACTGTCATTCGAGAGACTTGCCCACGTCTACCCACTTTTGCTCTTGCTGTTTGAATTGCCGGGAGGTAAAGATTCCTTAGGTGACTCAGCACAATATGACGATCTTTCGCAGGGGTAGTAACTCGTGGTTGGCCACTCCGAAGTCTATCCCGGGCACTGCCAGTGGTTCCGTAACGTTCATTGAGACGTACAATAATGCTGTGGTGGCAATTCATCCTTCTGGCAATGTCCCGCGAGCTCATTCCGGTCTCCAACATACCAAAGGCTCGTTGGCGGTCGTTTTCAGAAAGTCGTGGCATTTCAAGCACATGTACTGTGTGTTTTGTCTCAACGGTCTTTTTATACCGAGTATACTGCCACAACGCGTACACATTTTCAGGGTCATAGCTCTTGGGAATCGTGTTGCACGTATAACTTTCATTGTTTTCATGTACACAAACCCGTGGGTTGAATCATGCACATTCCATTCCAGTAGCCATTCGCTCTCTACGTCATGGCAAACACGGGGAAAATCCATTCCCTCACTTTTTTTCCAGCTTCTCGGCATCAGTATTTATAATAGTTGTGCGTTTTTAATGTGCTTCAGTATATTAATTGCTAGAATTTCTTCCTTCATGTCTGGCCCACAGCGGTATTACTACTTCTGCACCTAGTTGCCCACTATCACCCTTTAATCCATCAGTGTAAACAGCCAGACTTTATTTTGTTAGTTGATCTATGAACTTTCTACTTATCATTTTGGCTTCCTTATCTTCTATGTTTTGTTTGATCTTTTCAGTAAGTGAGTAGTCTATGGTTGGTGTTTTTAGTTCTCAGGGTGGTATTTTGCTTGTATATGTATTACTTTTTAAAATTGTGTTTGACAGTTCTTTGAGCTGCGTTAGATCTTCTATAGTTCTCCACCCTGTTGGATATCTATCTTTATTTAAGTGGACGTTCCATACACTTGGTTGGTTTTTGACAAATGCTTTATGTGCTGGGTGGGTCACTTCTTGTGTTACTTTACTCCAATAATTTAATCTCAGTTCTTTCCGACTTAGACCAAGGGGCGGTATGCCAAGAGCTACTTCTAGTGCTTCTACTGGTGTCGATATAAATGCACCTGTAATGGTTCTCATGGCAGCATTTTGAATTCTGTCTAGTTTTGCTTTGTTATAAGCTGCAGCTGAGTCATAGACTATGCTGGCATAATCCAGTTTCCCCCTGATGAAAGACTTGTAGAACATAAGCATTATTTCATTGCTGGCCCACCATTCATTACCTTTTGCTAACCTTAGTATATTTAGGGTCCCCCTACAGCTTTCTACTAAATTGTCTATATGTTTATTCCAATTTAGTTGTTTATCTAAAGTTGTGCCCAGAAATCTTCTTGTAGAGGAGGTACATATTTTCTGTCCTTTAATGGTTATATTGATTTTTTTTTGTAAATTTCCTTTGCTGAATATCATACCTACTGTTTTGTTTACATTGATTTGGAAGCCCCAACTTTCCATCCACTCTGAAACGTTGTCTATTTGTTTTTGAAGTTTTTGGTAAACATGGTCAAAGTTTTTTCCAGATCGCCAAATAGCACAGTCATCTGCAAATTGTGATACTGCATTCTTAATGTCGTTAAATGCATCTGCTAAATCATTTACAGCTATAGTGAAAATTGAAGGTGAAATCACTGATCCCTGAGGAATCCCATTCTGTTGTTCATATATTTCTGGAGAGACGACTAACGAACCAGGGCCTGTTTTATAGTAAAAACTTTCTGACGCAACATAGGAACACGTGCACGAGAAGACAGACGCGATACGTAATAGATCTAGAATTATTTCCAACCAATTGCAACACCCGTTACTTACCGGTGCCAGAAAGGGGAGAAAAGAATAGTAACATTGCACCCTATCATGCATGTCGTACAAAGCAACTAAGGAGATTTGCCATGGGGCTGATTACCCCAAACACTTCAACAAACTATGGACAAGTCAAATACAGAATGTAAATCAACGTTGCTGATCAAGACAGAAGGTCCTCTGGAAAGGACGCGCATGAAGCAACCCAGAGAAAGGATGCTTTTTAGCTCCATTTATTTTCTTACTAGCAATAGATTGAGTTATGAAAACATCGACATCACACAATAGAAATGGAATCCAGTGAAATCTGCCTAAACAGCTTGATGATATAGATTTTGCAGATGACTTGGCTCTCCTGTCCCATAACCATAATCAGTTGCAAGATAAAATGAAAATTCTCCATGAGAGGTCACAACAAGTGGGCCTGAAAAGACAAAGATTACGAGAATAAATGCAAGAAATGATAACACGATTGAACTTGAAGAAACACCACTAAAAGATGTAGAATCGTACACATATCTTGGTAGTAATATAGACAAAGTTGGAGGGACAGACAATGATATCAAAGTAAGAATACAAAAAGCAAGAGGCGCTGTCATTGCATTGGGAAATACAAGGGGATTGACATAAGTCTTGGGCCTGACCATGAAGGAGTCACAGGAGGAAGATGAAACTTGGCACATTTAAAGTTCATTATATTTGCACTTAATGTTTGAAGTATGCGTCTGTTTCTTCAATGGGTTTTCCCGCTACGGTGCACGGCGCAATGTACCCTATTGACCGGATCTGCTGCTCCAAAGATTTGACAAAACAGTGGAAAAGAAGGAGGCCAGAGCTGTGATAAAATTTCTGATGTTTCAGGGAAAAACACCTACAGAAATACACAGGGAGATGGAACCAGTGTTTCGTGATTCTTGTCCTTCATATACTTCGGTAAAAAACTGGTGTCAACAGTTTAAGTGCGGCAACTCAAATGTTGCTGATCTGCCAAGATCTGGTAGACCAACCTCAGAGTGCAACGATGAAAATGCAACAAGAGTAAAGAAAATCATTGACCAGGATCGAAAAATGACAATTGTGGAGATAGCTAGTAGAGTAAAACTAAATGAAAGAACAGTTTATAGATATTTACACAACAGACTGAACATGAGAAAAGTGTGTGCACGCTGGGTTCCGCGACTGTTGACACGTGAACAGAAGCAAACGAGGGTAAATTGCTGTCAACAGTTGCTCAAAAAGTGTCAGTCAAAAAAACTTTTTGGAGACCATGGTGACAGTAGATGAGACTTGGGTACACCATTATGACCCCGAATCCAAAATTGCCAGCATGCAATGGAAAACCCCGGGCTCCACAACACCTGTCAAGCCGAGGGCGCAGAAATCTGCAGGAAAAGTGATGTTGACTGTTTTTTTGGGACGGCAACGGTGTCCTTTTGAAAGATTATCTGCCTCGTGGCAACACAGTTAATCGACAATACTATGCAGATCTTCTCACCAAACTAAGAAAGGTTGTGACCAGGAAACGAGGGATAACGCGCATTCAAAATCTTCCTTTGCTTCAAGACAACGCGCCCTCTCACAAAGCACGGCTTGTGCAGCTAGCAGTCAACGATTTGAATTTTGAAATTCTTCCACACCCACCATATTCTCCAGATTTGGCTCCATCAGACTTTTTTCTATTCCCAAATATTAAAAAACAGCTAAAAGGAAATCATTTTGACAGCGATGAAGAGGTTATACTGGCATGTGATGACTGGTTTAGTTTGAAAAATAGGGTATTCTACTCCCAATGTCTTTTCAAGGTCAAGCAGAGATGGCAGAAGTGTGTCAATTCAGACGGTGGCTATATTGAAAAGGAATAAACACTATACAAAATTTCAGCTCTCTGTGACATGTCCTTCATGGTCTGGCCCAAGACTTATGTCAATCCCCTTGTATATGGAAGTCAAGCGAAATCAAGTCCAATACGAAAATAAGAATCTTCAACTCAAATGTCAAGTCAGTCCTATTGTATGGCTCTGAGACATGGAGAGCAACAAAAACAACAACTGAAAAGCTACAGACTTTTATAAACGGGTGCTTGCGTAGAATATAAGGATGGAAATGGTATGACAAAGTCACAAATGTAGAATTGATGACAAGAACCAGACAGGTGCCAGTGGAACAAGAGCTGAGAAGAAGATGCTGGAGATTGAAAGGACACACATTGAGGAAACCTGTTGATAGCGTTACGAAGCCAGTCCTTGTTCTGAAATCCCCAGGGAAAGAGAGGCAGAGGTAGACCAAAAAACACACGGAGAAGAGATCTGGAAACAGAGGTGAAAATGATGAGGAAAACATGGAAAGAACTTGAGCGGATGTCATGTGACAGGAAGACTTGGCATGTGTTTGTTGATGGCTTATGCTCCTTGTGGAGCTAAATGGTATTTATTGATACACTACTGTGGGGGGGGGGGGGGGGGGGAAATGCAACTACCTCCCAGTTGACGTAATAACAGGACTACCTTCTAAATTAAAATCGAAAACAATCGTAAGAGTTTCCCTTGAAATACCTCACTTCAAAGAAATATTCCTAACGGGTTTCCCGCCTGCTCCACGTAAAATTTACCGTAACCAGATTTTCACACTTACTTCCCAAATTTTAGCAAACTCAGAAGCTTTTTTTTTTTTATTAATGTGTTTGCTACTTTTCTTTGTAGCACGCCCCTTTCAATCATCTACCATGTACATGGAGCTGTTTGTTATATCAGGACGTGTTTCCTTTATTGTAATATATAATTACTCAGAAGCTTCCTAACATTTAACAATCATAACATTTATACCCGCTAGCCCACATCAAAGAATGCCGCTAGCCAAGGGACCTTACAAATCTCCGAGCGAAGGGGCGTTTCTCTCCCCTAAAGTCGGATATGAAAGGAATGAATTTGCTTGCAAAGCCAGCAGACACTATAAGTTTACCTAACGTTACGTCAATTGACTGACCGTCTTCCTGCACTATCCTCGCTAGGAATGAAACAAAATAGATCAAGCAAAATGCGGGTAGTGGTTACCCCCACCCAGGAATGAAAAGGGTGGTGGTGGTGTTCCTGCAATTAATAGAACCATGACATGAAAAAATCAGAAAACCTGATAAAAATAGAAGAGAAAAAGAAACAACCGTAATACAGTGCAGACCTGATAAGGAGAACTCACCAGGGACCCAAGAAATAGTTCTTCTTATCATAAATTCCTCTTATCCAGATAAGAGTTCAAGCATATGGTAATGCATTTACAACGTACAATACAATAATGAATTAGCGTTGAATACGACAGATGTATGACACAGAAAATATGTAAATCACCAAAAGTGTTAATGTACAAAGTTGGCACAAATATCTAGAGAATAACAGCACTTTTTACACTTTGAAATGAAAAAGCTGCAATTTTCCTCTGTATCTTAGTACCCGTACTTGAGTTAATAAAAAATGTCTTTCCATGACATCCTTAAATTCAAAGAAATGATAAATTAAATCATCTTGGCATCCAGCCTGCATTATATAATATGATAGTTTTATCCATGCAATTTGAAACTTCCAACTGTGAAATAGTTTGTACCGTTAATCCACAGTCATCATTATCTCTAGAATTTGTACACTCTTAAATAATAAAGCACTCTTAAATGAAAAAGTCTGTAATTTACCTCTGTATCTTGGTACCTGAGTTAATAAAATGTCTTTCCATGGGCTCTTTAAATCCAAAGAAATGAGAAATTAAATCATCTTGGCATCCAGCCTGCATTATATACATGTTAATTTTATCCATGCAATTTGATACTTCCATTTGTGAAACAGTTTGCACCGGCAACCCACAGTCATTATCATCATCTCCATCTAGGTCAGGACTAGAAAGGACAGAAGATGAAACGGTTGGCATACACATCCCTAGAATATCAGCACTGGCAAGGCTAGCACTACATGTAGTAACAATATCATTGTCAATGTTGACAAAATCTTCTGCTGAAATGTTCAGTTCCTGATATAGTCGATGAAGCAAAGGTTCCACAGAAGTTTCAATTATAATACTGCCATTACAAATATTTGATACAACCGTGTTTTCATTATCTGTATCATCTCCAACTTTAAAGCCTGCTTTTCGAAAACAGTTTGCAATAGTCACAGGCAACACTTTACCCCATGCAGATTTCAACATAATAATAGCGTCCAGAAGGGTTATCTTGAAGCCTTCAGCAACCAAGTCTGCATCAATGTGATCTACAAGTTTGGACAACATTGCTGACCTATAATGAACCTTCAGATTTTGAATAATACCTTGTTCACAAGGCTGAAGTTTGGATGTCGCATTTGGTGGTAAAAATAAAAGTTCTGTTGCTTTTAGATTTTGAACATTTAGGTGGGCTGAACAGTTGTCAAGCACCAAAAGAACTTTGCGATGTTGACGTTCCATAGAATGATCAAATGCATGTAGCCACTTGGTGAAAATGTCTGATGTCATCCAGGCTTTTAAATTATGCTGCATAATCAACACACAAATTTTTCAAACCTTTAAAACAGCGTGGATTTTTGAATTTACCAGTTACAAGTAATGGCAATTTTTCTGAACCATCCATATTTGTACACACAACAACTGTGATTCTTTCTTTCGATTCCCCCCCCCCCCCCCCCCCTTCCCCCCCCCCCCCCCCCCCCACCCCCCATGACACTTTTCATTTCTGAAGGAAAAAGTCTTGTCAGGCAGCAATCTCCAAAACAATCCAGTTTCATCAGCATTAAACACATCAGCGGAATTATACCTACTCATGGCTGGTTTTAACATCTCTGTCCATGACTCGGTAGTCATTTCATTAACAGAATGCCTTTCCCCACACAAAGCTTTGTAAGTAATGTTGTGCCATTTTTTAAAATGACCCAACCAGCCAGGACTACATTTCCAGCCAGTCCGACCTTCCAGAAGTGCTAACTCTTCTGCCTTTGCAGTTAATATAGGTCCATTTACAGAAACATTTTCTGATCTCGCCATGGTAAACCATTTTAGGAGTGCCGTGTCAATCACATCACACGCCGCTTTTTGGTTCTTCATTCTGTGACAATCAACTTGTCCACCATAAAACATTTTTCTGTACCAATCTTTATTTTTTATGATTCCTGAAAGCGTTGATTTTGGAATGTCGAATTCTTTTGTTATTTCCATTTTCTTTTTGCCACTATTTTCCACTTCTTGTAATAGCTCAATCTTTCTTTTCAAAGATGTGGATTTTAACTTTCCAGCCATTTTTAGAGGGGAAATAACTCAAATTCTAACACTGACGAAGCGCGCAATTTCCAAAAATAGCCGAAAAGTTGTACAAATGTCTAGGTACTGTATTTGAAAAAAAGTTCGCCTTAAGCAGATCAAATTATATAGTCGGGACACGTTTAATCGTTCTTCTTCTTCTTCTTCCGTCCTTAGCCAAAGACCGACCAAGCAGTCAGAGGCCATCACGCCTTGTGGCGTCTTAAGGGCAACAGCAGATTGATTTTCTCTGTTGTAGTTTCCCATCACGCCTAGCGGCGTCTTTAGGGCAACAACAAATAGATCCATCTGCCGTTGTTTCCGTAATCGGTGTGACAAGCCAACGGGTGATCAGCCCATTGGGCTAGTTTAATCGTTCGGCATATCTCAAAATTCATGATAAACGGATTCCGCTTAACCGGACATTTTTTACAAAGACAAAGAAGAAAAATTGCCAGGGATAAACAAATTGTTCTTCACAACAGAAATTCCCCACATCCAAGATCGCCTTAAGCGGTCTCCCCTGTAATAGACAACTGGCGGGTTGAAAATAAAAATAACAGTCAATTTGCCCCAATCGGTACTTGTGCTTTATAGATTATATAGAACAAATTCTTACATATGGGAATGAGTCATTGACAATTGGTAAACAAGCAAGGAAGGCACTAGAGGCTCTACTCGGTTCAGCAATGACCCTGCCATTTTTTTCTCGCAGAGAAGCCCCAACCTGATTTTTCACCACGCACTACAAGACCTATCAGTGTACACAATGGTGTCATCATCCCCAGCATGATCACTTACCAGCTGATTAATCTCTAGCTCTGCTCCATAGCTCTGCACTCTCTGCCAAGGCTAATGATTATCTGCTGGTGGTTTATCCAGTTCTCCTCTGACTTCCTCCCCTCTTCCCCTTTGGATATATTTTCAACCCTGGTCCCCTGCCCAATCATAGCCTCTGCCTGTGCTTTTCATGACATCCCCCTCTCTATTCTGTCTCCTTTGATATCAGCTACGGTCTCAAGTAGGGGGTGCCTTTTGTCGGAAGTTACCCACTGATAAGGGCTTATTCCACTGATGACTACTCTTACACTGAAGACTACCAACCACACTGATGAATGCTGTATACATGGTAGGAATGCTAGTTTGGTGTGTGTGTACAAGTCATCTTGATAAAGGCTAATGGTCAACTCGAACCGACACAGTGTTGGGTATACCGGTCACCTTGTCCATAAAGTATTGAGGCCCTGGCAAGGGACGGTGTTTATATTGAGTGAGAGTACAGATGTGAGTTGCGCGAATGGGCGTACTGTTCTGTAGAGTTGATAGGTAACAAGGCACTCATTCACTCATATCTAGAAGTCAATGATGGCTGGAACTACTGTTAACAGTTGCATACATTTAATGGGACGCACACTCTGACAACACAACTACAGTCACTGGAACAGGTTGGCAAAAAACATCACATGCTTGAAAATGGTCTACGACATCAAATATGCATTCGTATAGAATGTGGATACAACAGAACATTAGTAGCTAGTCACTCAGGGTTCTAGTTGTATTTACTTTCAAGCCTAACTGACTGATCGCGTCAGTTAATGTTAGCAAATATTTATCATCAATGGCTCCCTGACAGAACCTCTTCTGACGAAGAATCACAATAGTAAATTAGCAGGCTTTTATGACGACAATCTTAAACCACCAGTAGTGGATTACAATAGTAGACATCTCTCGGTATCATCATCAGATAGTAAGGCATCCCTGTTCTCCGAACGATGATCTGCTTAGGCAAAGGCGAGATCCAAAATGGCTCCTAACTTCGATGAGCTTCGCTCACTCCGAAGATGCATAATGAAGCATAAGTAAAGGGCGCTGTTCATGATATAAATAATGCTGTGTAGATCATATGCATAATAATGCAATGTACATCATATGAATAATGGTGCTGCTAGCAAAATGTCGTCTCGAAAATAGTCAATCATATACATATGCAGACCATACCATGGCTGCAGATCTCATCATCATCATCAGTTGCCATCTCCACAACGGAGGTTGGCTGTAATGGATCTCCAACGTCTTCTGTCTCTTGTCTTGGTGGTACACTCTGATAGACTCTTTCCCGTCCATCTCTTGATGTTATCTTCCCACTTATAGCGCTGTCTTCCCCTTGCACGTTTACCTTCAACTCTCCCTTCTGTTATGGTCTTCTGCAAGGTGTTATGCCTTTTTATGTGGCCAAAGTATTTTAGCTGCCGAACTTTGACCTCTCTCATTAGTTCTCTTTTCATACCTAGATTTTCTAGGACCTCCTTATTTGTTTTCATCTCTTTCCATGAGATACGCCCCATTCTTCTATATATCCACATTTCAAGAGCCTCAATTCTTTCTTCCAAATGCTTATTCATCGTCCATGTTTCTGCACCATACAGAAATGCAGAATATATATAACACTTTATGATTCTCAGTTTTAATTTATGAGATAACTGTTTGGATGTCAGTATATGTTTCATGTTGTTGAATGTAGCTTTGGCCATTCCTATTCTCTTCTTGATTTCTGTTTCACATCTGCCATCTTCTGTTATTATATGACCAAGATATACGTAGCTCTTGACTTGTTCCAGGATTTTCCCATTTACGCTTATCTTTAATGTGGGTTTATCGTCTGTTTTGCTAATTATCATAGTTTTAGTTTTCTCAATATTAATGTCGAGTCCATATTCATGACTTATACTGTTCACTTGCTTCACTAGTTCTTGTAACTCCTGTTCGCTTTCAGCTAACAACACGGTATCATCTGCATATCTAAGGTTGTTTATTGATCTTCCACTGATGTTCAGTCCTGGTATTTCCTGTATCTGTTTGAAAATTTTTTCGGTGTATAAATTAAATAGGCAGGGGGACAGCACACAACCTTGTCTGACACCTCTTTTTATGTCTATGTATGGTGAATAATTCCTTCCCGATCTTACTGTGGCAGTTTGCTCCCAATAAAGGTTACTGAGTATTCTTATATCTTTTCCATCAATACCTATGTATCCTAGAAAAACACTAGCAAATAGCACCCGCCATCCTTTTGGCGTAAAGACTAGACTGTGGGGAAGGAACATAGACATAATAGTCACAAAGAAGACGTCGCTTTTCCCCCCCAGAATTACAGCAAAGAACAAATCTTCGGACTTCTGTCCGTACAGCGACCAGGATCACCCATCACGACGGAAGTCTCTCTCGACAACCTCAATTCGACACATGCGCAGAAGCGCGTTACTCCCAGAGTTCAACTCAAGATGGGCCGACGTAAATCTTAGTATTCATACGCCAGGTTAAGACCCAAGAGAAGGTAACAAACGTAATAAAATGTACCATCAACTAAATTAAGGGTTATGTACCTTTGACTATAAAAAATGTTAACAGACAGATAAATATCTTTCTATATATACTGTTCAAAAAAAGAAACGCATAGCTATCCGAGGGCGCGTTTTTATGAGTTTGTAAGTAAAATTTGGTTCTAGGGTATATAAGAAGCAGCCTCAAATGTTCTTTACAGTGTCAAATGCACGTGTTGACCTGAATTGCGTTCGTTTTTGTAATCGTTACAATGCAGTGGTCAATAGTGTTTATGACGCAATTTTTGACCACAGCTCATGTTGCGCGCACGTGAAAGCAATAAAATTTGGGGTGAACACTATTCACTGACTACGCAAATGAAACCCTATAAAAGGATAACGCTACACACAAAAATTCAGTTCATTTTCAAGCAGACATTTATGGCGTCTCTATCGATAAATTTAAGGAACATTGCTATTGGCCGACTGCATGCAGGCGAAAGTCCAAGTCAGGTTGCCAGGCATCTAAACGTGCATCAGATGCACTTTGGCACCGGTTCCAAGCCACTGGCTCAGTTGAAGACCGGCATCGCAGGGGACGACCCAGAGTGACAACAGCAGCGGAGGATCGCTTTATTCGGCTTCGTCACCTCAGAGACAGATTTACAACAGCTTCCTCAACTGCCCAGTCATTGCCTGCAGGACGTCATGTGTCTGATCAAACTGTTCGGAATAGACTGCATGACGTTGGACTTTGGGCACAACGACCTCACCGAGGACCTGTCCTTACGCGCCGCCATCGCCAAAATCGACTTCTTTGGGCCAACCAGCATCGTCCCTGGGCAGCTGACAATCAATGGAGACGTGTCTGGTTTAGTGACGAATCTTTCTTTTTGTTGCAGCATCATGATAGACGGCGTAGGGTCTACCGTAGGCGAAATGAACGTTTTGCCCAAAATTGCGTTGATGAAGCTCCGCCGCACGGTGGTGGAGGTGCAATGGTGTGGGGAATGATCAGTTACAACGGAAGGAGTCAATTGGTGCACATTGAAGGAGGCTTGAATGCGCAACGATACGTCAATGAAATTTTTCGACCTTATGTCCTTCCATTTTTGGCTGCCCAAAGGTCTGTGTATCAACAGGACAACGCCAGACCCCATTGTGCACGGTTGACCACGCAGTTACTGACTGCCAACAACATTCTCACCCTTCCCTGGCCATCCCTGTCTCCAGACATGAGTCCGATTGAGCACCTGTGGGATGAGCTGCATAGACGTGTTTGTCGCCAAGACGTTGCTCCAGCCAATCATCGTGATCTGTTCCAGGCACTCCAGGAAGAGTGGGCAGTCATCCCACAGGCCCACATCAGACGTCTGATCGCATCCATGCCCAGGAGATGCCAGTCGCTGATCGATGCAAGAGGAGGCCACACACCATACTAACGGGAAAGCCCGTTCGCCAACAAAACTCTCGTGACCCAGATGCAAAACAACTGTCAATTGATTGGTTGAACCCTAAGGTATTCTTGTGTGCAATTTGAACAATTAACTCATTAAATTAAAAAAGTTATTGAATGTCAAAATTATGGCTATGTGTGTGCCTTCAGTAGCTATGCGTTTCTTTTTTTGAACAGTATATATATATATTGCCTACGAAAGAATCTGTGCGTAACACCCACATATAGGCTTTTGCCTAGGCCATTGCATATCTGGACCTAATCGACAACAATCCAAGCACGTATCTCATTGTCACAATGGAGGTATCACCCCTACAGCTCAAAACTAGTCGCATCCTTTCATTTTAAATTTTTTCCAGTCATTCACATTGTGACACTGACAGCACGAGTATCCCTAGACCATACTCTATTACTGAAATTACGAGCTAATAATACAGAAGAATCTGCACTCAAGATCTCATGTTTTTGTTGACTCATATGAACCCTCTTGGATAGGTGTTAAGCACAGATTAGATTGGAATTGGTATATTATTAGATTTATCCTTCAACTAACGAACTAATTTATATCACTCTGCGATAATGCACTTTCTTACAATCCACCTAATTCTAACTTAAACTTCTAACACATTCAGCTCGCTATGTTGTTGTTGTTTTGATGAGGTGATGGGTGGAGAGCGGGCACTTAACAGCTGACCGTTATTGCCTCTTCTCGTTCCATCTTGGTCTACCCTGTTCAACTTGAAATTTGGTTATAATTGGGGTATTTAGTGTCATTTTATTTTTTAAAATTTTGTATTCAATTTAAATAGCTATTGTCTTTAGCAGTTTTTGATTTTAATTTATATTAGTATGTGTCCATTTTATTTTCTCTTTTGTATTGTTTCTTGGTAACTATTGTCCTTTACACTTGGTTTTACTTTGTATTAGTATTTGTTCTTTTTGTGTTGTTTTTTATTTTGTGTTTTTATTTACTAACCTTATATGTTTTCCTTTGTTTTATGTATATATCTTTTAAGTATTGATTGGACATCTCTTGGGGCATCTATACTTAAAACCTTATCAGCTGTCAAGTCTATATTGTGATTTCTATAGTAAGTTTTTAATTCAAGCCTTTGTTGTTCATACTTTTTGCAGTGGATCAGGTAGTGGTCTATGTCATTCTCTTCCTGATATTCTTGGCAGTGTGGTTCTTCTATCATAAAGTATGCTGCACCGCGACGGAGACGCCACAGTTTTTTTGTTTGGTGGTATCTTTAATTCTTCTCTGACCTGGCACGTCCTCGTTGGTTCTTTCAGCAGTTTGAACGCATGTCTGCCTTTTCTACTTTTCTTCCATGTCGTCTTTCATTCCTCATTTATAGTTATCTTCACTTGGCTCTTGATCTCCGACCTTCCCAGTCCTGCTCTTATATTGTTTTTACTTGTTCTTCCATTCTTGGTGTTCTGATCTGCCAACTCGTTACCGGCAATACCTATGTTTGCTGGAACCCACACTAGCACACTACATCCTCTATTCCCTAGTGATGTATTAATTGCTAGAATTTCTTCCTTTATGTCTGGCCGGCTACATTTACCTGCGTGTTCTAGTGCTTGTGTAGTGATGATAGTGAGTCTGTAATTGTAAATATTGTAACAGCTTCTGGTGGGTTATCTTCAATTATTTCTAAACTTTTAAGAATTGCTACCATCTCTGCGGTAAAAATCGAAGCCCCTTCAGTTACACTGTAGCTCTTTTTTATTCCCCATTGTGGTATTACAACTCCGGCACCTAGATGCCCACTATCACCCTTGGATCCATCAGTGTAGACGGCCAGACTTTGTTTAGTTAGTTGATCTATGACCTTTCTACTTATCATTTTGGCTTCCTTATCTTCTATGTTTTGTTTGATCTTTTCAGTACGGTAAGTGAGTAGTCTATGATTGGTGTTTTTAGTTCCCAGGGTGGTATTTTGCTTCTATATTTATTACTATTTTTAATTGTATTTGATAGTTCTTTGAGCTGCATTAGATCTTCTATAGTTCTCAACCCTGTTGGATATATATCTTTGTTTAAGGGGACGTCCCATACACTACTTGGTTTTTTGACAAATGCTTTATGTGCTGGGTGGGTCACTTCTTGTGCTACTTTACTCCAATAATTTAATCTCAGTTCTTTCCGTCTTAGACCAAGGGTTGGTATGCCAAGAGCAACTTCTAGCGCTTCTACTGGTGTTGATATTAATGCACCTGTAATGGTTCTCATGGCTGCATTTTGAATCCTGCCAATTTTGCTTTGTTAGAAGCTGCAGCTGAGTCATAGACTATGCTGGCATAATCCAGTTTCCCCCTGATGAAAGACTTGTAGAACATAAGCATTATTTTATTGCTGGCCCCCCATCCATTACCTTTTACTATCCTTAGTATATTTAGGGGTCCCCTACAGCTTTCTACTAAATTGTCTATATGTTTATTATAATTTAGTTGTTTATCTAAAGTTATGCCCAGAAATCTAGTTGTTAAGGATGTACATATTTTCTGACCTTTAATGGTTATATTGATTTTGTTATTTTTTTTTAAATTTCTTTTGCTGAATATCATACCTACTGTTTTGTTTACATTAATTTGGAAGCCCCAACTTTTCATCCACTCTGAAACTTTGTCTATTTGTTTTTGAAGTTTTTGGTAAACATGGTCCAAGTTTTTTCCAGATCGCCAAATGGCACAGTCATCTGCAAATTGTGATACTGCATTCTTTATATCATAAAATTCATCTGCCAAATCATTTTATTTGCACTATTTACAGCTATAGTGAAAATTGAAGGAGAAATCACTGATCCTTGAGGAATCCCATTCTGTTGTTCATATATTTCTGACCTATCATTATTCACCTGTACAGCAAAATACCTGTCCTGTATAAAGTTTTCTAGATACCTATAGGTTTTACCAGTAATGCCAATCTTTTTCATTTTGTAAAGAGCTCCATCTCGCCAGCATTCATCATATGCTCTAGCTACATCTAGAAAGACTGCCACTGTTTTCTCTTTCCTCTTGAACCTAGCTTTACATCATGTTCTAATCTTACAAGCTGGTCTACTGTACTTCTGTCTGCTCTAAACCCTGACTGGTTTGGGCTATATAACGGATTTTTTTCCAGGTAGAATTTAACTCTTTTATTCACAACAGTTTCCAGTATTTTGCCTAGTTGTGATGTTAAGGAGATAGGCCTATATGAACTTACATCATGGGCTTCCTTATTGTGTTTTAGGATGGGTACTATCATAGCTACTTTCCATTCTTTTGGTATCTTTTCTAAGCTCCAGATTTTGTTATAGAGGGAAATTATTTTGTTTATAGTTTTTTTGGGTACTTTCTTAAGGATTTCATAACTAAGTATATCATGCCCTGAGGCAGTATTAGATTTCTCATTTATTGCACTAGTTACTTCTTCCTCTGTTATATCAGCATCTAAATAGTTTGTTTCATCTATCTGGTCTGGTAGTTCTTTTGAAAACTGTATCCTAAGTCTTTGTGATAAACGAGCGCAAAGGCCTTATTGCTCTATCTTTTCCTACATCTTTTGTATTGTATTTTCTCCGACATTTGCTCTTTCATCCAACATTTGCGATCCCAAATTTGCTATTTCATCGTTGTGATTACTCGCGACCGGTATCTAGAGAACCACATTTGTTCATTCATCGGGTGAAATAAAGTCTTTTGATTGAGTCCCCATACCTGACATTATCGTTTGAAGCCTACATTGCATCGTGATAAATCTGGTGAAAACACATCTGGTCATCCCAATCAGACATCTGGGCATGCTGTAATTTCTGTGACACCACATTGGACGCCCAGATTGGCCAGGTGAAAATGTCTCATGCTGTAATGGTGTTATCTTTGGTCGGCCGCTGTTCAGACAAGCATTGGGTTACCACATTGGACGCCCAGCTTGGCAAGGTGAACAATAAACAAATCCATACCTGTTTGTCAAACCACACCCACGTTTGGACTGACAGGGGACAAGAGCAATCCTGTGAATGAGTGACCAGAGGGGCTATTAAGGATTGGTTGGCCCATATTGGACTTCCAGAAATATAATCTACCGCATAGCTTGTTAGAGGAAGGAGGCCAGTTTTTACATTGTGAGGAAAAGATTAAACCCAAAAACGTCTAGCCTAAATACACGTGTTTATTCAGAGTGGATATAATTCAGTTCTGTGATGAATTATGTTCTTAAAGGATTTTGCGAAGGGAAAAGAAGGTTAGTAGATTGGTGCGGGGATAAATTTAAGAATATTTATCAATTCAGGAACCGTCCTCCCGACGTCCTGTGGTAAGAGTGCATTAGACTAAAGGCTTGACACTCCTTATTACAGTGGCCTGCTGAATACCCTCCAGGGTTCTCCTTGCATATTCCATTTGAGGAATTATAATGTATATTTAAGATATGGCCAGTCACACACAATCTCCCTGGCCCGCACCACAGGTACTCAGTAACAAGGCCTAACTTCTTGGCACGATTCACATATATTTAATAACACAGTACTCCACATTGAGTATGGTATGACATCGTAGCTTTTACTAGCCCATGTCTCTACTGTCCTTGATTCTGATACTCTCATTTTTAATGGAACAGTCAACTTACGTGCCCAAGAATTCCATACACACTGCTAAGACTAATCTGACATTATACAGTTAATGAATGCATAAGGCAGTGATGGTAATCGATCTTGCAGGTGCAATATAAAGATGCCCAAAGGCAATTAACACATTCTGAACTCAGGTCCTACTGGACACATTCCCTGCATACTGGTCAAACGACACAAGCAGACTGCCGGTTAGAGACGCTAGCTTGTCCCAAATCAAAACTCACGTCTGCTGTCAATTCAGAGCAGGAGTCAAGACGTCACTTCCTGCAACCACGGGATACCGTGTGTAAACAATATATATCAGGAAGTGATCGAATACAAAACATGATATGATATTTACTCATATCATTTTCTCCCCCCCCCCCCCCCTGGATTAAAATAATGAAAAGGAACTTTTCATTATTTTCATAGTACAATCTTAAAAGGTCACTGGAGAAACCATATGACAATATCCAAATACTCAACTGTCATCATTATGATAGCACCTCGAGGCGTGCTTCATAATCGACAATTTAACACACAAGGTGTGGTATTTAGTAATAACATAACTAAACCCATTATCGTTAGCAGACGCTCTTTTGACACAAATGTGAGGTAACTACATTAATTAGAAGGCAGTGAAGAAAAGTCAATATGTCAGTCATGGCACTCACACAGCATACCATGTCAACAAACGCCCTAAGTCGTGTCGGTATGTAAGTCTACCTATCTATCAAATGAAATGCGTAATAAGCAATCAAAGACAGAATAGAACATATGAGGCAGACAAGTTAAAATATAAGTGGTGACTGTGACAATATGTCAAAATAGTTATTAATATTTGTATGTATGCAATGTCATGTGGTGAATGACAATGTTAATGAGATGTCATATGAAGATATATTAATTAATATCTACACATATGGAGGATATAGGTTATACTAAGTGTAAGCACGAATGTAATTCAATTCATATAATGATACACTAATGAATCAACGTCATATCATTAGAGTTATTAAAACTGGTCATGTTAGACCATACACAGTTCTTCCTGTAGAAGTATTTAAAAGAATTAAAGTTTCAGTGAGTCACTAGTTCGCACATCATTGTTATTGATCCTTAGTTAAGTATATATGGCGGAAAGAAATAGTTCATTGAAGAAAAACCATTTTCCATCTATGTCAGTTGTCGATGTTTGTCTTCCATGCAATAGCATATACAGCACCGATACTATTGTTCATTCTGTACTTGAGAATTCTATAAGTATATGTTGAAATATAATTTCCTTGTTATGTCCCTTTTTGAACTTTGTAGTCAGTAATTTTAGTTACTTCCCTTTTTACTCAACGTTTGAGATAGTTAATTAGTGCAAAACGTTTTGGAAATTGCAGCAAAGTATCTGGATTGTACCGACTTGGATCGTCATACTGCCAAAAGTTTTTGTACAACGTGTATGAAGTAGCGAAGTATTGTTCTTGAGCAATTGCATTAGACATCATATGACGAACGCTTGAATATATATCTTGATTTAGGATGGACAGCAATTCATCATCATCATGCTGCTTGGCATAGTGTCTCTAGTTTGTCAACTGGTTTAAGTGCATGACGAAGCAATGTGGCTGTAATATCTGAAGTATGCACTATATGAGTTAAAAGAAGGCATGTGCCTTAGTTCATGATGCTACCTTTTTGCGAAATAATTCCTGACTTGTCCCAAGGGAAGTAGTGTTATTATTGAGCATCAAAGTTGGATTGAAGCAGCATTTGCGGAGACAACTGGCGATAGCGGATGCTTCACGCATCTGGATAGAACATCGGCCATCACGTTCACCCTTCCTGCGATGGGTTTAATCTGGTAATTATAAGGTTGAAGGGCCAGTGAGGCACGCGCTGCTTTAGCATTCTTGAATCTCGCTGTTTTCAGGTAAGAAAGTGCTCTTTGGTCCGTCTCGAGTGTGAAACTTGCACCAAGCAGGTAGCGCTGCAGTTTAGAGAAGCAGAAACACAAGAGCCAGTAGCTCTCTCTCAATGACCGGGTACCGCTGCTCCGTCGGCGTTAGCTTCCTGCTAACATAGAGTGTTGGATGCAAACAGCCCTTCCATTCTTGCAACAGCGAACCTCCAATGGACGTTTTTGAAGCGTCGACTCTAAGAGTAAAATGTTTATAAGGATCAGGCGATCTTAATATAGGCAACTTGGAAAACCGACATTTTAATCTATTTAAAGCTACATGAACCTCTCGACTACAAACAAACCTATTTGGTGACTCTTTCTTCACCAGTGATGACAACACGGACGTATACTCTGCAAAATTAGGGATAAACTTGCGATAAAAGTTTAGGAGCCCCAGAATACTTCTAACCTGTTTTTTGGTCTTAGGTATATCAAGGTTTAGAATCCTAGAGATAGTAGTATCCTCTGTTTTCAAAAAACCTCCTCCTACTTTATAACCTAAAAATGAAATCTCCTGAAATCCAATTTTAGTCTTAGATGGACGTGCAGATAAATTATGACGACGTAGAGTGGTAAGTAAGGATTGAATACCCTCCAAATGTTCATCCCATGATTGATGAAACAGACAAATGTCGTCAATGTAAGTAATTAGGTCGTCTCTGTCAGAGAAGAGTCGTCTCATCATGCGAACGAAGGTCGCAGGTGCGTTTACTAGACCAAAAGACATATAATTGAATTGAAAGAGTCCTAATGGAGTTGCGAACGCAGTATAAGGCTTGGATCGTTCCGTTAATGGCACCTGGAAATAGCCTTTAGATAGATCAAATTTTGAAAAAAACGTAGCAGAAGCTAGTCTATCTAATAAGGATTCCAACACGGGAAGCGGTTCCGCGTCGTGGATGGTGACAGAATTTAGACGTCTAAAATCTATGCATATACGTATAGATTTGTCTTTTTTCCGGATCAAAACCATCGGAAAACTATAAGGGGAATGAGATGGAGAAATGACATTTAATTTCACCATCTGTTCTAGTTCCTCTTTAACCTGACATTGTAAATGAATCGGTATAGGATAAGGTTTCAACTTAATCGGTTGAAAGTCTGTCAGAATGATATCATGTTCGATGATATCAGTGTGTCCTGGGACATCAGTAAGGACATCAGCAAAAGAACGTAAGATTGAAGTAACCTGTTCTTTCTGGAAAGAAGATAGAGTTGGAGATATATCAACATCCTTCCAACTTTCAGTAGCTAAGGAATGAAGACTAGGTAACACTAATAGTGAGTCATTTCCATCAGACAAATCAGAATTTTCCTCTTGTATGACAGCCAAAGAAGAATGACGACAGACAGATTGATCAAGAGCTTCAAAGACTGGTCTTAGATATGGTGGACGTGTATGAAACTGCTGTAACATATTGATATGAAAAGTTTTCTCTTTTCCCTCTACTGAGACAATATAATCAACATCAGACAGTTTCTCCACAATCCTATAAGGTCCTCTCCATGAGACTAATAATTTGTTATCTTTCCTGGGTAATAGTACGTAAGCTTCATCACCAGGCCAAAGTTGGCGTAATTTGCGGTTTTGGTTAATAAATAACCTCGCCCTAAGCTTTGCCTTTTCAGATGAACCTACTGCTATTTGGCATGCGTCTATTATTTTTTTCCTCAAATTGACCACATACTGATATGAGGTTTGAACCTCCTTGTTCATTTCAGCACCAATTAAAAGTTGTTTTAATATAGACATTGGGCCTCGTGGTCTGGCGCCAAAAACCAATTCGAATGGACTAAAGCCTGTATGTTCATATTTTATCTCTCTGTGGTGAAGTGGGATGTTATAAATATTTATAGGGGACTTAGTGTACTGACTGAGATCAGCTGTGAAGGTATCTATATCTATTAAGAGTAGTGTACTATAGATAACCTTACTTGCTACCACATATCTATATATCTCAGTCAGAATTATTCTGGAATAGTGTGATGACTACGTTATGTGTCTAGGGTATGTGTATGATGAAGTGTAAGTCACAACAACAGACAGATAAACAATTTAATTTAATCCACTACTCTGAACAACACTGTGACACTCACATACATATAACACTCTATGAGAATATCTTAAAGAAGTCACGGATAACTTTTCAAATAATAATATGTATTCATTGCTATCATAAAGGTATATGTGTCCTGATTCAAATACAAAGGAACCAGGAATCACAATCAATTTTAATTACAAGTTATGTACAGAATGTATCAATATGAATATTGTAGTGACATATATTATTACAAATATCCTATGTGTGTCAGTTGTGTAGTGGCAATATGAGGTAATACTGGTTTTGTTTTGTTCAAGCTCTGTTGGTATTTGTCATCATGACTTCAATAGTTTGTCTTTTGGGACTAGTATTGGAGATGTTCTCAGTTCCTGATATTAAGACAATTAAATTCCCCTCTGAATGTTATTCTTACAAAGTCATTTCAAGATGAGGGGACATAATGTTGAGCTCAGCTGGCCAATTTCTCTTATCTTGCGTGATGGTGGCAGGAAGAGACTCCTCTGCTCGATTTCTCCCCTGGGCTCTGGAGACACCTCAATGATAGCTAAATGAACCAAGGAGTATGCTGTCCTACTCTGGATTCAGCAAAGCTCTGACCAGGTGCTGCTCAGTACCATCAAGACCACGGTCCCTGAAATCAAGAAGGATGTACCTTCTACTTCATAACTAACTTATACTCTCTTTTTACACTGATCACAATACATCACAAACATTGAGTTCAGAGCGTTAGGCCAACTGTCAGCTTCATCTGAAATACTTTATACCAGTATTACCTCCTTAATGGTTACCACGCCTCTGCACTTCCAGCATTATTTCTTTCTAGTCAATCATCCAGGTGTCAGTGTACTGTTTGGCCATTCCATGCCGTTTTACTTTCCTCCGACACCCTCTGTTCAGGCTGGAGCATTATAGGCTTTATCTCCTGTTTGCCACTGAACTACACATATATATACAGGCATAAATTAACAATTCACATTCAATTTTCATTAAAAGATACTGAATGGTTCAAGCTTACCACAATTCATAGAATAAACACAGATACGTTGATTAGCAATGAATTCTGGCCCAAACACTGGCACAAATTCCCATCTGCTTATGTTCCAGGCTTTTATTTAGCAAAAATATGAGCTGGCTTCAACGCACTGATGCTTTATCAAGCTTATTTAAACAAGTGGTTTCGAACTAACGCTCCTAAGTGATTATATCAGCGAGTCTAGCCAATGAGGCCCCATTTCGACAAGTGTTTGAAAAAATGTTACCTTCCCCCGTCTCCCCTAACAACGAAAGATAGTATTTATAGCCCGACCAATCGTGGTTAGTCTTTCATTTGTTGCGCTCCAATCAATTTGGAGTTTACATGGTAGGCTAATTCTGTAACGTGAGGTTTTTTCAAACACGTTATAAAAAATTTTATGAGCAGAAATGATTCCATGCTGTCAGGCATCCCCACTATTTTATTTTGGGTATAATTTATTAATTCCTGGACTATTTGCATAACGTTTTACATATTCTTTGTCAGCAAGCCCTAAGGAACCCAAATATACAAATTTAAAAGAGCTACGTGGCTGCGTTCAAAATATGTATTTTCTACCTCCTGTTTCGAAGATGTGCTGTCTGGGTACTGTAATGTTTTCAAACGTAAACCCATCTATTTTCATCTTTCCTAATAAGCGTTTTCCGGGTTTTTAAAACCTAACTCTGGGATGGGTAATGTATTTTATCACTGTCCGTCTAAAAAAAAAAAAGTTAGTGCATGGCCTTACACGCGTGATAGTAGTAATTGTGTATCGCGCGACGCGTGTTTAATTTTGCATGCGTTCCCGATTTCATTCGCCCCTCTCTCTCTTTTTCTACTTGAGTCCATCTGTTCGTTCGTTTTGGTAACGTAATATAATTAATGTTAGGATTAATTTAGGTCATTACGCAGGGTGCCTCTCAATGTTTTTCCAAGAAATACAGCACACGTTTCATTGAAGAAAGCGGGTAATAATACAGTAAGCTTTTATATCAACGTGAAAGCGTTACAATTTGCAGACGTAGCAGAAAACAAGGGGGATTTCGAGTACATTCTTTGTGACAGCACTGTTATTTTTCCATTGCTCTTTTCTTTATTAATTTGTATTTATTAGGCTTCATATTTACCTAATAATTTATATATGTGGATTAGAATATTCCACGACACTCTCGATACGCAAATAAAATAGCTGGCAGGACTCTGTCCCAATTTTGAGGATATTTAATTGTAACCTTATGTAGCATTTGTTTTAAGGATCTGTTGAGGACTTCTATTTTCCCGTTAGATTGAGGATGGTATATTGAACTAAGGGACCTTTGAATCCCAAACATAACCATAACCTGTTTCATAGCATCTGAAACTAACTGAGTTCCTCTATCAGACAGGATGTTTTCAGGAAAACCTATTCTACTAAAAATCAAGAATAATGCATCAGCAACATCTACCGTGGTGATGGTTTTTAAAGGAATAGCTTCTGGCCAGCGTGTGCACATATCTATGCAGGTCAACACATATTGATGACCTCTGGCTGATGTTACCTTTAACGGGCCAATAATGTCAATGGCCATCTTTGTGAAGGGACGCAAAGAAATATCAGATGCTTGAATGGGCGCATCATGTTTTGGTTTTCTGGTTGCTACACTTTGGCAGATGGTACATGTACGACAAAATAATTTGACGTCTTTCGTAATTCCGGGCCAAAAAAATATGACAAAACTCTTTGTTTTGTTCTAGCAACACCTAAATGTCCTGCACATTCAATGTCATGTGCATGTCGTAAAATGAATGGTCGAAAACAAGCTGGTACCATAATCTGTTTCTTTAAGGAATTAGCAAATTGATAGTTTCTTACTAAAATACCATTTTTGATAGTATACCAGTGTTTTGCACAGTCATCTACCATTACATCATTCAAATTAGCAATATGAAAATATTTTTTTAAGGAAGTATCATCCTTCTGTCTTTGTATAAAGGTTTCCTTATCAATGAGCTCCATCTGAAATAAATTGTCATCATCAGTATTCACATCATTCATTACTTTAATATCATCTTTATTTTCCTGTTGATAATGAATTATATCATCATTATTATTTTCCTTTTCTTCTTCATCTTCTGAAGTGGTATCTTCAGTTATATCTTCAGGTAACACATCAATGACTGGTTTGTGATGATCATTGTCCATGCGAGACTGAGCTCTAGTAGTCACAGCATTTGAACATAATAAATGTTGTCTTTCCCATATTTCAATATCTTCCTGTGTACATTCATGCAATTTAGGTATGTTTCCCATAATAATTCCAGCAATTGGATTGTCCAAGAGGCATACCAGTGTTCGTCCTGTAAAATAAGGTGTGTCCAAAAACACCTCTGCTGTGGGGTAATATTCCACAGTTCCTCCAAAAGTTATACATTTCACTTGTTTTCCTGTATAATCCACCTTATCAACCAAGGCCTTGCGCACACCAATGGTGGTTGCACCAGTATCTCTGAGTAAAGATACTAGCTGATTATTGACAAAACCTCTATTCAAGATCAATGAACCAGTACTTTCAAAAGATGACATGACTGGAAGAGGATGTCCGCATAATAGTCTTGGCACTCCTTGGGGCTGAAATAAAGAATTCCAATTAGTGCAGTTATCACTATTTGCTAAGTCTACACTGCATGAATTTGCATGTGCTACAATATCATTATGGTTCTGATTATTATCATGAACAATGGCATTGGTACTTTCAGTGTTTCTTGATTGCCTTGAAGTATTGTTATGATAAGATCTTTTATTTGCATTTTGATCATTTCCTCTATAAAATGATTTCTGCCCTCTATTTGATTTTGAGTTATATTCTCCTCTATTTTGCCAGTTATTGGACTTAAATGAGGTTTGTGGATAAAAGTTATCCTCCTGATATGAATTTCAATGTCTTTGAGGTTGGTATTTATTAAAATTGTATCTTCCTCTATTTTGACTGTAATTATGTGATGGTTTAAATCTTTGATTCCTATCCATACTGTTTGATCTATACCTAGGTGCATTGTCTTGGAATGACCTGGCCGATGCAGCTGGTAATGAGTTCCTAACATTGTTTTTGCTCAATACTCTATTAGGATGTGCAACTTGATATTGACGTCCTAGGGTTTGTAGTTTAATTAGATTCTCTGGTTTTCTTTCTTGCAGGAATGCAAGAAAATCAGTATTAATAGATGACAAAACCTTGTCCCTTAAAATTAAATCTGACAATCCCTCAAAAGTTTTTTTTCAGTTTTGGATAATTCAATCCATCTAGAAAAATTTAATTTAACAGCTGAAATAAATTCAGTGAAATCTTTTCCAGAATCAGGGTACAAGGACCAGAATCTCTGCCTGTAACCCTCATCATCCAATTGGTACCGCTGAAGCAAAACAAGTTTGACAGCATCATAATCCTTTCTAGTTTGCTTATCTAAAGTAGAGACTACTGTTAATGGTTCACCCACCAATAAATTCATAAGTCTAACAGACCAGGTAGATTTGTCAATCTTAAACCCTTCACAATAAGTCTCATATCTGTTTAGGAAGCATGAAATTTCGTCTATGGATTGATTAAATTTAGGCAAATTAATCCTAATGGCGGTAGTATGATCTTTATTTTTAACTTCAACTACCCCAGGATGCAACAGTGGTTGTTGTAATTTTAGTTTTTCCAGTTCAATCTCAGCTAGTCTTATAGCTTGAGCTTGTTGAGATTTGATCTCTTCTTGAGATCTGGCATAGGCTAATTTTTCTCTTTCAAGAGCCAACTCTTCTGATCTCCTTTTTTCCTCCAATTCTTCTTTATGGAGTTCTTCTTGTCTCCTTTTTTCAGCCAATTCAATTTCTTTTTCTTGTTTGTGCAGTTCCTCTTGTCTCCTTTTTTCAGCCAATTCTTCTTTGCGAAGTTCTTCTTGTCTGTTTACTTCTTTATCAATATAAGCTTGCAAAGCTGGACCTTCCAAATTAAGTTCCTTCCCAATCTTCAATAAATCCTTTAATGAAGTCATGGTTGCTTATTCTTGTGTTTATCAATAATACACAATATTTTAACTTTTATGTATATGAATATGTCAGCTATATTCAATATTCACTCCACCAATCTCAGATCAATTTATAATTGCAATAGTAGATGTATTCAGATAAACAATATGGAGTAATGAAAAAAATAGAAACTACAACAAGTAAGAACAGCAAGACAGGGTTCGAGCAACTAAAGGCAATACAAATGCAAAACAAAGGAAATAACTATAATATATATATGAATTAATTTAAACTAATGCTCTAGTACAACTAGACAAGACAAGACGCATATCACAACAATTATGACATCTATGAAATGAAAGATAGTCAGAGGAGAATAGACAATATTACAAACAATAATGCAACGAACTAAATAAAATATAACAATGACAGTACTTATGAGAACAAACAATAGGTAAACATGACTACACAGCTAACAAAAATGGATCTGTTAAATTCAATAGAGGCAAACTTTTATACAACCAGCAGAATATGCTGGGTCCTCTATCTGAATCACACAGATACTGCCCTACAGAACGCTTGATTTGCTCATTCGACCTAGCTTTCGCGGTATTGAATAATCACAAATCAAGTCCCTCCATCCAACCCGCTAGTTACAAAACCAAAAACACGTAATGAAAACACATATGGTGAAGTCAGATATCAGGCAAACAGATTGTATTCACAGCCAAGCTGTATGTAACAATAAACAGACTTATCTGTTGCCAAGAAAACAATCCCTCTTGAGACTTCGACAAGCAAGGGATGTAGTGATGATAGTAGCCTAGTTTCTGGTTAGGCTTCGAATTTGCTTCATGTTGACATTGAAGGACATCGATATGGTCCATGATTTTTGAGAGAATACTTGATTCTTAAATGAAGATAGTCAGTTCCTATGACTTCTATGTAATAATGGGTCACTTTTATAACTTAGTGACAACTTGAGGCACATTCATATTGATGGAAATCCCTTCCATTCATAAAAACGTTTGGCAGACGATGCGTGCCGCCATTTTGAAAAAATAGTCCTCGACTTGTTAAGCGCTCTTCGGTTTGTAAGGCATCCAATGGCTTGGCCCCCAGAGATGGTGCGGGGATAAATTTAAGAATATTTATCAATTCAGGAACCGTCCTCCCGACGTCCTGTGGTAAGAGTGCATTAGACTAAAGGCTTGACACTCCTTATTACAGTGGCCTGCTGAATACCCTCCAGGGTTCTCCTTGCATATTCCATTTGAGGAATTATAATGTATATTTAAGGTACTCAGTAACAAGGCCTAACTTCTTGGCACGATTCACATATATTTAATAACACAGTACTCCACATTGAGTATGGTATGACATCGTAGCTTTTACTAGCCCATGTCTCTACTGTCCTTGATTCTGATACTCTCAGTTTTAATGGAACAGTCAACTTACGTGCCCAAGAATTCCATACACACTGCTAAGACTAATCTGACATTATACAGTTAATGAATGCATAAGGCAGTGATGGTAATCGATCTTGCAGGTGCAATATAAAGATGCCCAAAGGCAATTAACACATCTAGAATTAGGTCCTACTGGACACATTCCCTGCATACTGGTCAAACGACACAAGCAGACTGCCGGTTAGAGACGCTAGCTTGTCCCAAATCAAAACTCACGTCTGCTGTCAATTCAGAGCAGGAGTCAAGACGTCACTTCCTGCAACCACGGGATACCGTGTGTAAACAATATATATCCGGAAGTGATCGAATACAAAACATGATATGATATTTACTCATATCATAGATCTTATACAGATTATTAATACATTTTCTTAATTTTTGTTTATTTTAACCTCACAGCTAAAATGTGCGAAAGATAGAGTTTCAAATAATTCTTTGCATAACTGATTAATAAAATCAGAAGATTTTCCTAGAAGATGATAGGGGGTAATTAATAGTTCATACTTCACCTTCATCATCATCACAGTCTCCCATGCGCACACACTCTCATGCACAAGATATTTAACATCATTAGAATTGAACTCAGAGAGAGATGAATAATGAGCAGTAGTATAAATGAAAGTCAACCAGTGATGTTAAATGTGAAAAACTTACGAAGACTTTTGTGTGTCTTCAGTTCATCAGAAGTCTGAGTCTACACGCAACGTGTGTGACGTCTAACCAGAAATAAGTTATCAAAAACGGACATTTGGCTAGCAGAATTCGCCATAGGACACCTTTCATTCCTCAATTAAAAAGGAATATTGTCTCACCCACAAGTCAGAAGGTGGACGCAGCATTTTTCGTTACCCATATACTGCTGGCTCACAAGTTCAATACATCGTTATCACAAGTTCAATACAGAGTCATCATAAATTCAAATCACTCGAAAGATCATTATTATCTAAAGTCAAGCAAAAGAGCTCAAAAGAGGAATCTCATATTTACACCAAGTGCAACACACTCTTAACCGCATTCTATGAAGCAGACTCTATATATGTTATGAATCACGACTACATACGCAAGATTATGAGTCTACATATCACTAACATTTCGTGAAGATATCCAGTCTGGCCAGTGCCCTCGGGAGATTAGACAACAGACCTTGTTTTCATATGACAGCTAGTAACTGTTGATCAACACTACAGAGATATACTCAAACATTGAAGAAATATATATATCTCTCGTCAACGTTCTCAGTCCGACAACAGTTTTCATAAGACGTCCTCGACTTAGAGATACCCCACTCGACATAACGTATAACAACTTGGGACATTGTGTGCCTACACGTGAATCGTCATATCAATGCGAAGCATTTAGAGACACATGGACTGTGTAGATTACTCACCATTTTGGTAACATGTATCATATCACATCATCATCATTTCGCTTTGCACCAGTTCATTCTTAATTAACTACTACTTAATTAACTGCAATTTTATTATCTCATCTGTGTGTTTTGTGTGAATCGTCTTTCACCATCATCACGTTCTAACCATTAATAATAATAATAATAAATTCTTTAAGCGCCAAACACGGCGCATAAGGCAGAAACCAGTGCTCTCCAGGTTGTTCGTTGTGACGCCACTCCTCTTAGCTCTTGCACATTATTTAGGCCCAACGTTCTTCCTTCTCTTATTATTGTTCTTCTGAGTGTTTCTTTTGGTCTTCCTTTTTTCCGCTTACCCTCAGGAACCCAAGTGAGCGCCTGTAGTGGTATTCTGTTGTTTTGCATTCGTAGGACATGACCGATATATGACCATCGTCTTTTCCTTATATAGTCGGAGACATATTTCTGCCTAGAGTCTTCTCTTATTTGTCGATTAGTCTTGAATTCTTTCCAACTGATGTTCATGAGTTTTCTAAGACATTTGTTCTCGAATGTATTCAGCTTGTTCTCCAATGATTTTGTTATTTTCCAACTCTCACAGCCGTATGTTAACACTGAGATAACATTTGAATTAAACAGACGAAGCTTGGTATGTATATTCAATGATCGTAATTTCCAAATGTTAGATAATCTATTGAAGGCGCTAGCTGCCAAAGCAATTCTAGTATGGATTTCTCTTGTTGTGTCACCATCCTGAGTCATTTTACTGCCTAAATAATTGAAACTTTCAACTTTCTGTAGTTTTTCCCCGTTCAAGATGATATCAAAGGTCTCGTTAGAAAAGTTCATAGCTTTAGTTTTAGAGGCATTTATTTGGAGACCAATTTTAACCGAGAGATGACACAAATTATTTATTGCTTCTTGGGATTGTCTTGGTGATGAACTTAAGAATGCTACATCATCTGCGAAATCCAGGTCCCCCAGGAATTTTCCATTTGTCCATTTTATACCCAATTGTTCATTGTGGGTATAGTTTCTCATAACCCAATCAATAGCTATTCCAAAAAGTAGTGGTGACATAATACAGCCTTGTTTCACCCCTGTTCTAACCATTACTAACCCTATATGTGTGGATATTTCATTAATAAACCCAACGTTTATCTAGTTTGTTAATGTATCACTCGTGCTGTCGGTGTTACATATTCACATATAGGAACATTTCTCTACTCAGATGAGGTTGGGGGGCTTTTTCTTTACGGGATCTAAGGGCAGAAGCTAAGGTCGTGGGGAAACAGAACTCTTTCCATAATTAATTAGACAACACTGTCTAGTGGAAAGCATTCACATTCCTGTCTTCTTGTCCCTATCTCGAATAGGTCTTTATTCTTTCTTAACGAGCCAATTTCTAGAGACCTTATACCTAATATCTCATAGACTATTCCTGACAAAAACTACTGTCGTAGTTGCCCCAGTACTCACCACCCGACAATTGTGGACTCGTCTTGGGATTAGTGAACCCTTACTTAGAAGTGTGATAAATCACATTTTCATCCCTGCTATACAGTTGCGATAATTGCAAAATTTGTTTGCATTTTGAGGGATTACCTTCTAGACTGACTCTTACTATAATTTGTCTATTTATAGGGGGGATAATTCATATCTCTAAAGCACGAGTGATACTTTTTAAATTGAGTATCAAACGGACAGAGTAAACACTTTTTGAGTACATAGGATACTGTAGGGAACTGATTTTTTTCTTTTTCTGTAACTGCTGGGAAAATTTTTATCATAAATATTTAGCAAATTTTACATAGAAACTTCGAGATAATCTGTTATATAATTTTCAGAATACGCTGAGTGATTTATTTTAAGAACTATTTGAACTTGATTACTAATTTAAACATAGCTGGTTTTAAAGAGATAATTACCTGTGCGAGTCAAACAATTTTGTTTGGAGGTCACTGCCAATTTTTTCCTTTGCGAACCCATACTGCATATCATGGCAGATGCCGCAAAAATTAGGACTAGTTTAATGGAGACAGGGCGTGAATACGGGTTAAATGGAAAAGATCTGATGAAATTTGTGAGTAAAGAGACTGATAAACTCCATGCAAGAGAGATGGAGGTGCAGAAACTTCAATGGAGAAAGAGAAAGCCGCAGCAGAAGCAGCGGGGCGAAGGAGAAGGCTGCAGCAGAAGCAGCAGAGCGGAAAGCCGCAGCAGAAGCAGCGGAGCGGAAAGAAGCAGCAGAGCATGCACTTAACATGAAGCAACTGGAAATCCAGGGACAGACCAATCCGATAGAGCTGGCAAAAAGTGCAGTGGCTTCCAACTTTGATGGAGGGTACTCACCCCGCTCATATGGTGTGCCTTCTTTGCAACCTGCGCCACCCATTGCCATGAACTTCCCGCTGGAACCTTTTTCATAAAGGAACGATACCATGGACACCTTTTTAGACCGCTTTGAACGCTTTGCAACAGGGTTTGGACTTGAAGAACGGAAGTGGAACTTAAAACTTTCCCAGGGCCTAAGAGGAGCCACCTACAAAGTTTTTAATAAACTTCTGGCCGGAGAGCAAGATGACTATCAGGCATTGAAAAAAGCTCTCTTGGTGAGGTACGAGCTTCATTCAGAGGCTTACCGGAAAACATTTCGAGGTTCTAGGAAGGAGGCTTGAGAGACTTTCTCACAGTTCGCAGCCCATATTGAAGACTACTTAGTGAAGTGGTGTTCACTGGGAAACTTTATGGAGAACTATGACGGGTTGAAAGAGCTGATTGTTATAGAGCAACTAAAAGAGTCTATGTCGGTGGAAATGCGTAGATTTCTCACCGAAAACGGCGCTGACCGGTTAGAAAATATTCTTACACTGGCAGAGCGATTCCAAAATGCTCTCATGGAGTCTCAAGGAGCCAGAAAGAAGTTTTCGTATCAGGCGCCAAAGCAACCTACTTGCTCCCAACCAGACCAACAAAGCAAAGGACCACACATCTCGCATAAACAGCACGCAAAACAAGATAACTACAAAGAGCAAAACAAGAAAAATGCTGTGCCACACCAGAGACAGGGAGATAAATGGTGCAAGTACTGTCACTTGAACAATCACAACACTAATAAGTGCAAGCGCAGACCTCCTCCCCAACATGCTGCCTGTCTGCAGACAAAATCGTCACCCCGAAAGGAGCAGAGGACCGGAAACGTTTCTCATCCTCCCGTCATCAAATCAGTCGTCGTAAACGGACAATCTGTGGAGTGCCTTTATGACACAGGACTTGCTTTCGATGCGGTGGTCAGGGCATCTCTTGTCACCCCTGACCAGATAACAGAAGAGAGTGTCAACATCCAAGGTCCGACGAAGGATGTTGCACCCATGACACTGCCAATTGCACTTATCAGAGTGGAATCTCGTTACGTGACAGGAGAGATTCGTGCAGCTATAATGGAAGAACCAATCTACTCTATAATCTTGGGATGTAGATATGTGTTCCTTGGAAAACCTACACAACCACTAGTCATAGCGGCCGTACAGACTAGAGGACAGTCAAAAAAAGACGCAGAGCAGGAACCTCCTACCAATATCCTCCCTGGGGAATTGAAGAGGGCCCAAATGGAAGATTCCTCACTGGCGCCCTGTTTTAAAAAATTACCTAGGACACACAACCCACCTACCAAGGGAGACTTCTTTATGAAAAATGGATTGATGTATCGTCGAGCTGGAAAAGAAGGACAGGAACACAACCAATTAGTAGTTCCTGCAACCTATATTAACCGGGTGCTGGAGATGGGCCACTCTATCCCATTTAGTGGACACATGGGAATGAGCGCCACGACTCAAAGGATTGCCTGCCACTATTATTGGCCAGAGTTCACCGGCGACATTGAAAGTTTCGTCAAGTCTTGTCCTCAGTGCCAGAAAGTTGCACCAAAACACTGGACGGCACCTGTGACCCTTGGGGAGATGCCAATCTTGATCACCCCATTCGAAAGAGTGGCCGTGGATATAATTGGACCTCTGCTGAGAACTAAGAAGAGGAACTCCCATATCCTTACCTTAGTGGACACCTGTTCCATGTGGGGCGAAGCCATAGCCAAGCCAGCATGCAACTCGGTGCAGGTTGCTGATGCTTTACTGAACATCTTCACTAGATTGGGCTTCCCGCATGAAATTCTCACAGACAATGGGTCACAACTTAGAGGCAAGTTGACAGAGGAGGTGCTTAGAATATTCAAGACTAGGCATATTCATACTTCGCCTTATCACCCCCAAAGTAACGGGCAAGTAGAGCAGTTTAACGGGACGCTCACCTCTATTCTTCAGAAGTTGGCACAGGAGAAGCCAGAAACTTGGGATCAGTATCTTCCTGCCGCATTATTTGCTTATAAAGAAGTACCACATGCGTCAACTGGAGTCCTTTCGGACACATTACTCTTCGGAAGACCTATTAAAGGTCCATTAGAAGCGTTACTAAGAACATGGACAGATGCCAAGGCAGACGACACTGTCACATCAGCTTTCCAGTATGTCACAGACTTGAAACAATGCCTGAAGACTGGCTGGGAATTAGCCACAGCGAAAGTACGGGAGGCTAGGCGGAAACATGCCAAATATTACAATCGGAATGCGAAGGACCAAGAACTAGCAGTAGGAGAGAAGGGGCTACTTCTTCTGCCAAGTAGCAGTAATACGTTGCAGATTTGCTGGAGGGGACCCTACAAAGTTGTGGAAAAGATTTCTCAAACCAACTATAAAATCGCCGTGAACGGAAAGCAGAAAATTTATCACTTAAATCTGCTTAAGAAGTTTTACGAGCGAGTCCCTGCCGAACCAGCGCACCTCATGACTATGGCCATTGCTATGCAAATGGAAGAAGAGCCTTTATCATCCGTAGAGTACCCGGTGATACAGGAGGAATCACATTTAGATGTGAAAATAAGCTCCACCATAATGGAAGCCCAGCAAGAAAAAGTGAGGAGATTGATGGAAAACCACGCCGACTCCCTGACAGACAAACCGGACCGGACAAACCTGATGGAGTTTGACATGGAAGTCACGGATCCTACACCGGTCCGAATGAGAACTTATCAGATTCCATATGCCAAGGTGATGGCATTAAAGCAAGAAATTGATTACTTACTTAAGGAAGGCATAATTTTGAAGTTGGAGTCCCCTTACAGTGCGGGAGTGGTGCTGTTACGCAAACCCAGTGGAGAACACCGCCTGTGCATCGACTACCGACAGCTGAATGTGTTAACACAGTTCCAGCCAGAACCGTTACCGAACCAGAACCAGCTATTTACTAAGCTGAGCAGGGCTCGCTATTTTTCAAAGATCGACCTCAGTAAAGGGTACTATCAAATACCGGTAAAAGCTGAGGTGAGGAACCTGTTAGCCTTCAGTACTCCAGATGGACACTTCGAGTTTAATGTGATGCCATTTGGACTAAACAACGCTCCTAGTGTCTTCACAAGAATGATGCGAAAGTTATTGGATCCTCTGAATCATCCCGCCATCAGCAATTGTATGGATGATATCCTAGTAGCTACTGAATCGTTTGAAGAACATATATCAGCGCTATCCTTGCTGTTTAACAGACTCAGAGAAGCGGGACTAACCGCCCGCCCAACCAAATGTCAAATTGGGTGTAAACAGCTAGAGTTCCTAGGACAAACTATATCCCATGTGACCATGTTCCCCAAGACTCAAAACGTTGAGAAGCTGAGAAATGCACCGAGACCGTCCACAAAAAGGGATGTCCGGTCATTTGTATCCCTCTGTGGATTCTACCAGAGATATATAAAGGATTTTAATAGCCTCTGTGCGCCGCTTACATCGCTAACATCGCTAACCAAGAAAGGAAAACCAGATAAAGTGACATGGTCAGCAGAATGTGAACATGCATATGCACTCTTAAAAGAGAAACTCACCACAAAACCTATTTTGCGGCTCCCGGATTTAACTAGAAAATTCATCTTGCGCACAGATGCCAGTAACATTGGAATCGGGGCTACATTACTACAACCAGATGACAGAAGCCCACCAAACCTTTTTCAGGCGAGAGAGTGAGGTCGACGAATTGCGCAACTCTTCCTCACTTTAAACCAAATCACTGCGCAAGTCACTCTTTCATCCACTCATCCATCCACTCACAACAAGTCCTATGGCAATGGGCGAGCGGCGAAGCGGCAGGCATGGGTGCGCTGGCAGTCGTAGTCGCAGACCTACACACAGGCGGCTCAGGCCATATGGTCGTCTTCCACTGATCAGAGCAGCAGTGGGATTCGGCAGCCCCCTGAGTTACTGAGCAGCCCTCTTTAGGAAATCACTGCTCCCTCCATGGCATGAGGAAGGGGCTAGAAAAGGTGCCCTAAACATTGCCTGCTCCACCATTACCTAACCAGCTTACCGCGGTTGGTGGGTACCCTACTTCGGCGGGCGACACATAAGAAAAAGAAAGGACAGATTTTTCTCCCTCATTCTAGGCGCATGGAATGTGTGCACTCTACTTGACAAAGACTTTAACGCAAACAGACCCGTGAGGCGAACTGCCCTGATTGGGAGGGAACTGGCCAGATACAACATTGACATAGCAGCACTGAGTGAAACTCGACTTGCAGGTTAGGGCCAACTTTGCGAAAAGGGTGCAGGTTATACATTCTACTGGAGCGGAAGAGGAACTGAAGAAAGATGAGAAGCAGGGGTTTGATTTGCAATCAAAACAGCCCTTGTTGGCAAGTTAGCGGGGCCCCCAATGGGAATAAATGATCGACTCATGACGGTCAAGATCCCCTGCTTTATGGAAGGAAACATGCCACCATCATTAGCGCGTATGCACCAACTATGACAAACCAGGATGACGTCAAGGATAAGTTTTACGAAGAACTACATGCAGTCATTGCATCAGTTCCTAAAGCAGATAAGCTTATCATTCTTGGTGACTTTAATGCAAGAGTAGACTCAGATAACATCTCCTGGAATGGCACTATCGGAAAGTACGGCGTGGGTTGCTGTAACAGCAATGGACTTCTTCTCCTCCAGACTTGCGCAGAACATGACCTCCTTGTCATCAACACCATTTTTCGACTTCCTATCCGCAACAGGACCTCCTGGATGCACACTCGCTCAAAGCATTGGCACCTAATTGACTATGTAATTGTTAGGAAGAAGGACAGACCAGATGTCCGGGTGACCAAGTCCATGTGCGGTGCCGAATGCTGGACTGATCATCGCCTCATTGTGTCTAAACTTAAAATTCGTATCCAACCAGCCAGGCGCCCTCAGGGGAAGAAAACTCAAAAAAGGCTGGATGTCACCAAACTAAAGAAGACAAAAATCAAACAGTAATTTACTGACACCCTAGACGACCGTCTCAAATATATCTCGTTAGACGGCCAAAGTGCAGAAACAAATTGGGAAGCCCTAAGCGAGCAGATCTACAACACTGCTACTGAGGTCCTGGGTCCCGCCATCAAGAAACAAAATGACTGGTTTGATGAGAACTCAGATGATATAAAGAAGATGTTGGCTGAGAAATACCATCTCCATAAAGCATATTTAAATGATCCAAAATCTACATCCAAGAAAGACGCTTTCAACAACATGCGTAGAATCGTCCAACATAAACTACGCCAGATGCGGGATTCATGGCTGAGTAATAAAGCAGATGAGCTCCAAGGCTTTGCTGACAGCCATGACTTGAAAATTTTTTACCATGCACTCAAAGCGGTCTATGATCCAACATCATCAGGATCATTTCCCCTCCTTAATACAGATGGAAAAACACTAATTACAGACAAGGAAAAAATTCTGCAACGCTGGGTTGAACATTTTAATAATATTCTGAACCAGCCATCATCTATTAACGACGAAGCCATCAACCGACTGCCCCAAATTCCTATAAATGATGCACTAGATGATATACCAACTCTGGAGGAAACTAAAAAAGCGATTCGTCAACTTTCTAGTGGAAAGGCCCCCGGCTCCGATTCAATTCCTGTTGAGGTCTATAAAGATGGCGGTACAGTTCTGATAGAGAAACCTCACATGATCTTCCAGCAAATGTGGCAGAGTGAAACCATCATACACAACCTCAAAGATGCGTCAATTATACATCTTTATAAACGTAAAGGTAATCGCCAAGACTGTAACAACCATCGAGGCATCTCCCTATTATCAATCGCTGGGAAGATGTTCGCCAGAATCCTTCTTAATTGCCTTACAGCTCATCTTGACAAAGGTCTTCTACCTGAAAGTCAGTGTAGATTCCGGAAAGAACGTGGAACTACCGATATGGTGTTTGCTGCAAGACAGCTACAAGAAAAATGCCAAGAACAGCACTGTGGCCTGTACACAGCTTTCATCGACTTGACAAAGGCGTTCGACACGGTCAGTAGAGAAGGTCTATGGAAGATCATGGCAAAATACGGCTGCCCAAAGAAATTTATCTCAATAGTGCAGCAACTGCATGATGGAATGCAGGCTAGAGTTCAGGAAAACGGTGAGCTATCGGAGCCTTTCCCCGTCTCAAATGGAGTTAAACAAGGGTGTGTACTTGCACCGACTCTGTTCAGTATCAGGTTTTCTGCTATGCTGATGACTGATGCTTTCAGAGACGGGGACACAGGAATCAACATCAGATATCGTATTGATGGAAAATTGTTTAACCTTAGGAGGCTTCAAACAAAAGCCAAGGTCAAATCACACACCATCAGGGATCTTCTGTTTGCTGACGATTGTGCCCTCAGTGCTGGCTCAGAGGCTGATCTGCAGCATAGCGTGGATAGATTCTCCGAAGCCTGTTCAAACTTTGGGCTTACCATCAACACGGAGAAAACAGAAATCATGTACCAACCAGCTCCTGGCACAATTTATACCGAGCCAATCATCAAGGTAAATGGTGAGAAACTGAATGTTGTGAATAGATTCACATACCTTGGTAGCACACTATCCCAGAACATCGTTATTGATGATGAGGTGAACACCAGGATCTCCAAAGCCAGCAGCACATTTGGCAGACTATACACCAACGTTTGGCATCGAAGTGGCATTAGTCTACAGACAAAGCTGAAGGTGTACAGAGCTGCGGTGCTTCCAGTGCTGCTTTATGCATGCGAAACTGGACTGTTTATAGAAGGTAAAAAAAGAAAAATATGTCGAACAACTGATAGAATTTTTTACAGGTGACACAGTGACTACTCTTATGACAATAGACGAACATGACAGGACTAATTATGATGTTGTCAGAGCAGCATTGCTAAAAAAAGTATCAACTAAAAGAAGAAGATTATCGTCTTCGTTTTAGGACAATGTTGCCAGAAAATGGAGTAGATTTCTCTGAGTTTGTTACGAAAATACGTCGTACATTTACACGATGGTTTGAGTTGTCTCAGACTGAGAAAACATATGAAGGCCTAATGGACTTATTACTTAGAGATAAGGTTTTGTCATCAGTTAATGATTCTTTCCTTGCATTTCTTCATGAGCGTAAACCCAAAAACTTAAAAGACATGGAGGAATACTGTTGCCAGTACGCCACCGCGCACCCCCATGCTACAGTTAGCAATTCTAAAGTGAAAGAAGGGTTGCCAGTTGCTTCGGCAGCACCATATGGCCTTAATTTCAATAAAAAATTTCAGGGTGCTCAACAAAACTGGAATAGGAGAAGTAACAAGATGGTAGTTCTCGTAATTTTAGTGGTAATAATCTTAGACACTTTCGCAAGGGTTATCGCAATAATAACCATTCGAGCTTTCGAGATAATCATTCTCGACGTCAAGATTATGACGATGGTGAATTTAGAAACCGGGATTCAAACCGGAATGATGATTACAATAGGCAATATGATAACAATTACAGGGGAAATGATCATCATCATCATGTGACGTATTCTTTCCAGAACGTTGTCTCCATTACAGCTGCTCTGAACGCATCACGATTCTGGGCAAGTCGACCTGCATCAGCCAAAGACAAGTTCAGACTCTCTGTGATGTCCTTGGTCCACCGTCGTCTAGGTCGACCCCTTCCCCTTTTTCCAGGGACCATGCCTTCCATCACTGTTTTTTCCAGGCTATTATGTCTTTTTATATGACCGAAAAATTTTAGCTTCCTTATTGCGATGGTATTTAGGAGCCAATGTTCCTGTACGTTTAGTGAGTGCAGTACTTCTCTGTTGGTCTTTTTTTCTGTCCAGGGTATTCTCAACATCCTTCTGTAGCATTTCATTTCAAATGATGTAATCTTTTTTGCAACTGTTTTATTGAGTGTCCAAGTCTCGCAGCCGTATGTTGCCACTGGTACTATACATGCTCTGATCAGTTGTAACTTTGTTTCTTTGCTTGTGCCTTGCCATAGGTTTTTCATCTGTATTAGTTTATGTGAAGCAATTGCAAGTCTTCTTTTAATTTCTACTGCACAGTCGCCAGAGCTGTTGATGATTGATCCTAAGTATTCAAATTCATTAACACTTTCCAGTTCTTCGTTATCAATTTCAATTTCTGGTTTGGTCTTTACTTTGTCTGTTGTCAATACTTTAGTCTTCTTGGTGTTTAGGTATAGATTCTGGGCCTCGCTGTGTTTTTTGGTGGACAGAAGTAATTGTTCAAGTCCTTCTGGGTTGGTCGATAGGAGGACTGTGTCGTCAGCATATCTGATTTCCGGGATCTGGTACCCGCCGATGTTAAATGAGTCAAACTCTGTGTGTTCTTGGTCATCTCTTACATTTCTCATGATATTCTCGGCATAAATGTTAAACAGGTAAGGGGAAAGGGTACAGCCTTGTCTTACTCCTTTCTGTACTTCAAACCATTCTGATGTTTCCCCCTCTATTCTTACGACTGCCTGTTGTTCTTGGTACAGCAGTGCGATGAGTTGTATAAGGTGGTTTAGAAATCCCATATTTTTCATAATAGCCCATAACTGCTGATGTTGTACACAATCGAAAGCTTTGGTGTAATCAATGAAACAAGTATGTAGATCAACGTTGAATTCTCTACACTTTTCTATGAAATGATAATCGAGGCAATTACAGGGGAAATGATAATCGAGGCAGACCTAGATTTAACAAAAAAAGACCTTTCCAACAGGCAAACTCTGCACAACAAGAGTTTGATGGAGCCTGTAATACAGTAAATGATAGTGGTAACTCTAGGGCTATCACTGGTTGTGCTTTCGATTTTGGGAGAGCAACTGAATGCCCCCAATGCTTAACATTGTTCGACTCATCGACTGTATCTACTCTAAGTTGTGGTCACCCTCTTGCTGCTCTACCTGCTACAGTTGCGCATGATGGGAGAGGATCTCTCATCTTACATAAAGGTCTAATAAATGATAGGCTAGTCTCTACTTTTCGATTCGGGATGTACTACCGTCGGGGTTAGGGAGTCTCTGATAGATCCTTGCTGTGCCACTGGAAAAACAATCAAATGTGTTACATTTGGTGGTACTATGGAAAGTTATCCTACTGCTATTATTAGGATTGACACTCCCTTCTTTATAGGAGATGTCCACGCGTGTCTTCTTCCTAATCCTATTGCGGATCTTATAATCGGTCGTATTCATGGGGTTAATGAATGCACCCCGCAACAAATTTCTAGTTGGGGAGAACGAAACATTCAAGCGGTCAATGCAGTGGTGACAAGAGCTCAAGCTCTTAATCCCCCAACTTCATCTGATGATAGTAATGGAGTTGATAGCCAAGACGAGCACTTGGTGATTTCCCATGACTCGTTTGTTAAACGTCAAGAAGAGGATCCTTCTTTGAAGAAATTCTTCCTTCTTGCAAAGAAAGGGGATCCCAATCAAAATACGAATCACAAATCGTATATTACTATGAAGAATGGTATATTGGTACGGATGGTACAACACTCGGACAAGTCTATGCACTCGCAAATTCTTGTGCCTAAGTGTATGAGAGCCTTAATTCTTCAGCATGCACACGATTCTCAGTGTGCTGGACATATGGGTTTTTCCAGAACTAAAACTAGAGTCCTTGCGTCTTTCTATTGGCCATTTGTTAATAAGGACATACGAATTTATTGCCGATCTTGCAAAATTTGTCAAGAGGTCAAGTCTAGAGGTCCGAGACATGCTGCTCCTATTCAGGCTGCAGATATTCCGATTCGACCGTTTCAGAAAATGGCTATAGACATCATTGGTCCGTTCAAGATTAAGTCAGCCAGAGGACACCAATTTATCCTCACTTGAGTGGACATGTGCACGCGTTGGCCAGAGGCTATTCCTCTGAAGAGCATATCAACTGTCGATATCGCTGATGCTCTTTGGCTCATATTTTCTCGTCTGGGATTCCCCGGAGAAATACTGTCGGATCACGGCACTCAGTTAATTTCGGACGTTATGTCTCAGGTAATGGCTACGCTGGACATTAAAAGGTCTCTCAGTAGTATTTATCATCCAATGTCCAATGGATTGGTAGAACGTCTTAACAGGACACTAAAGAACTTACTTGGCAAGATAACGGAGGATCATCCTGAAGATTGGGACAGGGTCTTACCTGCAGCTCTCTTTGCCTATAGAGAGGTTCCCAACGAGCATACAGGGTTTTCTCCTTTCGAACTTGTCTTTGGCGCGCAACCGCGCGGTCCGATGTCCTTGTTACACGATTTGATAACTTCCGATAATATTGACGATGATACAATATCGTCATATAAATATGTCATTGCTCTTAGGGAGAAAATTATCGAATCGTGCAGATTAGCAACTTCATCTTCCGAATTTGCGAAAGAAAAAGCTAGGCGATTTGCTAACAAGAAAAGGCGCCTACGTCAACTTTGTCCTGGAGACAAAGCGTTTGTCTTACTTCCCTCAAGAGAAAATAGACTTCTCATTTCATGGAAAGGTCCATACACTATAGTCTCCAAAATTTCAGATGTCGACTATATTGTCGATGTGGATGGAAGGCATAAAACCTTCCATATAAATATGCTAACAGAGTTTATTGAACGTCCAGACTATTTGCAGCCTATTTTCCAGGCGACGGACGACTCTCCAGTCCAACATGGTCACATCTCATCCCTGTCCGTTATACAGGATGAGGAAACTATTTTTTCTGACGTAAACTTACCTCTTCCTGCGATTCCACTTAATTCTACGGAATCATGGAAAAACGTTACCGTCTCTTCGAACTTGTCTTTTGAGGAGCAGCGTCAAGTATCCTCTACGCTACAATCATATCAGGATGTCCTTACCGACATTCCTGGACACACAGATGTCACAGAACATGACATCATACTTACCGATCGTAATCCGATCAGAGTAAGACCATACCCAATACCTATTCATTTTCAAGCGCAAGTCGAGAAAGAATTGGATGAAATGATTCAACTGCAAATAATTGAACCATCCACTTCAGCTTATTCTTCGTCGATAGTTATTGTTCGAAAGAAAGACAATAACATACGTCTTTGCGTTGACTATCGCAAATTAAATCAAGTTACGAAGTTCGATGCTGAACCTATGCCGTTATTAGATGATCTACTTATTAGTCTTTCTAAAGCTAAATTCTTTACTAAACTAGACTTGTCGAAAGGTTATTGGCAAGTCCCACTGACGGAACACGCCAAACCTCTCACTGCTTTTTCGACACCTAGGGGTCTGTTTCAATGGAATTTTATGCCTTTCGGGCTTATGAACGCCCCAGCGACTTTCGTGCGCATGATGCGACGAATTCTATCAGATCGTGCAGATATCATCGCATATTTAGACGACATCTGTCTTTTCAGCGATACTTGGGAAGAACACTATTTGGGTCTAAAGGAATTGCTATCTACTCTACGTGAGCATAGTTTGACTGCTAAACCCTCTAAAGCTTTTTTTGGGTTTAGGGAAATTTCCTTCCTAGGTCATCGAGTTGGTCATGGTCTGTTGAAGACAGAGGACCAAAACATTTCGAAGATATTAAATATCTCGGTTCCGAAGACACAAAAGCAAGTGCGTAGTCTCTTGGGATTGATACAATTCTATGGAAGATTCATTGAGAATCTGTCCTCCATTATGGCACCACTTTCATCGTTATTGAAAAAAAGGTTCTCCTAATATGGTGCGTTGGTCCCAAGAATGCCAATCTTCATTGGATCAGGTTAAGAATTTGTTCTCATCTCATCCTATCTTAAGACTACCAACGATTGATAAGACTTTTGTTCTTCGTAGTGATGCCTCTTCCACTGGGATTGGAGCGGCACTAATGCAGGAATATTAAGGAATTCTGCATCCTGTAATGTATATTTCTAGGAAGCTAAATGCGGCAGAAAGGAATTACTCGGTTTTAGACCGTGAATTGTTGGCTATGGTTTGGTCCATTCTTAAGCTACAAAGGTTCCTTCTGGGCGCGCATTTCTTTATGGAAACCGACCAAAAAGCTCTTACGGCTATGCAAAGTAAGGATTTGAAGAGCTCGAGATCTACGCGTTATGCTATTGCTCTTCAGCCTTTCCATTTCACGGTGCGAGCTATCCGTGGTTCGGATAATGTGATGGCGGACATATTGTCTAGATGCCCACATGATTCCAATTAAATCTGCGCTCTCTCTTCCAAACCTCTACACCTCACGGTAGAAGGGGAACGACTAAGTAAGTAAGTAAAAGATAATGTTTGATATATGATTGGTATTGCCAGCAACTTAGGTTTCTTTAATGGTACCCCCTGAGTTTGTTTGGCTTAAAGGAAATATTTTCTCTTATGATGGGGGATGATTTTTACTCTCTCCAGACGCTTTATTTATGCGTCTATTGTACCTGATATTAGGTTCATTCTTTCATGAGCACATAATTGATAATCGTGCTATCTTGCTCATGAATATATTTGAAAAAAAAGTATCATTTTTTTAACAGAGGGGGGGGGGGTGTAGTAATATGTTGCTGTCATTTTCCATCTAGTCAAAGGGGAATAATGGTATCTTTACCTTGCGATGTCAGGTTGATTAGGGGTTGTCTTCCCTGTTCGTTCATCCTTTGGGGTTTGACCTGTATGAAGATAGGGTCAAAGGTAAACAATTCGGGCGTGTGCCCATGCGCATGTTTTTTAGCGCCAAGTTGAGATAGACTTCCGTCAGGCCGTGATGTAGACTAACTTTTGTGGGACAAGAAGTCCATTGTGTTTTCGGGGAAAATCTTCAAAGTGACTGCGTAGGCAGTTCTCCCCAGTGATTCTCTGTGCGTCGGAATGACGGCAGAGTTCCTTATTATGTTCTGAGGATTCGGTTCCAGGTAATACCGACTTTTTCCATTATTACGCTTTCGGTGGCAGAACATGTTAGAAGATTACCTAGTTTGTGAACTACAGCTCACCGGTCATACATTTCAGAACTTATATTTTGTGCTCAAGGTAGCCATCCAAGACTATTAGTCTTTATATTATCCAGAAGTTCAGTGACGAAGTTATATTGTGGGAACCGCAGATTGGAGGTATATTTATGTCTTCATAAGCATTACTGCAGGATTGATGTTCACCTGCTTAGAAGAAGTACGCAGATGACGTCATAACGAGGCCTGTGTTAAGGCTACTATACTACAGTCTGATATGTGCAATTGGCGGGGAATGCCAAGTTGTACCTGTATGTCAAAGTGATTAAGGTATCTGACGCGTTTAGTCAGAGTTACCAAAGGCGGCATTATGAACTGTCATTGAATAACATTATTATTGACCATGCACGAATATTGGAATGTTTACCAGCCCTTTTGAATGCCTGATGTATGTCTAACGATTTCCGGTCAGCATGACCTTGTTTACACTGACTGTTCCTGTTGATGCTACTATGTGTGTTATCGTCAATAAATGTTTCGAAACGTGCCTGCAGTGTCCAAGCATCTTTGACTACTGCATGTGAGTGTATGGGTTGCAGTGTCTACGTATATACGAGCCTAAACACATTCGCGCCTTCATTCGCACCCACACTCAGCTCATCATTACAAGTACTACACATCTCTAACAACATGATGTTTACTGTTTTATGCAAATGATCACCTCAACAAGAGAAAAAGACAGTTACAGTAAGTAAGTGTTTCTGCCCACAAGTCAGTATCATCTGTTTCCATGTCTTTTTATTCCATCACCTCCAGGTCTGATTGGAAGGCTTCCCAGTTTGTTTTTTTATAGTTGAAAGTCGGTTTCTCTGGTTCTGGGTTTGGAATTACTTTTTCATGCATGGTTATTACAATGGGCAGATGATCTGAGTTTGTTTCTTGTAACACTTCCCAATTTACATTTGCTAGGTTGTTAGTTGCTATACTTATGTCTATTGCTGAGTCTGCCCTGTTAGCTTGTGGATTAAATCTAGTTGCAGTTCCATCATTTAGTATTAGCAGGTCATTATTTTCTATGAAGTCAAGTAGGCACTTTCCTGCATTGTCTGCATGTTATCCACCCCAAGCATAATGATGGGAATTAAAATCGCCTACTATGACTGTTTTGGGGCCTAGTCTGGTGCTTATGGCTAGTATTTCTTCATCTTTAATTGTGGCGTCTTTAGCGTATAAATTTATGATTGTTAGATTGTTTGGTTCTGCTGCTATAGTTACCTGGATACCTTCTAATACTTCTATGTTAGTTGTATCAAATACTTCCCAGTCTATAATTTTTAATGTTTCGCTAACTAAGACTGCGACACCCCCTCCTCTACCTTCTTTCCTATCGTGCCTAAGTATCTTTAAGCCCTTACAACTATATCTACTATTTGGGTTTAAATGGGTCTCTTGAAGAGCATATATAGCGGTAGTTCCTCCTGTCTCTGCAAGTAGGGATGCAAAATTCTTTTTGATACCCCTACAATTCCACTGTATAATTCTATATCCTTTATTATTGAATTTAAAAGTTATCTAGTATCCCTTTTGTTTTGTTTAAGAACTATTAGTTTGCTTCTTAGTTTGTATTGGCCCTATCCGTTGCTTGAGGCATAAGGCCTATTCTGCGTGGTGATTCTGTAATGTAATTAAAGACTTTTTTCATTATTTGGGTTTGTGACGATTCTTCTGTTTGTTCCTCTATCATAACTCTCTCTAAGTGCTTGACAGTTTTTGTTACCCATTCTTTCCATTTAGCTTCTTGCTTTTGTTTGCCACTTTCCTTTTCTAATGCTTCTCTGTCTATGTTAATCTCCTGTCTCTGATTTTCTATCCTTTTCAGTGTAATTTCATTATCCTCTTTCACTTCAGCTAGTTTAACTAGTATCATTTCATTTTCTTGTTTCAGTGCTGACAATTTAACTACATCCTGGGCAATTTGGTGTTGTATGGCTTTCATTTCTTGTACCATTGCCTCTGCACTTTTCAGTGCATTCGTATCTTCCGAGGATGTAGTTGAATCATCCGACTGGTTTTTTGGTACTGTTTTGTTACTTTCTAACTGGTTCTTACTTTCTTTTGCCAACTGTGACTTAATCATTTTGACTTCCTCTTGCACACTCTTAATTTCTGTTATAACTTTAGTGCTCGTATAAGTATTGTTTTCCTTTAATGACCATTTTGAAAGGGGTTTGGGTTGTTATAGCTTCCTTCAGTGCTTTTTGGTCTGCTGATAAACTGGGCAGCCCTGGAATCTGGCGCTGTGGTTTCCTTTGCAATTAATGCATTTTCTGTTTGCATTATCCTTTTTATAGTCAGAATCTGACTTAGCCTTTTCGCACTGCGTGAAAGGATGTGCCCCCGCACAAAACCTACATACTGCCTTCCCCCTGCAAGTGTGTCGACCATGGCCAAACTTCATGCAGTTGGAGCACTGCAAAACTGGGGAATGAAGGCTTCTGTGTTTTTTTGCTTTTTCCAAATAGTATTGTCTTGGGGGTTCCCTCCCTTCTGTTGTTATCACTATCACTGGGTTTACAATACTCCCTTTCACTGTTATTCTGTCTCTGTGTAACAGCTTTAAATCTGGGTTCTGTTTGGACAGATTATTTAAAACTTCCTCATCTGACAGGGTTGGGTTTATACCTTTAACAACACATTTTCTGGTTTCTTTGGAAATTTGAATTTTTATGTCGTGGGCCAGTTGGAACAATTTAGGTTTTTCCTGCAGTTCTTGTAGTAAAGTTTTGGTTTTTTCTGATTCATTTAGCGTTAGCATTATTCCACTGTTTTGTTTTTGTATTTTGGCAATGGCTTTTTTGTCGATTACTTTTTCCAGGATCACCAGGATTTTGTCGTCCGGGAGAGATCGAAGCGTGGCTTCTGTTCCAGCTATTTGTGTTATTTTCACTTTTTGGGGGTTTCCTTTCGTTTGGAGTCTTCTTCGTTTTCTCCTCTGGTTTCATGACTTCTTTTGGTTGTGTTTTCCTGGTTGACCTGATTGTCATCTTTCCTGGGTCCTATCTTTTTGTTCGCTGTCCTGGTTCCTGAGCTTTCGCCTTTATTGATTATGCTTTTAGTTGTTTTTACTTCTGAGCCTCCTTCCAGTTTTTCCATTATTGTTTCTATCCTGTCCTTTATTTCTGTGTTTCTGACTTCAGGGTTTATGGTCCTGTTTTTTCCTGTCAGGTTTGGTGTTATGTCTTTTTCTGGAGTTTTGGCTTACGCTTTTCCTTCCCCGGACTGTTTTCTGGTTATTGGTGCCATTGGTTATTTTCTCTGTCTTTTAGTTTGCTACTACTCTTTTTATTATGTGCTTGGGTTTGTATGAACTTTAAAGTTTACCCTTAGTCTCGCTGCTTTAGTCTTAACTCTTTCAGTCCCAAGCAAAAAAGTGGGTTTGGCCCAAGCAAAAATGGCCACCCCAGTGTGTTTTTATTGTTGTTGTTTGGAAATAATTTTTTTAAATGTTCATATGCATAAATAACTTTGTTGTTGTATATGAAACTGAAGGTAAATGGATTTACTTTACTCTTGTGCTACAAGTATAAAAGCTTTCATTGAAAAATGATTAGTTATTCAAGGTAAAATGGAGGACAAAAGAAGAAGCCGGTGCAAAATTAGACTAAATGTATTCATTAAAATTCTTCTACAATTGTTCCTCATGAGAATATCCAAGTGTAAAGTTTCAAAATGTCTCAAACAGAAGTATTCTAACAAAGTTCAATCAGTTTTTAATCAATAAACACTTAGAAGATTGTTAATTTCACAAATTACAACAACAGGTCATATTGTTGCAAAAAAGAGGAAATTGTCAACCCTGTGTGTTTTTATTGTTGTTGTTTGGAAATCATTTTTTTTAAATGTTCAAATGTATAAATAACTTTGTTGTTGTATATGAAACTGAAGGTAATTGGATGTACTTTACTCTTGTGCTACAAGTATAAAAGCTTTCATTGAAAAATGATTAGTTATTTGAAGAAGTGGGTGTGGCCATTTTGTGTTAGAAAATATGCGCTTTAAAAATCGCTTTAAAAATCTAAAATAAATATCTCAAAACAGAAACACGTTCACTCTTAAACACGTGCAGTATTTAAAAGAATGTACTTGCAGTCGGAAATGACGTTTTGGGTGGTTTGTGGGTAGTTATAATTAGAAACAGTCTCAAACAGAGGCACATATACTAAAGGCTTTTTAAAGTCGATTGGGCCAAGCGCGTCTAACCCATGAGCCTTTATAAAGTTGATTGGGACTTAAAGAGTAAAGTTGTGTAAACCTTATTTTTTTTAAATAATATATTTTATTATAGAGTATTATTATTTGCAAAACACTTTTAAACCTGTCTAGTAGACCTTGTTGAACAGTTAAATCTAGTTCGAATTTTCCAGGTAACTTCACTATGTGATTTTTTACTTAAATTATATTTGGATAGTTGAATATTATTTTTGTAATCTATGGTTTTGGTTTATTTTTATTTTATTTTTCTCACTACAATTCCTAAATTATACAAATATTTATAGCAATAGTTAAATATTCCCCTAACACTTAATATTAACTGCAATAATCTAATACTTACAACAAACTACAAAGGAAATCACCACTTAGATTATGTCTACCAAGATGGCTGCTAAATCTCACACAAGCAAATGCCACGTGTCGATTGGATCTATTTAATTTCTATATATTTTTTTAAAAAAATATTCCAAACGATATTTAAATAGTCACCAAATACTTGATACTAAATGTTAAAAGCTAATAGTCCTACTTAAATCAAACTAAAAAGCTCGCCATATAAATCGCCATGACTTTATTGATCGGCGGCTGCAAGCTCCTGCATGATCATTGGCTGATCCAGTTATCCCTTTGTTCATTCATAAACAAAGCGTGTGTATACAAATTATACTACAATGACAAACTTAGTGAAGAAAAGCAGAATTTCGTGCAGAAAGATCATGTACAGACCAGACAGCAACACTTAGAATCATCATAGAACAATCAAATGAGTGGCAGAACCCCTTGTATATCAATTTTGTGGACATCGAAAAAGCTTTTGACAGTATATAACGTACTATGATGTGGAAAATCCTGAGACATTATGGAATCCCAGAGAAATTCATTAAAATCACCCTAGATTTCTAACTGGAGGCCTCATGCACAGTAGTATACAAAGGAAAACTATCAGAGCCCTTCACAGTACACAGTGGTGTCAGACAGGGATGTTGTGCTGTCATCAACAATTTTTCTCATGGTCATAGACTGGGTCATGAGACGGACAAAAGAGGGAGAGAAAACTGGAATACACTGGACATTTAACAAACAACTTAAGGATCTAGAGCAGTGTTTCCCAAACTTTTTTGGGTCACCACCCCTTGGCTCCCAGGGCATGTCCCCAGCGCCTCCCAGCATTTTCCCACAGTACATAAAAAAATTTAAAGAGTGAAAAATAAGAGCAATTGTTAATACAGTAACAACTAATTGCTCAATTTATCACATTCTAATATAAAGCTACAGATACGCTTATTTATTAACTTAATTTAAAAAGAAAAACTTAATTACTTAATGCAGTAAAACAAACAACAGTATGTGAAAGTAAATTAGTAACAAACTTACTTCATTTTTAACTTCAGTGAGATGGATGTGCCTGGTGTAGTGATATCAGCTTCTCAACAACAGGCTGAAAGTTATGTGACAGTGCGAAGACGATGTGTGAAGAAGAATAAGAATTTGTGTGTAATGTTGTCGTCACTCTCTCTGGCCTACTTTCACACACATTCCGCAGTCACAGAAAACCTCTCTTGATGACAGGGGTCCCACTTTTATTAATGAAACCCTATCAGGTAGCACATGAATCATACAGAAACAATGTTGTCCACAAATTTACTTTTTGAAGGTAATTCCTATACAACACCATTTAACCAAGCTATTTAGGTATTCTCTACGTAACACCATATAATAACCCAGCACAGACTGCTGGACTCTCTGAAATAAAATGAAACAAAATAAACTAGCATCGTACTAATGGACAAACATCATCTACGTAATAATACATATATATGTGTGAAAATATGCAAGTACATGCACTTAAATGATCATGTGTGTGTGTTCATGCAGGTTTGCATATATGTGTCTTCTTCTTCTTTGATCCATAACCACCAACCGTCAAATCAGTCAGCGGCCATCACGCCTGGTGGCGTCTTGTAGGGCAGCAACAAATTGATTCCACTTTGCTCGGTCGGCAGCCATCCTTCGTACAGTGCCCCAACTGTGGTTCATTCTTTGCATCTCAGCTTCCACAGTTCTCCGCCAAGTTATTTTTAAATATATGTGTAATCATACAATAAACATATTTAAGTCAACAATAACGCCTTCATACTCCTACTAAATACTAACTACATCATCACAATAGAGAAATCTTTATTGAAGCACTTCTATCTAAGATGAAATATTCCACACAGAGCACTGGTCTAAATGACATAAATTTATTAGTACGTGAGAGGCCTAGCGGCTCTAAAAAAAGGAGATATATACTCTATTCTTACAGCTCTATACTAAATGTACTAGGTATAGGCTACTCACGGAGCTAGAGGGTACCCTAATCTTTCTCTCACAAAAATCACTGATGTAAAATTAACCACACTTACAGCTCACAAGAATGCAATATAACCATTACTTAACACTACACAAATGATAATAATAATGGTAATAAGTACACACTTGTATACAGCGCAATGGGACACTAGAATTCCTCTTATAAATTCACTTAGTACTTTACATATTTAACACAGTCTCACAGTTGAAAATAGCGATATATACGTGAAATTACACTTAAAAACACATAAATCGCCAGTCAGCTTCTATCAAACTATAAATAGACAAACGCTACTAAGCAATAACTCTTAAAACTGAAACGTCTAATAAAAGTAATATTACTACATCTAAAGAATTATAAAAATGTACTCATATGCACGCATACCTCAATGTTGTTAGTTCTCTTAGCACAGACGCAACTATGCAAAAGCCCAAACCTCACTTGATTATTGTACGAGGGCGCGTTTTGCACAAGAAGACAATCTGGCTACTTCTCCTCTCTGACTGAAGACTTCAACTCTTTTAGTTTCAATCTTACCTATACTCCCCAGTACCTTATGAAAGCCACGTCAAAAATGTCAGGCAAAGCTGCTCCCATCCCTCTAGGGAGCAAATCAAGAGGCCTATGCTCAGTTGGGATGACATCAGATCACATCTTAGTCAAGATTATCTTCCTAATTGACACAACTCAAGGTCCTCCCACTAATGGGCTGTTACATCCCACGATATCCGTTGCCTGGAGTCATACCTCACGGTTTCGTGCTCAACAAGGTGTTTTCCTCTGGTGTCAGACAGCGCCAGGATGTCTAACAACCGAGGACTGTCTCCCATTACATCTGCTGCGTCTCACACGTTTGTCTACTTCACGGATGGCAAAGGTGTGTCTCGTTTAAATCGCCAATTCCTGTGTGAGAATGCCAACATGAGCACAAATATACACCGTAGACAAGATTGACAACTATTAGTAATAGTATTACTCAGTCAAAAATTACTCCTTTCTGGCTACACCATCACAGTTACTTAGAAGGAGTTTCAGATCCCCACGTTCAGTAATCTGCACTCTGTTTCTGTGCTTCGAAAGATCGAAAGAAGTTGGACAACCGCGCTGAAACCACGCTCTACTAAATACGACGTTGGAAAGGCGATACAGAATATCTTAACCTTTCTCCACACTGTAGGATAGCATTCAGAAATTTCATTCTGCAAGCAAAAGTCTTTATATGATTTTTTGAACATTGGCTTAAGCTCAACGTCATTTTGTAGCGATATCAGTTCCTCTTCCACCCTTCCTAGTTCCTCGCTGCACGTGTCCAGGAATGGATTTATTATCCAGTCTGGAATCGTGATCAAAAGAAGATCTTGAAACCTCTGAGACATGTCTTTATGCAGCATATCTAGGTGTGCACAATATACTTGAAGAGTATCCTCTAGTATTTTGTCTTTCTCTTCCAGTTCTAAGGGGCTGGGAAATTGGATCAGCTCGCGACGGCCAATAGTACGTTTGAATAGCGTTAATTTAGTTAGGATGAATTTTTTTCAAATGTTCAAGTAGTCTGGAAGGTTTTATCGTCTCATTTGAAAAGGCCCTATCACATAATAGACACATTGGCAGTTGCCGGTTATTTAGTGCTGGAATAAATGCATATTTCAGATATTCCACGCTGTATTGTCTGCACTTCTTTTTTTTTTTTTTTGTTCTGATTTTGCCATATTTGATCTGAATTCTGGAACGAAGAATTGATTTTACAATGTTGCAGATAGAAAAATGTACGTCGAGTAAACAACAAAAACTGATGTAAAAGTGGCTTTACAAAAATGTTGACACAGATGTTCTTACCCGTGTATTTTTCACGACTGCCACAACCTTGGGTAACCTACTTTATGTCCATATTGTTTTTTTCGGATGTTGGAGAATGCAGTAACGACAATGGTAGTGGAGAAGTCCGAGAACTATGGCAATCTCTATTCATATGAGGATATGCTGCTGGTGGCATATGGTCGTCCAAACTCCAACGGGGGTCGGGCGAAGCTTCCTCCGATGGAAGAAAACTACGTTTTATTTCTTAAGGGGATGTCACAGCGCTATTTCGCAGTGCATCTTAAGTCACCCAGGACTAGCCGAACCGGTGAGTCATGTGAGTGCCGGAAGCCGGGAAATCAGGCGCAAATTTAGTGAATCAGAATCTAGCCTTGGTCCAGGACGGACGGATTTCCCTTTTGGTCAGCAAGTTTGCTGTGTGGTTCATTTTATGGACTATTATATTTCGGTCCTGGGTGATAATTATGTTGTAATTCTAGGGAAGTGTGGTTTCTAGTTTGTATAACTTTCAGGTCGTAGGTTTATAAGTTGGCAATGATTTGACTGTGTCATTGTCACAGTTTTGCCGCTCAGGTGAACGATAGTCATGGCAGGGCATTTTTCAGTGTAAGTCGTACTGTCGTGTATGTTGCTGATAGTTTAAGCTGTTAAGGCAAGTTACAGTGGCATTTCATTATTGTATTTGATGCGTTTGTTGGCCGTGTGAGGCCTTAGTGTATTGTGCATAGTATTAAAGGGAAGTTCCTGTTAAAGGTGTTACTTCTTATGTCATCCATTGTGGTGTGGTTGTATCCTGGGAAGAATGAGCTTATTTACTATTACAAATCCACATTGCAGTGGTGGAACCAGTGGAGTGCTATCCACAGTAAATTGGTTCTTGACACTCTTCTATTTTATAAAGTTTCTTAACCACAGCCATAAATAAATTCGAAAAATACAACAATCAGAAGAAAAAAACACAATTAGCAACAGCCACACGAACACTGAAGTAACCCAATAATCATTTCGTAAAGTATAATAATAATTTTTTAATATGAACAAAATATAAAATAACGCACTATATTGATAGGTCTTCAGATTTAAAAATTGGGAGACAGTAGCCTAACTACAAAGTGTAGAGATCCCGGTAACAAATTAAAAGGATGTAATATAATAGATTGAACAGCAATATTCAATATACGGCAAATCTGTATCAAAATGTATCTGCTTAATTAATAATTAATGTTAGTAAAACTGATGCTAGCTCTGTGCAAACAAACAAAAAACATAAGTATGAAAATTTACCTTATCGACAGGATGAAACTGATACCCGGTTCACGCTTTTTTGAAACCACTATTCACAAGAAAAGCTGAGAAAGTGTGTTGGTTTTTCTCATAGCCAGCACAAAGTTGAAATAGACGGGAAACGTACATCGCACTAGTCGATTTATGAAAGTCTGAATGTAAGGTAGGAAAGCCTGTTCAGAGGTTCAAAGACTGATTTCTACTGCCAAGTACCGTTAAAAACTTGCTCCCTTGAACCTTTTCTCTTATTTATTACCAATCTGCGAATATCTAGTTACCACTAGCCCCCGCAAATACTGAGGCAATAAATTCCGCAACAAAGCAAAGTTGGTGCTTTCTGAATCACCAGCAGGTATCTAATTTCGTCCATGCCATCGGCACGGATCATTTCTCTTTCTTCGGGAGTGAACGAATGGACAATAGGTGTTTGGTTAACCCCCTTTCCTAGCAGTTCCCTGATTACCATTTATGGTCAGCGATGGTTACCTGAGCTCAGAATGACATGCATAGACGAAACTATGCCTTGCTTAATGATCCTAGTAATACAACCATCCACATCGTGCCCGCTTCACTGATGTCTCGCAAATCCACAATTCCTTTCTCCCCCACACGTACTGAATTTATCTTGTCAAATCCTGAACCCCCTTACTACTAAACGCCGACTGTTTACTACTGAACGCCCCCCTCTGGCCTCTTTCCCGTATCGCCCCCTTGAATCCTTCCAAAGCCCGCAGGGGGACGATACCGCCCACTTTTGGAACCACTGATCTAGACTTTGCAGATCATTTGTGCCTTCTATCACATAGACAGCAAGATATGCAGGAGAAAACAAATAGATTAGTAACAGAAACAGCAAAGATGGGACAAATCAGACAAAGGAAATGAGAATAAATAATAGGCAGATGGTCTCGATGAAGATCAATGATCAAGTCGTTGAAGAAGATTATTGATCATGAAGTGATGGTACATGACAGGAGAACATGGAATGATCATGAAGTGATGGTACATGACAGGAGAACATTAAGAAAGCTTTACCTTTCTGCGGAGTAAAATTGACTAAGGAGGGGGAACAGTTGGTGATGTCTGCTCAAAGATAAATAAAGCCAGATACGCTCTCAATACCCTTCGACCAATGTGGAACTCCTCAGCTATATCCAGAGAGAATAAAATTAGAATCTTTATCTCAAATGTGAAGTCAGTCTTGCTGTATGGCTCAGAGACATGGCATGCCTCAGAGAGTATCACCTCCTAGCTACAGACATTTGTAAATAGGTGTCTCCGACGGATCCTCCGTATAAGATGGCCAGACGTAATAAACAATATAGAGCTTAGGAAAAGATGCAGACAACAGACAATACAAACATAAATTAAGCTAAGAAAGTGGGGTTGGATAGGACATAAACTCAGAAGAGAAAAATCAGTCATTAAGAAAGTGGGGATAGATAGGACATAAACTCAGAAGAGAAAATCAATCATTGCCAGAGTTGCCCATGACTGGAATCCACAGGGGTAAAGAAGAATGAGGAGGCCAAACAGAAATTGGAGAAGAACTATTGAAAAGGAGGCTAAGGAAATTGGAATGACTTGGGCACAGCTGAAAAAGTCAGCCCAGAATATAAACCGACGGAGAGCAACTGTTTCTGCCCTATGTTCCACAGGGAACGGAAAGGAATGATGATGATGAAGTTGATTTTGGTGTTAAGTTCTTAACAGAATAGAATAGGTTCCTACAGCAGAACATGGACCTTGAGGTCCATCAAGAACAAGAAAATGTCACGGAAAGATGTGCGTCTGTGCAAAAAGAATCTACAAGGCAAGTTAGACGTAGATTTCCCTCAGCTAGAGATACATTTCAAGGCCTGTCAAAACTGAGCCCTGTGATAATTTTGAACAAGGTCCCATTTTCAGAGTTACCTTTTATACACATTGCAGAAAACAATTTCATCACATTAGAAGAGCAGTACAGAAAAACAACTTTTGTTTATTTTAGAGAGGAACCACAATTTAATAAGAAAGATGGACTTCCCACAGAAAGTGAACTGTTTTGGATCGGTGTACTCCCACATAAGGAATTTAAATAGATCGCCGCATGTGCCTTTACGTGTGTAATGATCCCAGTGAGTAATGCCGTAGGTGAGAGCATATTCTCTCTTGTACCATCATTAAAGGTTAAAGCAAGAAACAAAATGCAGCTGCACCTGCTTGACGCTATTATAAAAAAAATAGAGCCTAGCTGTTGTTGTCGAATAAATGTTGTAAGGACTTCACTGCATCGTCAAACACTATACTTCTGACTAGTGGCGTACTAAGGGTGTGTGAAGTCCTAGTACGCCCTGGGTGACAACCAGGATAAGGGTATCATTGGACACTATTATGAAAGTACTTAGTGCTAAATGTGCACTTGTAAGTGTGTTTATGGGGGGAGGGGTGCACAAAATAGGATCCGCCCTCGGTGCTAAATGGACACCTCTGCTTCTGGTAAAGGAAATGGTGAAGGTTTCAGCGGCGACGTCACTGACGACCTTGTTCTGTTGCTTTTTTTGCGAGTATGGATAATCTTTTTAAACAGTTTGGTTTTTTTTTCGAAAGTGTTCAGCTTTTTTATGAACGTGTTTGACTTTTGTTCCCAGTTTTCAACTGACAACTCTGCCTAGATCTGAGTTTGTTTATTTGTTTGTTTGTTTGTTTGTTTTTTTCCTTGTCATGTCGAGTTGTCATTTTCCTTCATTTGTTGAACGGTACCTTGATTAAAGTGAATATACCTCGGGATTTGGCCGCTTTTCACATGAAAATGTAGCGTCCGACAGGCTTTTTTAAAAATTCAATTTCTCCGGCTTTTAAACAAAATTAGAAAAAAAGAAGAAATCAATTTTTTGGGGGTCTTTTATGCGAAAACCTTTAGAGGATTTTAATTGTTTTGGCTGGATGACATTTTTACAAGCTCCGACATGTTAAGGCCTACATCAAATATTTAATGAGTAAGGACATGAAAATTGATGACAAAAATGCTTTGATCAATTGATAGTCTGATCATTAACTCAAATTAAATCTGAATGATAATATATTTTTTCAACTACTGGGCACATGAAAAGTGGATCAAATTCTTTGAACAATCTAGAAATATAGAACTACTACAAATTGCTCTTTTATTTTTGCTGTTCCAAAAAATGATGCAATTATTGAGGGTTTTTTTTTTTTCTTTATTGGAGAGTCAGTGGACACAGGATATAAACAAATTTACAATTGAAAGTATAAAAGGAATATTAAAAGTTCAATACAATTATAAGAATGTTACATGTACAGACTTCCATGAGCATTTAGTTGGAGTGAAAAGTACAATGTTAAAGACTGAATATTTAGTGATGATGGAACAATAATGCTTGATGGAAAAATTATTAAAACATGCATTTTATGAAGACACAACATTAAAAAAAATAATTCGTTGAAGTATTTCTATATATTTCATCATGATTCTGTACATGCATGTATTAAATTAGTGAAATTAACGCGTTGTTGTAGTCTTTTCTTGAGGTGGATATGGAAGACTACTAGGGTGTGTGTTAATATGCGAATTTCCTTCTTTTCCTATTAATTAGATGTTACTCAGTCAACATAAGTATGAATAGGGCACGTCAACAAGTGCCAAGACGATCATGGAAGAACTCGTCGATGAAAAGTTAGTACATGATTTATTCCGACGATATACTTGACGAGACAATATAGTTAACATTGTTGACAGGTCCAGACACAAATCCTTAAGAGCAATTAATAGCTTGAGATTCGAATTCATAAAGTTAATATACGTACATGATCAAATAGTTCGACTCACACGTTATGAAATCATATAACGGTTGACCTTGTGTCAAGGACATGAGACCCTCATTCTTATCCATTGAGATACTTATATTTGACAAAGATCTGTCCTCCTTAAATAGCCTCAAAATCATTAAATTGAATCCTTTTAATATTTTATAACTCAGGCATTCTTTACGCCTATACAAACGATTAAGTAGAATACGTTGATTAACCTCTCTTTGTAGCCGTGACTTGCTTGACGGCAGTCCAATGATTCATTGAAATAATATACATATTAATATAATGATTCCTTTAGGATACGTGTAAGCTTTCCGTGCGTAGACTCCCCAAGTTCCTCCATTCTAGTACCATAGATCGTAGGTTCTAGCTAGATGTCATTTGGGTGACACGTCACGACAAAAATGTATTTAATAACAATCCCAATTTATTAATTGACGGTAATACGACTTACGTTTCGTAACTGCAGACATAGACTCTCATCAATAAGTCATGTCGCTACATATAATTGCCCAACACTTGGGACTGGAATATTACTAGACCATAGGTCTCACACAGATACCGGCTTGTTCCATTCAAGCTCTTACGTCAACTGATCTGTTTGGCAAGAAGCGCGCCCGAAGATTCTCATACACAAAATTGTGCGTTTACGTGCGCGATAAATAAAGTATACAAAGCCTATTACTAACACCTTAGTTGGTGCGTACTCTCTTAACAAAAGTAGGACCTGATGAATACTTGTGAATGTTAAGGACTCATAAAGGACGCAACACGCGTCCTCCTTTGTATACTCGTGTTTTTTTTTTAAAGTGTCCTCCTTTGTTCTTTTTAAGTCAAAAATCAGAAAACCAAGAAATGGAACAGCTATATCCTCACCCTGGTGGACACCTGCTGCATGTGGGGTGAAGCAACCGCATCCCATCGTCTGACTCAGTCCGTGAGGCAGAAGCACTGCTCAACATCTTTACGAGGTTGGGATTTCCGAATCAAGTTCTCATCGACAACGGTTCTCATTTCAGGGGCAGACTGACTGAAGAGGTATTTATGATATTCCAAGCCATTGCATATTCACACTTACCCATATCACCCTCAAAGTAATGGGAAAGTGGAGAGATTCAATGGTACCCTCACCTCTATTCTGCAGAAATTAGCACAGGAAAAACCAGAGACATGGGACCAATATCTTCCTGCTGCATTATTTGCATACCGTGAAGTACCCCATGCATCAACAGGAATTCCCCCTGCTACGTTACTCTTCGGTAGGCCCATCAAAGGTCCTCTAGAGGCATTACTACGTGCATGGACTGATGTCAAGGCGGAAGACACTGTTACTTCAGCATCCCAGTATGTATCAGAATTAAAACAGCGTTTGAAAACAGGATGAGAGCTGGCCACGGCAAACTTACGAGAAGCCCGGCGTAAGCATGCTAAAAACTTCAACAAGAAAGCGAAGGATCGGGACTTGGCAGTAGGTGAGAAGGTGTTATTGCTTCTACCTAGTAGCAGTAACAAACTATAGATCACCTAAAGAGGCCCGTATAATGTCACAGCGAAGATCTCTTGGACTAATTATAAGATTGACATGAAGGGCAAGCAGAAGATCTACTATAGCAATCTGCTCAAGAAGTTTCATGAGCGGCCCTCTACAGAATCCACTCACATTATGACTATGGCCATCGCGACCCAGCTTGAAAATGAACCATTAACATCAGTAGAGTACCCACTCCAACCAGGCGAATCATACATGGACGTGAAAATTAGCTCTAATTGACAGGTACTTAACATGGCCAAGTGAGGACGTTGATGGAAGCTTACCAGGACACCCTCACGGATAAACCCGGCCGTACAGATTTAGTGGACTTTGATATGCAAGTAACTGATCTCAACCCCATCAGGATGAAGAACTATCCTGTTCCCTATGCAAAAGCAGCAGCGCTGAAGGAGGAAATGGATTATCTGCTTAGGGAAGGCATTATTTCAAAGTCTGAGTCACCTTATAGCGCTAGCGTGGTGTTATTACGTAAACCCAGTGGAGAACACCGCCTCTGCATTGACTATAGACGATTGAATGCAGTAACACAGTTCCAACCAGAACCGTTACCTGACCCGAATCAGCTGTTCACTAAACTGAGTAGGGCTCGATACTTTTCAAAAATTGACCTCAGTAAGGGATATTACCAGATCCCAGTGAAAGCAGATGCACGACACCTATTAACATTCAGTACATCAGATGGGCACTTTGAATTCAACGTCATGCCCTTTGGCTTGAGTAACGCCCCTAGTGTCTTCACCCGGATGATGAGAAAGCTACTCGGTCCACTGAATCACCATTCCATTAGCAACTTCATGGATGATATTCTCGTGGCAACTGATACGTTCGACGAACATTTATAAGCGTTATCCCTCTTGTTCAGAAGACTACGGGAAGCTGGTATCACAGCCCGTCCAACCAAATGCCAGATTGGTTGTGAACAGTTGGAATTTCTCGGGCACACAATTTCACAAGGGGCTATGGGTCCAGAAGCACGCAATATAGAGAAACTACGTAATGCCACAAGACCGTCTACCAAAAAAGATGTCCGGTAATTCGTATCCCTCTGTGGTTTTTACCAGAAATATATAAAGGATTTTAACACCGTCTGTTCTCCGCTCACGTCGCTGACCCAGAAGGGGAATCCGGATAAGATCATATGGACAGCAGAGTGTGAGTATGCCTACACTCTGTTGACGGCAAAACCGATTCTACGGTTACCTGACCTCATCCAACCCTTTGTCCTGTGAACCAATGCAAGTAATATCGCAATTGGAGCAACATTACTTCAGCCAGGGGAAGGAAGCAGCCCAACATTATTTCCCGTCGCCTTTGCTAGCAGAAAATTGAACCGGGCAGAGCAAAATTATTCGACGATTGAAAAGGAATGCTTATCACTTGTGTGGACAGTACAAAAGTTTCAACCATACCTGTATGGCAAGAAATTCACCGTACAGAGTGACCATCAGCCCCTCACTTTCCTTTCAGCGTCGAAAAATCTAAACGCCAGATTAATGAGATGGTCTCTTGTGCTTCAGCCCTACACCTTCCAAGTAGAATATATATCGGGAAAAGAGAATGTTGGATCAGACTTCTTGAGTCGCCATCCTGTACTAACAGATCGACCAAGTCAACCTGGTGAGGATCAACATATCAACAGCGAAGATAGTGATGATGATTAACCAGATCAAAACGTAAAAGAAGAGGTAACCCTGTGGAGTTAGACGAACATCCAACTTAAGGGGGGAGCTATGTCGTAAAGTATGAGTCACTCTTCTTCAACGTTGTCATCATCACACAGCATCGCTATACATCATTATTGTTTCCATTTTTATTATAATTTATTGTCGTTTGGTCACACACAACCATCCCAGCGCTCGACCTGCCAAAACATGAGTGGCGTGAACAAACATTACAAGGCACGGTAAAAATCTCGATCGCTCGCAAGGCGGTGGGTGCCGTTCGGAAGGTCCTGGTTCGATCCCGGTAAGCCTATCACTTCTGTTGTTTTTTTGTTGTCTGGTCTTCTTCTTCTTTATTTTCCCACCGAGTGCCTGATCATACATTTGTGTGTTGTTTGTTTATTTATTTACTGTTTACAGGCCTCGGGTTTCCCCTCCTTAGGCCTGTATAATAATATACGTTTATAAAATACCAGAAAACTACATTCTGTCCTTTAGGGCCTACTTAGGCCTATTCTCATTCTTCTACCATTTACTAGACACAGTATTAAGGCCTTTGTCTTGTGTAATCTGGCCTATAGGCCTACTGTTTAAAGTATTCTCTTTAAATTGTAGACTTAAGCAAATAAACAGCATATTTTTTATTTTTTTTTGTTATTATAAGATTAGGCTTATAAAATGAGCGATGATGAAGGTACGATAGGTAGTTGTAGCAGCATGGCGACACATACCAATGCGTAAAAAAGTGAAGCCATGGTATCAGCAGGTTGTTTTGTAAGGAATGGCTAACAGACAGCGAGCTGAAGGATTTGAGTTTGTCATAAGTTTAATCCTAGTAAAAGCCTCGTTGACAGATGTGAATACCACCGACACCTAAGGGTCTTTTATATTTGGACATGCGCCCTAATATAACCGACTAAGTTGAACAATACGCGCCTCGCCAAAACGAGGCAAAAGTTTTACATTAAAAAAAAATGTGAATGAAGGACGTTGTCGGCAGAGATATCCAAAGATTTTGGAACTCCACAATCAAGATTCCACGTTGTCAATTCATGCATACGATATTGACGAAGGAGAAGTTATCGACATGGATGCCGAGTTGCTGACAAGTGACAATTTTGAACAGTAACAAGTTACAACTAACATTTTATATTTGATTTGAGGAATATTTTGTTAATGTAACTACTGTAAGTATGTTACTGTTAAAATATATCATTTTCAAGAGTTCAAATATTGGGGTGTTAATAAAATCATTTTTATATAATTTTGAATTTTTGGTAATAACAAATTTAAAAAAACATGAAGAAATACATACAAATTGGTAGCACACAGCTTATTTGTGCTAAAGTTGCACTAACTGATTGTGTATGGATCGTCTATCCCGTGTATTTGAGGCATAAAATAATCTCTGTATTTCTGGGGTTTTTTTTAGAAGTAAATCTGGGTTTATCTCTAGAACTTGAGTGGCAGACTTGGATATGAACATTGCGTATTCCGATTCTGTGTTACAACCAACTGTTGTGTATTTCACAAACTTGCATTAGCCTCAGAGGTAATTGACAATCACGTTTTATTAATCTTTTATTCGAGGCAAACGAGATTATGGAAGCATAGTCTATGAATCTGCAGCACAGTCACAAGATTAAATTTGGGTAAATGGGAGTAATTTCTCACTGTCTGCCATTTTCCCCCTAAGGTTATTCACGTGGACAAGTAAGCGTATCACTTCGACACAATGTAAAACACCCAATATTAAACAAATTTCAACTAAAATGAGCGAAAAGTATCCATTTACACATCATATAGGTAACAATTATGGGTAAAATCGCAAGGACAGTCGCCGATCTCTCCACAGTGAATATGTGTATTTTACATTTAGGGTTAGGCCCTAATCCTTACTCTAAAATACACATATACACTACGGAATATTTGGCGCCAGTCATTGCGATTTTAACTAATTATGATACACAACACATACAATCTTAAATTCCGTAATAAATCGTGCTCACAAAATTTACTTTACGTGCAAACACACCGCACTACATACAAACACACCTTACGGAGTCACAATATGGCAGCGTGCAGGAAATCGTTCTTCCCTTCGTTCAAAATACGATAGAATTCAGCACCAAGCATTATGTACAGTTACATGTGCAATCAGATCAACATCGATGGTTGCTGTGGAGGTGGCCTTAGGAGTCCTCACTTTGGAGAAAGGAACTAAGACGAAATTATATGACCCAAATTATGTTAGACAACTCATACTGCTTTTCAGCATTTGCTTGGTATAAATTAACAACTCAGAAAATAGGTTCATTAATACCAGTAGGTACGCAACAGGTTGGAAATGCATGGAGGAACTACATTCTCTTAATTGTCGAATATGTTTTTAAGTAAATGTGACACATTCATTTTCTCAGGAGACTTAGAATTTGTAGATGCTTGACTTGTCACATTTCTGTGGTAATTTAAAGAAAACCATAATCATGTGATTCATTACAAAACTATGATAAAAATGCCAAAGCATGTACACATGCTCTTTAACTTCACTCAGATTGATTGCTAAAACAGTAACATAAGTCACTTTATGGTTTTAGAATATAGACTAGATCAGCGGCATGCAACCTATGTGATGTGAGCATCTACTTTAGAAAAACTTAGCTCTCTAAAGATCTGCCTTGATAAAATCATATCTGTTTCAGGTTCTAGAGGATAAAAAATGTTGAAGAAGTGCAGCATATAAGTTACTTGCATCTCAGCAGCATAACCCTCTTACTACAATTCTTTCAACAAGGCATTGAAAAATTTGAACTAAATTACATTTTACCAAATGATAACGTCACGTCAAATAAAGGATCCCATTTTTATCTTATGCAGTTCATAAATAAAGTGAATTTTAATAAGGCTTCTCATAGGATTTCAATGGAAACCCAGAATAAGTACCTTTAATCACTTTTTAATGCCTTTGAGAAAGAGTAAGTCCTTAGCTTGCTATCATTTTTTTTTTAAATTTCTATCATGTAAAGATCTACCAAATCATCCCCTGTGATCTCCTTTATTTTTAAGTTTGGATACAACTTTGAGGATTATGGTATGTTCACTGCTGGTGTGAAATGCATTAAACAGATGTGGGGATAGGGGAAGATAGTAACTGTGGGTCACATAAATATTGAAAGTGAAAAAGGAAAGGAGAGAATGAAGAAATGGAAAATGATAAAGTATTTATTTTAAAAAAAGCAAATTTGTTTATGGCTAATGCAGTTGCATTAGGCCCCACCATTTGACAGTGATTATTGCTGTGAGGTAATGCTGCTTAGATACTGTTGTAAATATATGTAGTATGTCTTAAAATGATACCCATCTTCTGCTATATTTCACTATCTTCAGGTTGAAAGAAATATGGAATCTAATGTCACACATCTAATTACAGAAATGAAGCAGGAAACAGACTATGAGGTTTGTAAACTATTTCTGCCCCATGTAATTCCCCTGGGTCTCTGAAGAGACAAAGAAAGAATATGCCTACTACACTCTTGAGCATGTCGTACAAAGTGACTTGTGAGGTTGTGGGTGGGGCTGGCTACCTCATTATGTTAAACAAATTGTCACAGATACCACTGCTGCAAGTGTATGTGAATACTTGGTGCAGGCTTCTAGCAAGTGGTCCAGCTGTAATGGTGTCTGTATGCTCTGTTAGGAGCACAAAAAGAAGATGAATGAAAATATTGACATTTGGAAGCTGTCAAGGGTGCATTCTTCTTCTTTAATCCTTAACGGCTGTCCGTCAAAGCAGTCAGTGGCCATCATGCCTGGTGGTGTCTTGTAGGGAAACAACAAATTGATTCCACTTTTCTCTGTCGGTGGCCATCTTTTGTACATTGCTCCAACTCTGGTTCATTCTTTGCTTCTCAGCCTCCTCAGTCCTCCGCCAAGTGGTTTTTGGTCAGCCTCTCTTTCATTTTCCTTCAGGGGTCCAAAGCATAGCTGTTCTTGTGATGGCATTGGGGTCTCTTCTGAGGACATGGCCAACCAAACTCCAGCGTCTGCCAGCTATGATGGTATGCATGTCCTCTTGCTTGCTCCGAGTAAGCAGATCTTGGTTGGTGATGGTATTCGGCCAAAAGATTCAGAGAATTTTTCTTAGGTAGGTTGTGTGAATAGAGGACAATTCTGACATTTCCTTCTCTGTTACTCTCCAGCATTCCGCACCATAGAGAAGAAAAGAAAGCACACAGCTCTGATATAATCTTAATTTTGTGCTTGTGCTGTACTGAGAGGACTTCCAGATGTTGTTTAGATTATAAAGGTGGGCATGGTCTAGTGTTAAATTTGTGAGAAAATAAAGAATGTTTTTGTAATATGCTGGACATGTAAAGAAATGATTTTGAACAGTTGTACGTGATCATTTTCATAATTTATCTTGATCTATACTGGGAATTTGTTCACTGAAGTCCTAGTTAATCCTAATTAAATGTATTTACTTAACAACTAAAGTTTGTGACTTGTAGGAAACTAAGTTTTTTTTTAATCAGGCACAAAAGAATCTTAAAACAGTAGTCCCAATTGTAATTGTAGGAGAAAAGCAGGATTTAAGTTACTGGTTTTTTAATTTTACTAGTCACATAATTGTAGTTAGTAGTTTCCCATCCCATTAAAACTAATGGGGGGGGGGGGGCATGTTGCACGTCTAATATATCTTTAAAACGTTATGACTTTACAGCCGCCAAAGTTGAGGTGCCTTACAATTTCCTCTCCCTACTGCATTCGAGTTAGACTCTTTTTAGTCAAAGGTTTACAGAGATTCTTACCACACACAAATCAATGCAAATCAATGAAATTCCCACAAAACATTGTTATTGTTATAAAGAACTGACATCATTGCACTCTGGGCAAACCAATAGGTGCTCAGTCTCCATCAATATATGTTGAATGTGAATGCTTACTGTTCCTGTAGCTCACTGGTTTTAAACACAACAGATGCATCGTCTCATACGTCTATCTCTAATAGCTTTACTTTTGATGCCAAATTCCAACAGTCTTAACCTTGATGATTCATCTATTGCAGTGTCATTCTCCAACAGGCAATCATTAATTGCTCTCAGTATATCTCCCTTATCCATATCTAATGTCCCCACTATGGGGGCTCTTGATGCTAGTCTATCAGCTCTTTCATTACCACATAAACTAGCATGACCAGGACAGTATATCCACACCAGCTCTTGTAGACTGGAAGCATCAATGAATGTTTTCTGTTCATGATGCAACCAACCACTTTGAACCTTTCGAAGCATGGACTGAGAGTCGGACACTGTCGCAAAATTGGTTTCAAGTCATTGCAAACGGTTTCAGGTAGATTTATAAACCCGTCCATGATCGATTGACAGCTTTCAAAATGGCGGCGTATCAGCGAAATGTGTATCGGACAGAGGAAATCGCCAACGATAAATAAAAACAGAAGGGAATCCGTATGAAAAGGATTTTACATTTCAGTACAGGGAAGGATGGTGTATAACTGCATATAAGATGGAACGGTAGGAAGTTCTCATTTACGGAGATATATGCGTATTTCGGCTGCCCACAGTTACGCTAAAAGTATGTAAACCCACTTCTGTTCTAAATATTAAAATCAACAAATAACAGTTTGGGAAATTACATGGATAGGAAGATAGAGTTTTATCAGCTGTATAAAACTAGATAAGATGGAACTATATGGATATTATATATGCCGAGAATGATAAAGGCAAAATTTCAGTCGACGCACAGTTCGGCCGAAATCACTGTTCGGGAAGGATTTTTCAGGCTTAGGTTTAAGCTGTGACGTCGGTACTCTCTGATACGTCCGCGCTATACGTATTTAAAGCGTATCGGTAAACTGAGCTACAGACAATGAAAGAGGGTTCAGACAGACTGAAGGCAGAGTTTCGCCACGACCCATGAATTGTGAGCGGATCGCCAGAAACATTTTTAAGTCCAGTATCTGAAGTCTGAGGGTAAGCGAAATTATGATAACTACCGTGTATAATATTTGTTATTTCAGGTTCATACAGAATTCACAAAATATGCCTGTATAATATTCATTGATATAACGTATTATTATTTTAATATGATTTATTCATGTGCATTATGGATGAGTGTTGTTTGTACAAAAAGTAATCACAAATAGCCCCACGGCCTAATGAAGTTATATTTATCATATTGCTTTATCGCTTACGAAGATAAAGGCAGTCCCATGGCAGAGATTGTCATAGGGAAATGAAGTGTTAGAAACTTCATCATGGAAGATCCCAGTTTACGAGGTTAAGGTGACTAGTCCCCTTCCTCGCTGCCTTTGCCTTCCCTAGTTCGAGTGCACAACTTTGTACCCATTTACAGCTGGTAAAATGGAGTGGTCCACAGCCAGGTTTCAATTCCAAAACTATGTAATTGTACTACCGAAGAAAGCAACTTGATCACGTGGTCACTCACTTTATTTATTTTATGTATTAATTTTGGGTAGTTGCTAAAATAGCATCAGTATTTGAATTTGTACTTGATATGATTTAGAAGGATCAAGTTATAGATCAGAAAAGGATGTATAGGAGCAGGGTAAACCAGATGATGTTTATTACTGATATGTTAATATTAATTCTGTATCATTGAAATGATGTTACTTGCTATGACTGTATAACTTTGACACCTGATGACTGACTTGTCTGACTTATGTGCTAGTCAGTTACACTTAATTGACATGTTAATATTAATGCTATATCACTGAAATGATGTCCTTGCTTACTATGATTGTATAACGGTGACATCTGATGACTGACTGGTCTGACATCTGTGCTAGTCAGCTACAAGTCTAGCCAGATACTAGCCAAGGCTGATATGTTGCAGGTTCCATGAAATAACTCAAACCAGACTGTCCAGTATCAGAAGCCGGTGTAGTTCATCTGAGGCAATCCCACCAAAGTGCAGGACCCCAAAGAGTGAACTTCAACTGGTCATTGGCATCCCTACTGTGGGCCTACCAAGTCTGATATCAGCAAAGGACAGTTTCAGCAGTATCAAGTTGGAAAGATAAGTGTCCTGTTTGACACTGACCACCTATACATGTGAAACAGCCAATAGTTGAAAACAATAAGTAACCATACAGAAACTCAGTCAACTGATGACAGTTATCCTTAAATTCAAAGGACTAATAACAGTGATTTCAGTAACTTTATTATTTAAGATCTTGAAGTATAAACAGACCATAATAGTAATTGTGTGAATACTTTTATATATATGTATATGCTCTTTTCCAACTAGTAGAAATAGAATATTAGTGTAATTATTAAACTATTTTAACTGTACCTGAGGATTTATTCACTTCTTCCATTTGTGGTTTCAGTGAATGTTCATTTTACTTATCCCCTAGAATATAAGTAATCATAAGATAGTCATAGGGAGGAGACACCTTAAATCCTGGTACTACTTCTTACCAACTGGGCCAGGGTTTTTACAGTCTGACTATTTTTATGATAACAATACACCAGTGCTTATTTCTAAGACTGGGGTATTACTTGTAAGGTCAGAACTCTTTACTGGCATACTCTTACATATAAATAATTTTAAATAACCTCCCGCTACAGACACAATGATAGCCTTTGTTAATGAAGTTTCAGTTATCCACCTTAAGGCTGCAGTAACAGCCTCGACCTCCATTCTCATGCTGGAAATTGTTATCTTGTAAGCCCCGCTATGTTCAGTCCAGTACCTTAGCAGAGAAGGCCCAACCGGATTTCTCAGTATGGATTACAGACCAATTAGTGAAGACAATGGCATCAAGAAAAAACATAAAGAAAGATATCTGATCAAGTTATCCTATATGAAATATTCAGGAGTTCACAAATTACAGAGCAATAAAGTTTATATCAAATACCAGCAGAAGGAAGGAAGGTTATCTGGTCAAGCTGCTTACGATTTACAAGAGATAACACATTACATAGGAACAATATTACAATCAGTGCCGTGAAAAATATTAAACAGGATCATCTTTGAGAGATTAAAAGAGTCCATAGATAGACAGCTGAGAGATAAATAAACAGGTTTTAAGCAAAACAGATCCCTTACAGACTAGACTGCCACATTGAGAATAATAGTGGAACAAAGTCTGAAACTTGCCACTTTACATAGGTTTTTGTGGACTATGAAGAAGCACTTGACAGTGTGGACAGACAGTCACTTCAGAAATTGGTGAGACATTATAGAGTCCCCCTGAAGATCATTAACTTAATAAAGAAAACATGAAGACAACATGTGCAGAGCTCTTCATGGAGAACATTTTACAAAACTATTTGGGATAAGAGATGAAGTGTGACAGGGATGCTTCACAAAAATCAAAATATTCAGTTCAATGTCAAGTCAGTACGGCATGACTCGGAAACCTGGAGAAAACAAAGACAACAGCCAAAAAAGCTAGACTTTCATAAATGGGTGCTTGCATAGAATAGGATGATTGAAGTGGTATGACCAGATCACCTTGCAGACATGATGACAAGAACCAAACAAGTACCAGTGGTACAAGAGATGAGAAGAAGACACTGGAGATGGATAGAGCACACACTGAGAAAACCTGTTGATAGCAATACCAGGCCAGTCCTTGTTCCATAGTCCCCAGGGTGAGAGAGGTAGATGGGGACCAATGAGCACATGGAGAAAAGAACTGGAGACAGACATGAGGAAGACATAGTAGGATGTGAGCTGAAGGCACAAGAAAGGAAGACAACATACGTTTGTTGAAGGTGTATGCTTCTTGGAGAGCTAAAGCATGATGATGAATGTTACTATCAGTGTCAGGGAAAATCTTTAACTGGATCATGATGAATGTTACTATCAGTGTCAGGGAAAATCTTTAACTGGATCATGATGAATGTTACTATCAGTGTCAGGGAAAATCTTTAACTGGATCATGATGAATGTTGCTATCAGTATCACGGACAATCTTTAATTGGATCATGCTTGAGAGATAAGAGTCCATAGGGTTAGTCTAGAATTGTCATTCCTTTTTTTTGTTTTTCTGTCAGTTATTTTTATTTCCTTCATCGCTTAAAGATTTACCGAGTCATCACCTGTGATCTACTAATACATTTTGATTGACCAGTTGCAAACTCCTGAACTAGATTAAAAGGAAGAATTTATAAATTATTATTAATAACTTAATTCTTTTCTGTCATCATTGCTGCAGTACAGGTGTAAAAACAAACCAACACTGTTAGCATTGCTCCTGTCTAAGAGTTAAAATCTTGTCTAACTGTGATTTACTCATATCTCTGGGCAGTGAGAGTGAGTCAAGTGTGTTCTGTCATTTTTATTCTTATTTTCTTTTTTACTTTGAGAAATTATTTTAAGATTAGAGTTTGTTAACTGCTAGTGTGAAAGGTATTAAACAGATGTGGACCCAATGGAGAGATAGGAACTGTGGGTCACAGATATATTGGAAATAAGGGTGAGAAACAGGCAGAAATGGAAAGTTACAAATTGTTTTTTGAAAAAAAATAAAAAGCAAATCTCTATAACAAGGGTCCTCGACCTTTATGGCCCCATATGCACATTTTATATTAACTAGTAGGGTGAAGAGCAACAACCAATTTTTGGGACTCACTTATTACTTACTTACTTAGTCATCCATCTTCTGCCGTTAGGTGTAGAGGTTTGGAGGAGCAAGCGCCATACTATACTATCAGCTGTCTTCCTTCTGGACTGGTTCCAATCCAATCCTCAGTTGTTCTGAGTCCAAGATTGTTTAATATTGTCCTCCCAGTGGAGTTGTCCCTGGAGTTTAGTTTCCCATACTTGTCATGGTAGCCAATCTTCTTTCATTCTGCAGACATGGCCAAATAATCGCAGTTGGGACTGTTCTACTTAAGTCTGCAGTGGCTGGGTTTTGAGGCCTTGCCATATCCTGTGGTTGCAGACCATATCTCTTCTTGTCACTTTACCATCTCCATCAGATACCTCATTTCTAAGATTTAAATCTGGCTTTTTTGTGGATTGTAGTCATTGTCTATAACTCGCATCTGGAATATAGATGGGGCGTTATACAGCTATCTTCTTTCTTGCTTGCTTAATTTTGTTGAAAAATCCTTGGTTTATAGCCTGAAAAAGTATCCGAGCTGCTGCTCTTCAGGTAGCTAACTCTTCTTTGGTGTCTCACTTCCAGTCTATAACAGCTTTGAGGTAATTAAGCTGGTTGACCTGCTCCAGGATCTGTTCTCCTTGCTTAATCTGATGCCTTCTTTCCTCTTGTAATGTCACCATGGTTTTTGTTTTGGAGCTGCTGATGACCATCCATCTCATCTCCAGCTCTTCCTTCCAGACTTGCAGGTTGGATTGAAGATGTGCCTCTGATTTAGCAATCAGCGCCACAATGTCGGCAAATGCTAGCTCTGAAATACAGACCTATCTCATCTTCCAGTACCCCGCTGAATACTTGTTGTGTCCTTTCCTTACATGTTTTGATGACATGGTCCATGAGGTGACAGGATATCACCTTGTCTTACACCAGTGGTGGTCCTGAACTCTTCTGACTTATGGTTTACCACCCTCACTTTTTAAAAAGAACGTTTATTTTTACAAAACTAAAATGTAGAGTGTATAAAAGGCTGAGTAACACATTTAACAATACCCAGTGTTGTGGACAATGATTAAGTGGGATAGGGTATCTCCACTAATATCGCGGGGTTCTTTACTAATTTTTAATGTTGAGAAGGTGGTGTGAATCTTCCCATGTTATGTTAGTGAGTGGTCTTTAGTGCTTCTTGTTGTTTGGTGATGGCTTCTCTTTACTTTATGGTGTGTTAGGAGGTGTTCTGTGAAACTAGGCAATGCCCATGATATTGCAGACTACACAACACATCTGGAACACCGCACTTAGATAAAATGTTCTTGGATGCCTGGCATTGACAACTTCTACAATTTATTCATGTAACACAAGATACTTCATCATACAACACATTCCAAAACAGTTTACAAGATATACGTCAATAATAGCCAGTATAAACATTTGGCACTTCAGAAATCCTACTGGCGATTTCTAGAAAAATATGTAATGAATTATGTGCGGATAGCCCCTGTAAGACTGTCCTCTACTTGTAAATAACGGCTTGGCTGCATGAGCCTCTGTTCATGGGTGAATACACGCTTGTAGTTAATAGGTCTGTTACCAGACATGTCCCATACAATAAGAACCCGTGGTTTCTATGAAGATAATGTACTTCATTGATATTTAACTTTTCACTAAAGGACATACATTCTGCAATCAGCCATCACTGGGTGAATTACACAGCTCCTACCTTGAGCTTACATGTATTTATCAAACTCCAATAGAATTCTCATGTTGAGATACACATAATCAATTCCACATACTTGAATAGAATGGCATGGGCCACACACACACACCTCCAGAATGCAGAACACCTCTAGCTTGCTCAAAACCAAAAATCACACTGATTGTCCCTTTGTTCTACTAATCTTGTCAAAAAAATATGCGATTGTCGTGAACAGTTTTTAACCCACGGATTCATGAGCCATCATTTCATGACTATTTATGAACACTACTATGAGCCCTTCTCATCTGTGTTAATACATCAACAACAATAGTATATGAACATGTATTCAAAGCTGAGAGGGTGTTTTGAGGTGCAAAAACTTCAATTACAAAATAAAAATAGATATTTTCTGCGCTATCAATAATGACAAATGCTTTCTATTCTTATTCCCACTGCTACCCACAGGAGTATCTGCCGCTCTTTTCAACATTTTCACAATGAAATTACTTTCACGACATTAGCTCACAAATATCCACTCAAAATGACAAAATTAAATCAGAAATATTCACACATGGCTGAAAGTGGTGCTTAGACACAACTAACTAGTTGTGTTTGAAAATTTATATCATGTTATAGTGCATACTTTAGCTTATACTGTGCTTGCGCTTCAAGAGAATGAAATGTAATAAACCAAACATTGTGTGTGTTCAGTACCCTGCATACCAGTTAAAAATTATAATAATCATTTTTGTTTGTTTTAGAAACTTAAAAGTAGCCCAAAAGTCAGCCAAAACACTTTTCATTTTTCATTATATCTTGGTTTTTGGATGTTCGAATTATAGGTTACACATATGGGTTACACACCTGTATAAGAAATAATCAGGGTTACAAAAACTAAATTGATCTTCAAATTATTTGAATCAAAACAAAAGTGTATTTAGTGTGATCTTTGGCACAGTATATCACTGACCAACTATTTATAATTATGCAATCATTCATTTCAGCATCAGTGATCCACTGTGATCTTTTAAAAATTGACTTGTTTGGTCAAAATTATTCCAGAAATTCATTATCATATAAATGAGATTTTAAAACATCATTCTGAAGGTCCAAAATCTTTAACTCAAGTTCTTCTGTCATAGCTTCCTTGAGCAGTCATATTTGTATATGGGTAAATAACAGAAAAATTACAGGGATGATCTTGATTAAGATACAACAAGCAAGTTTATGGCTATTGCAGTTGCATTAGGCCTCACTATTTAACAATAATTATTGCTTGGTGTTGATGGTATTCAAGTGTTAGTGTAATATATTTTTATTATAACTTTATTTTATTAATGTGATACCTACAGTAGTACATCTACTACAGTTGATTGCTTTCAGGCTGGAAGAAATGCAGAAGCTAATGTCACAAGTTTGTTTGCAGAAATAAAGCAGGAAACAGATGTTAAGGTATGTACACTATTTGTAACATTGTTTGAAAGCTTTAATAATATTGTGGCTTTTAAGGATGGTTGGTATACTGTTAATGCTCAAACATTTATATTGCAATATGCTGCACAAATAAAGATTTGATTTTGGACAGTTTTAAGTGGTCTTTTTCAGAATTGATGGTGGTCTATGCTAGGTATTTGTTAATCTAGAATTCTAGCTTAATTATATATAGTTAACTAAAGTTCATGACTTGTAAGAAACTCAATGTCTACAAGGCACCAAAGAATATTAAAACAATTGACTCAAATGTAAATGTAGGTGAAAAACAGGAATTGAGTTGTAGGTGTTTTTATTTTTTTTTTACTGATCACATATTGAAGGTTAGGAGGTTTCACTAAAGCCTAGAAAGGGAGGGGGGATTGGGGCAACTGCATATATAAAACATCTTATAAACATTGTGACTTGACAGGAGGCAAGATTGAGGTTCTTTAACCTCTCCCCTCCCCACTGCCATTTAGGTTAGACTTGTCAGTCAAGGAATAATAGAGATTCTTACCATATACCATCATCTTCTTTGATCCTTAGCCGCGGCCGACAAAGCAGTCAGTGGCCATTAGGCCTGGTGGTGTCTTGTAGGGCAACAACAAATTTATTCCACTTTACTCGGTCAGTGGCCATCCTTCGTACAGTGCTCCAACTCTGGTTAATTCTTTGCAACTCAGCCTCCACAGTCCTCCACCAAGTTGTTTTTGGTCGGCCTCTCTTTTGTTTTCCTTCAGGGGTACATAGCATAGCTGTTCTTGTGATGGCATCGGGGTCTCTTCTGAGGACATGGCCAACCCAGCTCCAGCATCTGCCAGCTATGATGGTGTGCATGTTCTCTTGCTTGCTCCGAGTAAGCAGATCTTGGTTGGTGATGGTATTCGGCCAAAAGATTCGGTGAATTTTACTTTGGCATGTAGTGTGAAAAGAAGACAATTTCGACATTTCCTTCTCTGTAACTCTCCAGCATTCCGCAGCATAGAGAAGCACAGAAGACACACAGCTCTGATATAATCTTAATTTTGTGCTTGTGCTGTACTGAGAGGACTTCCAGATGTTGTTTAGACTAAAAAAGGCTGTTCTTGCTTTGTTCATTCTGTTGTTGATGTCTTTGCTTGCTCCGCCGTCTGGTGTTACTATGCATCCTAGGTATGTGAAGGTGTCTGTCTGTACTAGTTGTTGATTCCTTATTGATATGGGCTCAGGGTTGCTCACATTGAGCATCATGACCTCTGACTTCTTTAGATTGATGTTCAAGCCCACCTGCTGGCTATACTTATTACGTCTATCCGTTTTTCCTAGATGTGTTGATGTGAATGTGCTAGTAGTGTAATGTCATCTGCATATTCCAGATCTTCAAATGTAGAAAATGTAGTCCATCTTATTCCTCTTGGAGTGCCCTCTGTTGTCTGGTGCATCACCCAGTTTATGACTGCTAAAAATAGAGTGGTTGATAAGGGGCATCCCTGTCATATTCCTGTCCTCACCTCAAAGGTTAGGTTGCTCTGCCCAACACTGCACATAATGTTGGCATAGAGGCTGTTTATGATTGACACTATGCAGCTTGGAATTCCATAAGCCCTCAGTATTTTCTCTCAGTATGGAAAATACCATATACCAAAGTAACTTTAAATGTACGGATGCTTTTCCAGGATGTAAAATTGTTTTTAAAAAATTGAGGGGAATAAAATAGAATGTAAATGTATTAGGATTATATGAAATGTGATATACTAGAGCAGGTTAATTTTATTCTGACAGTCACATAATAATTTATTCTGAATGAAATAAACAAGAAAAAAGGATCGGTCAAATATTATAATGAATGTGGTGTGGCTATGCCCAGTGCAGATCTCATGAGACAGCTTTGCATTTGAAGCCTATGGGAAAGTTAGTAATGAAAAAAGTGGAAGTAGTGGCAAGGAAAAGAAAAAAGTTAAAGAGGTGGCAAACATGTAGTATGCAAGAACACACCATATGATAACAGGAAACACAAGGTTTCAAACAGTATTAATGGTGTTGTGTAACCCTGACAGCTTATATTTTATGATTCTGTTAAGATGGGCTGACATACAGATTCACACAACATAGATTGAGAGAATAAATCAAGCCAGGACAATCCAAGGTTTAATTTGACATAATAAATCTAACAAAAAATATTTTCAGAGCATTTCAGGCATTACTTCTGACATCACATATCCAGTACCTTCTCTCATGACCCTAGTTACTTGTACTGCACATATTTCCATTATTGTGCCCGGTTTCATAAACAGCAGTTACATTGTTACAACCTGAAATTTGACTAATTATCCCACTGATAAATGAGAGGCCCAGCCTGCTTTGGGATTTCACAGTCTTGAACGTTATTAATAAAGTATGCATAAAATAGACATCTTGTCCTTCTATCGACTTGGCCAACTTTGAGTCTCCCCCCGACATCACACTTTTCACTCTGACATCCTTCACAATGCTTTTTACTTCTTTCATAAAGCATGTGCAACAATAATTTGAAGGAACCCTCTGTCAGAGAAACCCGATTTCTTCAATGGTCATGCACTGCTTACAACACAAGGCACCTTTTGATAAGTGAAAACCCATTAAAATACAATGCTTATAATCAAATCAGCTAACAAGCCTTGACAACTATGCCGATATCAGAGATGCAGAAAGTTGCTAGATTACAGGCATTGTCCTATAGAAGAGATCCAAAAAGCATGATCCAGATGGAAAAGTACAACCGTATGCCAACGCACTGAATGAAGGCAAGACTAGATGATCTTTCATTGGGATGTCTAAAACGTAGCAGCTTTGTCCATCAGGGAAATAACTTAAAAGACAGCATCAAGAAGACCTATCCATGAGGACAACACCACTGAAGCCTACCCTATTCCCTGTACCATGGAAACAGGCCAGCAGTACCCTCCAAGTTTATACATCAATCAGTGGTTTCAGAATTGGATATCATGTTCTTTTTTGTTGGTCCTGAAAAGGACCTTGCTTGCGTTGTGTCCATTTACAGTGAAGCTGCGATGACCAGCAGGGACAGATCACCATTTTTTGTCTCAGGACAGTGCATAACAAACTGAATAAACACATGTACAAGCTAGGATTGTCTGCTTCACCACTGTGCACATGTGGATTAAATGAACAAACTACTGAGCATGTTCTACAATATTATCCTCTGTATGACCAGTTAAAAAAGATATACTGGCCCAATGACTCAACACTGAACTCAAAGCTATATGGAGCTAAAGAGGAACTCCAGACTACAGTCAAATTTGTCATGAGAACTCATCTGATGGTGTAAACATCAAAGATGTGATCGCTAGAAGAAGAAGAAATCAGCTACATACTGGTATACAGGAAATTTGAAAAATGGTTGTTATCTGTGGAAACTGGGCCAGGAGCAGAATGTAGTAGTGGCCATGTGCTAGTACTAGAATAAAAATGTTTCATTCTTACTGAAGAAATTAAACAGTGCCTCAAAAATGTCAAGCTATATTTAGCTATAATTGAATTAGAAAAGAAAATGAGTGAGAGGCTTTCAACAACTTCAGATCAAGCCTACCTGTCCTATGCCATCTGTTCAGTTGTTTTTCCTTGTCTTCACATCCATTTCATGTCTGTCTCCATTTCCCTTCTCCATTTTTTGTTTTGTTTACCTCTACCTCTCTTATGTCCTAAACATAGCACAATTTTTCCAGTGTTGTTTTTCTTTGTTTCTATTTCTTGCCAGCTTGTTACATTTAAATTACTTAAGAAATTCAACTTCATTATTTACATCAACTGTGAAGACAAACCTTGGCAATGGCTGAACAAAACTCTGACCTCAGTGATGCTAGACCATGAAAAAAAAGCTTTAAATAAACAAACTCATGGAAGAACAAACACATTTTGAACAGCAAAATCATATGCAGATCAGGTAGCAAGACTCAGAATCATCAATGTCAGGCACATTTATACATCAACTTTGTGGATAATGAGAATTTATTTCCAGGTTTTTACCAAAGTCTTTGTTGTGTATACAAACATACTTCAAACACTTCAGTTTGTTGTTAGTCTCAAAATTGAACCTTGTGAGAATAATATTGATTGATAGTGATTGTAAAAACCTTTCACATAACCTATGATTTTGTTTGCATGTCATCCAGGAGTGTTATTGGAATTGCTTCTCTAAAGATTCAGACATTAATTCCCAGACAGTTGCAGGCATCAGCAGGAAGAGATTAGGAGAGCATAAAGTAAAACAGTCAGATATATGGAGAAATGAAGGTACGCATGTAAATAAGCTTCTTTTTTAAGCAATGGAGCATCTCAGTTGAGGCTGAATGCTGGTGCATATAATGTAGGCTCGTGTGCTGTTTTTATTGTGTTACTTCAAGATGTTTCCACCCCATGGATCTATCTCCTTCTGGATCATTCTGTAACACTGTTTTCTTCTATAGCTAAGTTTTTGTTGTTGATTTCGTCTACTATGATGTTGTAATACCTTGTTCAACCTGAAAGTTGGTTATAATTGGGGTATATTGTGTGTTTACTTTCTTCGGTGCTATCCTGTTGTTAGTCCTGAAAAGGACTGGTCCTAAAAAGGACCACTAGCTGCCTGTCAGGATACCTCTTTGCTCTTGTCCATTCGGGGTGTCGTGGCGTGTTCATGGTGTACATTTGTTGTTTTCCTATCTGGCTTGTTAGGTTTTGTGAGGTTTTGCCCCGCTCGTTTTCTGCTTCTTGTGTCTTCCTTTTAAATCCTGTAAACTCTGGAAAACGCTTTTTCTATGATTGTTGGGAGTAGCTCTTCTAGCGTTTCCTCGATGACTTCTTCGTTTGATTGGTCGTTCGTTTTACATCAACTTTTGTGTTTGATGTAATTTCTTCAATGGTCATTCTTTCTGCCTCTATTCTTTTCAGTAGTTGTTCGTTTCTATCTTTCAGTTTTATCAGTTTCCTGACATCTTCTTCTACCTGTTGCTGAATTCTTTTCATGTCTTGGTGTATTATTTTCATGTCGTTTATGAATTGTTGTTGTTTCGCGCTTTCCGAGCTGTCATGTATTTCTTCACATCTGTCAGTTGAGGTTCTGTTTTTGTGTGGCTGGCGGTTTTCTCTCTCCTTTCGCAGTTGTTGTTTCAAATCTCTCACTTCAGTCGTGAGCCGTCTGACTTGTTCCGTTAGGCTGTCTTGGCGCCTATCACCTAGAGTACTTGCCTTCAGTGTGTTTTTTGCCTCTTGGTACGATACTCCCTTTCCAATGGCAACTGTAATTATTTGCCTTGTTTGTTGGTATTCGGGACATCCTCGGTATCGTGCTCCATGCTTTCCAAGGCAGTTGGTACATTTTCTATTGTTATTTGGTGCTTTGTAGTCTTGGTCTTTTTTGGCCTTTGGGCAGTCTTTGTATTCGTGATTGCCCGCACAGTATCTACAGACCGTCTCTTTTCTGCACGTGTTCCTTGTGTTTTCTATAGCTAAGTTATTGGAGGAGGGTTTAAAAAGTAGTCATGGTGAAATCAAGCATTAAGAGATCTTATAGCTTAAACTACCACATACAAAAAATTGATACTGACATCTTTGATCTGTAATCTAGCATGATCTGTAGTTTAAGTGGGAATAGTAGCACATTCAATAAGACATACTGTCTTACAATGATTACATGCTACCAGTCTAGCTGTTGTCTGGAGACATGGGCTGTGGAAAGGGGTAGCTAAGTACAGAACCTGTTTTACAACTATCAGTAAAAGGGTGTTTCATACATTTATTTCCTCATGAATGAAGGATTGTACCTTCTATGCATTTTAAGAAGCATGAGGCTACCACAGCATTTGTGTGATGAATTCTCAAGTGGGCTGTTTTACCTGATGAGATTGCAAGCCCTTAGTCAAGCAGTCAGTGGCCATCATGCCTTGTGGTGTCTTGTAGGGCAGCAACAAATTGATTCCACTTTGTTCGGTTGGTGGCCATCCTTTGTACAGTGCCCCATTTCTGGTTCATTCTTTCTATCGCGGCTTCCACAGTTCTCCTCCAAGTTGTTTTTGGTTGGCCTCTATTTTGCTTTCCTTCGGGGATCCATAGCATAGCTGTTCTTGAATATAAGTATATAAACCAATAAAACAGTATTGGATCAGTTCTACAAATTAACGGTTCACATGAAACAAGGGACGTTTCGGGTTTTACCCTTCATCAGCCACAGTTACAAACAGGTGACAAGGACATAGCTGTTCTTGTAATGGTATCAAGGTCCCTTCTGAGGACGTGGCCAACATAACTCCAGCATCTGTCAGCTTTGATGGTGCGCATGTCCTCCTGGTTACTTCAAATAAGTAGTTCTTGGTTGCTGATGGCACTCTGTATGTTGTTTATTGCATGTAGGTCATGCACCTGTTTGGAAAAAAATGCCACTGAATACCCCAGTATTAAACTCTTGTGTACTGCAAGGAAGATGAGACAGGTATGTATTTCATAGCTGGCATTTGCCGATGATGTTGCCCTCAGGGGATTGCTAAATCAGAGGCACATCTCCAATCCAACCTGCAAGTCTGGAAAGAAGAGCTGGAGAAAAGAGGGATGGTCATAAGCAGCTCTAAAACAAAATCCATGGTGATATCACGAGAAGAAAGAAGACATCAGATTAAGCTGGGAGAACAGGTCCTGGAGCAGGTCAACCACTTTAAATATCTTGGAGCTATTATAGACCGAAAGGGAGGCATCAAAGAAGAGTTGGCCACTCGAAAAGCAGCAGCTGGGAGACTTTTTCAAGCCATAAATCAAGGATTCCTCAGCAAGACAAAGGTTGGTAAGAAAACGAAGATGGCTGTATACCGCTCCACCTATGTCCCAGTCTTGACATATGGATGCAAATAATGGGCAGTGACTACAACCCACAAAATCCAGATACCAACCTCAGAAATGAGGTATGAGGAATGTGGTTGAAGTAAAAAGAAGAGATATGGTCCACAACCAGATGATACATGAAGGCCTAAAATCCCACCCCCTGCAGACCCAAGTAGAACAGTCCCAACTAAGATGGTGTGGTCATGTCTGCAGAATGGGAGAAGATTGGCTACCATGACAAGCATGGGAAACAAAGAGCCAGGGATCCAGACCCCCAGAATCACCCAGAGTCTGCCGGGAGGACAACTTTAGACAATCTTTGAAGGACCGAGGACTAGAATGGAACCAGGCCAGGAGGAAGACAGCTTATAGGATAGTCTGGCGCTCTCTCTTACAAACCTCTACACCTCAATCTAGAAGGGGAATGACTAAGTAAGTAGGTATTGCAAGCAGTAAGTCACAATCAATTTCGCAATGATTATTAGCAACATGGTTTAATCAGGGTTTAATCAAGTTAAAAAATTATTCATTTCAACACTTGAATAAAAAATGTTGCTATCACTGTTGAGCAAAGAAGAAAACAAAAGTAGGTACAGAATACAGAATTTGTTAATATTTCCCAAACAGGATGTATTAAATAACACTGAACAAGTTGGGTCAGAACTCAGAATGGCATTGAAATAATCATGCCCAGATAGCATTTACACATTCAACAATTTCCAGATTATTTAATATATGTGATTTTCAACATCACTTTTCTTTATTTTACAACACAATTAAAAGTATCAACTGTACACTTTTAGTGTAAATGAAAATCTAAATAAAAAAAGAGTTTTTTTCAGCATTTATATTAATATTGCAAAATAGTGATGCAATTAATTTTAAAATACAGGTTCTAATTGAAACAGAACTGTATTTACACACAATAAAATTAATGGCAATCACAGTTACTGATGAGCATTGTATGCCTCCATAATTTTTTTAATGTATTATAATATAACTGCCTCCAACACTCTTATTAACCAAAAAAAAATTGGAAAGTTGCATTTCATAAAAACTGTTTGCGATTGTTTCAGATTATTGCTATAGAAGAGTCCATTTTGTAAACATATAACTGTTAAGTCATATTTTAATTAAGGGGAGTTAAGTGTTAAAGACTTGAATGTACGGGTTGGATTTTTTGTACACGCTAGTAAACACGCTCTGCGTGATGAGAGAATTTTTTAGTCGGGGGTTGTATGCGGAATAATGTTTAAACTGTTACCTGACTAGTAGTTACTTTGTTTAAAGATAGGATATAGAAACTGGTAGAATGTTCTATGAATTAGTTTTGGGGGAAAGGCGGATGAATTCAGCTCACATCTCAAGCTGCGAGTTCGCGCTTGAATGAATTTGTACTGAGCTGTTTTAAGCAGCTGATATTTCGTGACAGTACATTTCCTGGCAGTGTTCCGGGATAGTTGTTAGCCATGTTTTCACTGTGTGTACCAGTGGATATCTTTGGTGAAAAGGAGAATTTGATAGAGATTGAAAGTATTTTCAGGCCGTGGATTGTAGGCCATTATATACATGCATATTTCCGAAGACGGAGTTTTGAAGTTCGATAGATTATTTAAGGGAATGTTCTTTCTCCCAGGAGCTGTATTATTTAGGCCTTGGAGTATGTTGATCCAGGCTATATTATTGTAAACTGTGAGGTATGCAGTCCCCTTTCTTGAATGGATATTTTGCCATGATGTTTATGATTATGAGCTGCTGTGCTCCGCAGCCTTTGTGCTTGGAATTTTTATACCAGTAACTGGGTCGTATGAATTTTCTTACTGATTTCTGATGATATGTAATGAACTGTCATCGATGATTATATACCTTTGGATTATGCACTCCTGATCATCACAAACACAAAGTTCCCCCATAAGCGCATACATGCATACACTAGATGTGAACCAACCAAGAATGAGAAGTCAGTGATCGACTATGCCATTGTTCGGAGAAGCTCATTCAAATATGTCCGGGATGCTAGAGTCTGGAGGGGGCTAGAGATTGGAAGTGATCACTACCTGCTAACAATCAAAAGAACAACTGAAAGAGTTGCTCAGCCTAGGAACTGCCCAACATCACGCAAGAAACCAAGTAAACGAGCGGGAGAAATGAGCATTAGGACCTACAAGCTGAAAGAGCCAGAAATTAAGACCAGATATCAGGGGCTTATTGCTGCAGCGGTGAGCAACACAGAAGAACAACCTGATGACTTGGAAACCCTCTGGAATAAATTCAAGGATATCATAAAGATAGCTACAGCAGAAGCATGCGGTGTGAAGTCTGACTTAGGAACAAGAGAAAAAGGACACCTTGGTGGACAGAGGAAGTCAAAGAGAAAATAAGAGAGAAGAAAATGGCATGGAAACAATACTTAGGAGCTAAAAACACAACAGGACAGATGGAAAAATATAGAGAATATGTGACACTCAGAACAGAAGCAAAGAACAAAGTGCTAGCAGCAAAACAGAAGTCCTGGGAAGAATTTGGAGAAAAGCTAGAAAAAGATGCACAAGAAAACCAGAAATTGTTCTATAAGACCCTAAAGAACATGAGAAAGGAAAACAATGCCCTCTCAAATTTATAAAGGACAAGCAAGGCAAATTGCTTACTGCCCCGAAGGAAGTAATGGAAAGATGGAAAGAATATTTCTCAGAACTCCTGGATGGTGAGCATGGTGAAGCATCAGAAATGATAACCACTAGCACAGAAGAGAAAACCAGTGATGGTGAAGATGACATAAAAATGGAAGAACTGAAGGCAGCACTGGAGAAAATCAAGATGGGCAAAGCAGCAGGGCATGATGGTATAACACCAGAAATGGTTAAGTACATGGGAGCATCAATCGACCTATTACTCTTAAGGGTTCTACAGGCAGCGTGGTACAACAAGACCATACCAAAGGATTGGGAGACTGCCATCATAACACCATTTTCAAAAAGGGTGACAATCGACAATGTGGAAACCATAGAGGCATATCCCTTCTCAGTGTCCCTGGTAAAATCTACTCTAGAATCCTAGAGCAGAGACTCCGACGCCTAGCTGAGCCACAACTGGATGAGGTCCAGTGAGGATTCTGAGCGAACCAAAGTACTCAAGACCTAATCTTCACACTCAGACAGCTGAGTGAAAAGGCCCTTGAGTATAAGAGTGAGATCCATCTTTGTTTCATAGATCTGGAAAAGGCGTTTGGCAGGGTCCCCTGGAGCAAACTTTGGGATTGTTTGGCAAGGAAGAACATTCCAGCACCTCTGATTCATGCTATACAGAGCTTCTACAAGTCTAGCAGAAATTATGTGAGGACAGCAAACCATAAGTCAGAAGAGTTCAGGACCACCACTGGTGTAAGACAAGGTGATATCCTGTCACCTTACCTTTTCATACTCCTCATGGACGATGTCATTAAGGCATGTAAGTAGAGAACAAGAAAGTAGTCAGTGGTGTACTGGAAGATGAGATAGGTCTGTATTTTGGAGCTGGCATTTGCTGATGATGTTGCCCTGATTGCTAAATCAGAGGCACACCTCCAATTCAACCTGCAAGTCTGGAAGGAAGAGCTGAAGAAGAGAGGGATGGTCATAAGCAGCTCTAAAACAAAATCCAAGGTGATATCACGAGAAGAAAGAAGACATCAGATTAAGCTGGGAGAACAGGTCCTGGAGCAGGTAGACCACTTTAAATACCTCTGAGCTATTATTGACCAAAAGGGAGGCATCAAAGAAGAGTTGGCCACTCAAAAAGCAGCGGCTGGGAGACTTTTTCAGGCCATAAATCAAGGATTCCTCAGCAAGAGAGAGGTTGGTAAGAAAACGAAGATGGCTGTATACCGCTCCACCTATGTCCCAGTCTTGACATATGGATGCAAGTCATGGGCAATGACTACAACCCACAAAAGCCAGATCCAAACCTCAGAAATGAGGTATCTGAGGAAGGTGGTTGAAGTAACAAGAAGAGACATGGTACGCAACCAGACGATACGTCAAGGCCTTAAATCCCACCCCCTGCAGACCCAAGTAGAACAGTCCCAATTAAGATGGTTTGGCCATGTCTGCAGAATGGGAGAAGATCGGCTACCACGACAAGCATGGAAAACAAAGAGCCAAGGATCCAGACCCCCAGGACAACCCAGAGTCCGCTGGGAGGACAACATTAGACAATCTTTAAAGGACCGAGGACTAGAATGGAACCAGGCCAGGAGGAAGACAGCTTATAGGATAGTCTGGCACTCTCTCTTCCAAACCTCTACACCTCACGGTAGAAGAAGAACGACTAAGTAAGTAAGTAAGTAAGGATTATTCACTCAATTACTTATGGATATTTTGCTTACCTGATGTGTCATGATTTGCCGTGAACTGTAACCTGTGAAGTGTGCTGTCCCAATGTCAATGTTGTGGTGTCATCAATAAACAGTGTATAACATTACAGCTAGTTCAATAATTCCTGACACTTAAGTTTGCTGTGGTGTGTGTTTCCAGTTGGTGTAGGTATGCCCGAACCCTTAACATTTGCGTATGCATATATACCACATTACACACCTGTTGGCCATACGTAAGCCCGACCATAAGCTGACTGCCTTCATCAGCAATATATATTAACAATTCCTGCCATCCCGCCTGCAGAAGGTGTTACAGCAAAATACACCATTACAAAAGTGGTGAGCCAGTTGCATGGGGTATTATACCATCTAGCAGAAGTTCAACTGGATTTACAGTGTTGTCAGTGCTGACTTTTATGCACAAGTTATTCAAGTCAAGGGTTGCAGTGTTCCAGTCCTTCTTCTCGTGCGCCAACTTAGGATTTCAGCACCCGATGTCAGGAATTTTGGTCAAAAGCCGCTATTACCTTGGAGTTCCAGTACCAATCACCATTGGATGTCTTTAGACTGTGTGATACCTGATGTACATCATTGTTGTTGCTGCGGAGGCCGGGATTTTGTTTCCTTTTGAAGATAAGTGGCTTGTTTGTTTGTAGACTGTACCACTGTTTGGTGTAACATTGAGCCTTCTTCAGAGTATAATCTATTTATTCTTTCACATATTCTACGTTATATGTTTCATGTTTAAGTGTGAGGTTGTGTTTGTGACTTATGAAGGGAATTTCCCAGTTCACACAGGGCCTTCATGAGTGTTCTATAGGGTTTAGTTTGTGAGCCTCAATTGAGTGGTAATTCCGGTTCAAGGCTAAAAACCTTGCCGAGGATCAGACCGTTACTTGTCCCTCACGACAGTAATTATTTAGGTGTGGCAAAACGTCTCAGTGTTGTTGTCATTATATTTTCTTTGTACCTTAGTTTTTTTATTAATTTTTTTGTGAGTGTCTTCCTTCCCTTACTATCTCTGATTTATATACAAATTTTTCGTTTATACACTGTATTGTCGCTTGCATTGTCTTACTTTTCACAGTGTCATTGCACTCTTTGCAATATTTTTTCTTTGGTTTTGCTTTCAGGTTTAGTTGATTCTGCGAACGTGGTCATTTGTGCTTTATATCTTGTCTTTGTCACTTTTGTTTGTACTATCTATTTTGTCATGCACTGTCAATATTATAATGCATAATATATATATAGATAATTAATAACATTATTAATAGTTGAAAAGCTAATTGTACATATTCTTAAGCAAGGACTTGTCACCCACGAAGTTGGGATAGAGTGAGTGTCTCCTGGATATTTACATTACTTACATAACTTGTAAAATACAGCAGAATGTCTAGTTTGGATTATTTCATTACACAAGGGAAATCCCTTGGTATGACTACTGAGGAAGTAAAAGAATTCGCACTTGTCGAATATGCCAAGGCGCAGAAGTTAGAAGAAAAGAAACAGAAATTAGAAGTGGAAGATCAGAGATTGCAGATGCAGGCAGAAGAGAGAAAATTTCAAATGGAGACTGAAAAACAGAAATTAGAGGTTGAAAAACAGAAATTAGAGGCTGAAGATAGAAAAATTCAACAGCAAATGGAAGAGAAAAAAAATGCAAATTCAACAGCAAATGGACATGGAAAAAAAGAAATTAGAGGCTGAAAATAGAAAAATTCAACAGCAAATGGAAGAGAAAAAAATGCAAATGGAAGAAAGAAAGCTTCAGATGCAAGCTGAAGAGACCCAAAGACTACACGAGGAAAGGATCTTATCGATGGAACTGGAGAAAATAAAGGTAGTGAATATTGGTAATACACAAAATGAGACAAACAATCAAACAACTTCTAATAAGGCAAATACTAATTCTTATAAAATCAGATTGCCTGTTTTCAACTCTGCCTATGACGATATTTCATTCTAACTGAATAGATTTGAACTTTCATGTGAATCTCTTAAGATAGACAAGTCGGAATATTGTGCACGACTTAAGGACATACTTAAGGGTGAAGCTATGAACACTATAAGAATGTTGGAGGGCCCTGACAAGAATAACTATGATGTTGTCAGAGCGGTCTTGTTAAAGAAATACCAACTGGATGAAGACAGGTATCGCCTATGCTTTAAGTCACTATTGCCAGAGACAGGGAAAGATTTTTCATACTTTATAGCAAAAATTCGCCTTACGTTTTCACGTTGGGTGGAACTTTCAAAAACTGAACATACATACGAAGCCCTCATGGATTTATTGCTTTGTGATAAAGTCATGTCGTCTGTAAACGCTTCTTTTCTTTCTTTTTTACATGAGCGAAAACCTACAAACTTGAAAGATATGGAACAATACTGTTGCCAATACATCACTGCACACCCAAATGTGACTGTTAGCCACTCTGAGGTCAGAGAAGGTTTACCCGTGGCTTCAGCAATACCATATGGTCCTAATTTGTGCCATAGATCTCAAAGTGCGAATCGCAATTTTGGTAGGAGAGATAATCATGATTTTGGGCAGTACCAAGGGGGGTCCATCACATAGTAATTCTCTTTCTTCAGGGAACTGGAGACAATTTAACGGTCCTCAACATTTTGGTTCCAACAATTATGGAAATTTTGGAAGTGGTAACTACTATAGAAATTATCAACCCTACAATAATTTTTCTCGGAGACAACAAAATCCATCGAAAAGATATTTTGATCAAAGAGGAAATAGTAATCGCGACAATGCTAACTGGGGTTCAAATCAGAACAATAGTTTCAATAGAGCAAATAACAATGCTTCCAATAGGGATAATAGTCACAATAGATCATGATATGATGGTAGATCTCCAAATAATAGATCGCACCGCCATGCTAACTCTGCTCAACAAGAGTCCCAGGTTGTTAATGATCAAGGTAACAATAATAATAGTGTCTCTAATGCTACTGCTTGCTCTGCTTTCGATTTCGAGAGAGCATATCAGTGCCCGGAGTGCACAACTTTTGTTCCAACCTACAGCTATAACTACCTTGAGTTGCGGTCATCCTCTTCCGACTACTCTTCCTGCTTTAGCTGCGCATGATGGAAGAGGATCTCTTACTCTACATAAAGGATTTGTGAATAATAATCCTGTCTCAGTACTTTTTGATTCTGGATGCACTACTGTTGGGATTAGACAGTCTCTAGCTCATCCATCTTGTGCAACGGGTAATATGGTAAAATGTGTGACATTCAGTGGGACAGTTGAGACTTTCCCGACTGCCATAGTCCACATTGCCACACCGTTTTTCACTGGTTATATACATGCATGTATGCTCAGAGCGCCTATCGCCGACCTTACTGTCGGACAGATACATGGTATAAAGGTGTGTATGCTGGTACAATATGCTGCATGGGAACGGCAACATAATCTTACTGCCGCCACTATGCCAAAATCTTATCACCAAGTACATTCTGCTAATTTTGGGCAATCTTGCAGTATTGATAATACGATTGTTCATCATACTAATTTTAGTGCTTCTTGTAACCCAGTTCGACATACCTCAGTACGTTGTTGCTCTAACTCTGATTCTTCTTTAACTACTATTATAGAAGAGGATCTTTCTGTTTTGTCTGATATACACACTAACTGTATCGCTACGACTGAATCTATATCCAGTCATGTGGATTGCAACTTCTTTGCTGCAATGACTAGCATTTTCTTTGCCACATGTACGGACTTAGTTCTTAGTACATATATGTACCTTATGAGTTTCTTTAGCTTTCTTGCTGGACCGGTTAGCTCAGTAACTTCGTCTATTACGACTTTTTATCATACTTTCTGCTTTCCTTTTAAACTTCGACGTAGGTCCAAGTTTACTACTGTATGCTTTTGCATCTTTATTGTATGCTTTTTTCTTTGCCCAGTACACAGGCTATGACTTCAGTTCAGCCTTTAAGATGTATGCCTTTGTCTACTGCATTTCCTTTGTCTTGCGGAAAATCTCGGATTGTCAGCCATAATTACACTCTTACTCATCATTACACTCAACATGACGTTAGTATCATTTGTATATTCGTGACTTTTCTCTACATAAATTACATGCTGCTATTTTTCTCAGATACTTTTATGACCCTGTTTAATTCAGAATTCCAGATTAGTCTGTGTTACTTTCTCTGTTACCCTTATTTGTGTAATGGAGGAAGGTTTGATTAACATCGTACAGGGGTCAGAAGTTTACACAGCCACATTTGATAGGTAAAAATTAAAATTAACTGTTGTATTTCATAAAATCCTACCTTTACCAAACAGAGATTTTCATTTGTGTTTTTTCACAGCGACGGCTTTGCAATGAGAGTCAGAGCTGCTATATTGATTGAGCAGGCTGTGGTATTTATCGCAAGATTTGCTGTTCCAGTGAAACCAGTCGGCAGTTTGACGCCACACTAGATGTTTTTGGTATCTTCATGTCCATTGGATGGTCCAAGACTACTAGAGTTGTCCTCTCATTTAGGTATTTTTTCTGACATTGTGTGTGATGTATTTTTTCTTTACCCAGCGCTTGATTGTGCGCTAGGGGTAACTATGTATAGCGATATTAGTACATTGAAAAAAAATTTTTTTTTTGAGGTTGTGATGTATTTTTTCTTTGCCCAGTGCTTGATTGTGCGCTAGGGGTAACTACGCATAGCTATATTATTAATTGATGTCTATAATGGGTTCATCATTGGTACTTTATAGGTTTGTTGACTTGATTGTCATGCACATTATGTTATTTTTAAATGGTAACTAGTTATTTGTCTTTTGGTATAAATATGCATTGTTTAACTTATTGTTTACCATGATATATCATTGTCTGCTCATTCTTCTTGTACTTCATCTGCTCCTTCTACTTTTCACTTATGATGTCATAGCTAGTTTATACTTGATATACTTCATATTTCTTTGAATTTGTTGATCTTCATATGCTTATCTCATTATCTTTCTATACTTCATTTGTCTTTACACTTACTTCTATCCCTCTTTTGTTCTTTTTTAGTAACATGACTTAACATAGTGTAATCCTTATGTGTAGATATTATGATTGCATCGACCTCAATGTTTTTTTTTTTGTTTGATGTAATTTTTTTCACAAAAAATGATTATATCATTTTTTTTTCCCCGGGGGTCGGTGTAGTCTGTTAAGTCATACTTTAATTAAGGGGAGTTAAGTGTTAAAGACTTGAATGTATGGGTCGGATTTTTTTGTACACGCTAGTAAACACGCTCTGCGTGATGAGAGAATTTTTTAGTCCGGGGTTGTATGCGGAGTAATGTTTAAACTGTTACCTGACTAGTTATTACTTTGTTTAAAGATAGGATATAGAAACTGGCAGAACGTTCTATGAATTAGTTTTGGGGGGAAAGGCGGATGAATTCAGCTCACATCTCAAGCTGCGAGTTCGCGCTTGAATGAATTTGTACTGAGCTGTTTTAAGCAGCTGATATTTCGTGACAGTACATTTCCTGGCAGTGTTCCGGGATGGTTGTTAGCCATGTTTTCACTGTGTACCAGTGGATATCTTTGGTGAAAAGGGAGAATTTGATAGAGATTGAAAGTATTTTCAGGCCATGGATTGTAGGCCATTATATACATGCATATTTCCGAAGATGGAGTTTTGATTTTCGATAGATTATTTAAGAGAATGTTCTTTCTCCCAGGAGCTGTATTATTTAGGCCTTGGAGTATGTTGATCCAGGCTATATTATTGTAAACTGTGAGGTATGCAGTCCCCTTTCTTGAATGGATATTTTGCCATGATGTTTATGATTACGAGCTGCTGTGCTCCACAGCCTTTGTGCTTGGAATTTTTATACCAGTAACTGAGTCGTATGAATTTTCTTACTGATTTCTGATGATCTGTAATGAACTGTCATCGATGATTATATACCTTTGGATTATGCACTCAATTACTTATGGATATTTTGCTTACCTGATGTGTCATGATTTGCCGTGAACTGTAACCTGTAAAGTGTGCTGTCCCAATGTCAATGTTGCGGTGTCGTCAATAAACAGTGTATAACGTTACAGCTAGTTCAATAATTCCTGACTCTTAAGTTTGCTGTGGTGTGTGTTTCCAGTTGGTGCAGGTATGCCCGAACCCTTAACATTCACGTATGCATATATATACCACATTACACACCTGTCGGCCATACGTAAGCCCGACCATAAGCTGATTGCCTTCATCAGCAATATATATTAACTTTGTCCTGCCATCCCACCTGCAGAAGGTGTTACAGTAAAATACACCGTTACAATAACCAACTCGATTTTTAAAAAAAAAGACAAAGGCTATAGAGTAATTAAGTGATAAAACAAAAATTTCTGAACGTGCATTGAAATGTATTCATGTTATTTCTGACAGCCAAGAGAAGCAATCAAACAATAAAATTATTAATTGATATATGCTTTTAGCGACCACATTAAACAAAAATATTTTGTGACACCATTTAAAATTATTAAATGTATACTATTAGATTCATAGTTTGCAATATACCATGAACAATTAACATATTAGACAGAAGCAAATACTTTTTAAATAATCTTAAAGTTGCTTAACTTTTAAATCATGCCTAAAATCATGCTACAAAACATGCAGAAATGAAATTTGTTGTGTATACCATAATTATCTGAAGTTGTTATTATTATTTTTTATTCAATGAATTTCAGGTGACCATTCCTGTAACCTGCAATCCCACCTATACTCTAGTGTTGACATTCCAGATTTGAAAATTATGAACAGTTTCATAAAGAGTGAACCAGTGCAAAATGCTGCATTCAATCAAGTGTTGCCAGAATTCACAGAAAACATTGTGAGTGAAATGAAAGCTAATGTAAGTACGGCAGCTGCAACACTAAATACAGACAATAACATTGAATCAAGATTAAAAGAGGTACAATCACCGAATGTTGCAGACTCTGAGATAATGAACTGCAACAGGAAATCAGCAATAATCTATGATGATTGTACTCTCAACAGTGAAAGTAGGGAAAGTTTTAAATTGTGTGGCAGTGTACAATCAGATGAAATAATAATAAGTACAAAAGAGAAACTTTTCAGCTGTCGTGTTTGTGGAGTACAGGTTAGCAAGAAAGGTGACCATAATGAACATGCATTTCCACATATAAGAGAAAAGTGTTATATAAGTAATGGTGGTAATGTTGAATTAGCTACAAAGTCCAGTCTATGTCAACAAGAAAGAATACAAAAAGCACAGAAGCATTCTGAATATGATCTTATTGGTATGGGGGCTGCTCATTTTGGTTATCTAAAGGCACACGTAATGCAGCATAAAGAAGAACTACCTAACAATTGTGGTGGTCTTAGTAGGTTTTCTAGGACTGATTATCCAAAGAAACCCATAATGCAGCATAATGCTGAGACACATTACAAATATGATGTCAGTGGAGCAGAATTTTGTCAAAGTGATCACAAGGTGACAAATACAGAAGGGGAATCTTACATGTGTGATGAACTTACAGGACAAAAACTTCATTTAAAATGGTACAAAAGTCGACATACAGAAGAAAAACCTTTTAATTGTAATGTTTGTGGAGCAGAATTTTCTCATAGTGGTGCTTTGAACAGTCACAAAAGGACACACACAGGAGAGAGGCCTTATAAGAGTGATGTTTGTGAAGCAGAATTTTCTCTAAAAAATCATTTGAAGAGACACAAAAGGACACACACAGGAGAGAAACCTTATAAGTGTGATTTTTGTGGAGCAGGATTTTCTCATCAAGGTTCTTTAAACAGTCACAAAAGGACACACACAGGAGAGAAACCTTATAAGTGTGATTTTTGTGGAGCAGGATTTTCTCAGATTGGTACTTTGAAGAGTCACAAAAGGACACACACAGGAGAGAAACCTTATATGTGTGATGTTTGTGGAGCAGAATTTTCTCAAAATAATCATTTAAAGCGTCACAAAAGGACACACACAGGAGAGAAACCTTATAAGTGTGATGTTTGTGGAGCAGGATTTTCACAGAGTGGTACTTTAGAGAGTCACAAAAGGACACACACAGGAGAGAAACCTTATAAGTGTGATGTTTGTGGAGCAGAATTTTCTCAAAATGATCATTTAAAGAGACACATAAGGACACACACAGGAGAGAAACCTTATAAGTGTGATGCATGTGGAGCAGAATTTTCTCAAAGGGGTGCTTTAAAGTATCACACAAGGACACACACAGGAGAGAAACCTTACAAGTGTGATGTTTGTGGAGCAGAATTTTCTAAAAGTTGTCATTTAAAGAATCACAAAAGGACACACACAGGAGAGAAACCTTACACGGGTGATGTTTGAGGAGCAGAATTTTCTCAGAATGATCATATAAAGAGTCATGAAAGGACACACACATGAGAGAAACCTTACAAGTGTGATATTTGTGGAGCAGAATTTTCTCAGAATGATCATTTAAAGAGTCACAAACGAGCATACACACTAGAGAAACCTTATAAGTGTGATGTTTGTGGAGCAGAATTTTCTCGTAGTGGTGCTTTAAAGAGTTACAAAAGGACACACACAGGAGAGAAACTTTATAAGTGTGATGTTTGTGGAGCAGAATTTTCTCAGAGTGTTGTTTTAAAGAATCACAAATGGACACACATAGGAGAGAAACCTTATAAGTGTGATGTTTGTGGAGCAGAATTTTCTCAAAGTTGTCATTTAAAGAATCACAAAAGGACACACACAAGAGAGAAATCTTACAAGTGTGATGTTTGTGGAGCAGAATTTTCTCAGAATGATCATTTAAAGAGTCACAAAAGAACATACACAGGAGAGAAACCTTATAAGTGTGCTTTTTGTGGAGCAGGATTTTCTCAGATTGCTGCTTTGAAGAGTCACAAAAGGACACACACAATAGAGAAACCTTGTATGTGTGATGTTTGTGGAGCAGAATTTTCCCAAAATGATTTTTTAAAGAGTCACAAAAGAACACACACAGTATAGAAACCTTATAAGTGTGATGTTTGTGGAGCAGAATTTTCTCAGAATGATCATTTAAAATGTTACAAAAGGACACACAGAAAAGAAACATTACAAGTGTGATGTTTGTGGAGCAACATTTTCTCGGGATGATCATTTAAAGAGTCACAAAAGGACACACACAGGAGAGAAACCTTACAAGTGTTGTTTGTGGAGCAGGATTTTCTCAGATTGGTGCTTTGAAGAGTCACAAAACGACACACACAATAGAGAAACCTTGTAAGTATGAGGTTTGTGGAGCAGGATTTTTTCAGAGTGGTGCTTTAAACAGTCACAAAAGGACACACACAGGAGAGAAACTTTATATGTGTGATGCTTGTGGAGCAGAGTTTTCTCAAAATGATCATTTAAAGTCACAAATGGACACACACAGGAGAAAAACCTTATAAGTGTGATGTTTGTGAAGCAGAATTTTCTCAGAGTGTTGTTTTAAAGAATCACAAAAGAACACACACATGAGAGAAACATTATGAGTGTGATGTTTGTGAGGAGAATTTTCTCATAGTGGTGCTTTAAAGAGTTACAAATGGACACACACAGGAGAGAAACTTTATAAGTGTGATGTTTGCGGAGCAGAATTATCTCAAAATGTACATGTAAAGAGTCACAAAAAGATACACACAGGAGAGAAATCTTATAAGTGTGATGTTTGTGGAGCAGAATTTTTTCAGAGTGTTGTTTTAAAGAATCACACAAGGACACACACAGGAGAGAAACCTTATGTGTAATGTTTGTGGAGCAGAATTTTCTCAGTGTGGTGCCTTAAAGTATCACACAAGGACACACACAAGAGAAAAACCTTATAAGTGTGATGCTTGTGCAGCAGAGTTTTCTTAAAATGATCATTTAAAGTCACAAAAGGACACATACAGGAGAGAAACCTTATAAGTGTGACGTTTGTGAGCAGAATTTTCTCAAAGTTGTCTTTTAAAGAATCACAAAAGGACACACACAATAGAGAAACCTTATAAGTATGATGTTTGTGGACCAGGATTTTTTTTCAGAGTGGGTGCTTTAAACAGTCACAAAAGGACACACACAGTATAGAAACCTTATATGTGTGATGTTTGTTGAGCAGAATTTTCCCAAAATGATTTTTTTAAAAGTCACAAAAGAACACACACAGGAGAGAAACCTTATAAGTGTGATGTTTGTGGAGCAGAATTTTCTCATAGTTGTGCTTTAAAGAGTTACAAAATGACACATACAGGAGAGAAACCTTATAAGTGTGATGTTTGTGAGCACAATTTTCTCGGAGTGGTGCTTTTAATTAAAGAATCACAAAAGGACACACACAGGAGAGAAATCTTATAAGTGTGATGTTTGTGGAGCAGAATTTTCTCAAAGTTGTCATTTAAAGAATCACAAAAGGACACACACAAGAGAGAAACCTTACAAGTGTGATGTATGTGGAGCAGAATTTTCTCAGAATGATCATTTAAAGAGTCACAAAAGAACATACACAGGCGAGAAACCTTATAAGTGTGCTTTTTGTGGAGCAGGATTTTCTCAGATTGCTGCTTTGAAGAGTCACAAAAGGACACACACAATAGAGAAACCTTGTATGTGTGATGTTTGTGGAGCAGAATTTTCCCAAAATGATTTTTTAAAGAGTCACAAAAGAACACACACAGTATAGAAACCTTATAAGTGTGATGTTTGTGGAGCAGAATTTTCTCAGATTGATCATTTAAAATGTTACAAAAGGACACACAGAAAAGAAACATTACAAGTGTGATGTTTGTGGAGCAACATTTTCTCGGGATGATCATTTAAAGAGTCACAAAAGGACACACACAGGAGAGAAACCTTACAAGTGTTGTTTGTGGAGCAGGATTTTCTCAGATTGGTGCTTTGAAGAGTCACAAAACGACACACAATAGAGAAACCTTATAAGTATGAGGTTTGTGGAGCAGGATTTTTTCAGAGTGGTGCTTTAAACAGTCACAAAAGGACACACACAGGAGAGAAACTTTATATGTGTGATGCTTGTGGAGCAGAGTTTTCTCAAAATGATCATTTAAAGTCACAAATGGACACACACAGGAGAAAAACCTTATAAGTGTGATGTTTGTGAAGCAGAATTTTCTCAGAGTGTTGTTTTAAAGAATCACAAAAGGACACACACATGAGAGAAACATTATGAGTGTGATGTTTGTGAGGAGAATTTTCTCATAGTGGTGCTTTAAAGAGTTACAAATGGACACACACAGGAGAGAAACTTTATAAGTGTGATGTTTGTGGAGCAGAATTTTCTCAGAGTGTTTTTTAAAGAATCACAAATGGACACACACAAGAGAGAATCCTTATAAGTGTGTCGTTTCTGAAGCAGAATTTTCTCAAAATTTACATGTAAAGAGTCACAAAAAGATACACACAGGAGAGAAATCTTATAAGTGTGCTGTTTGTGGAGCAGAATTTTTTCAGAGTGTTGTTTTAAAGAATCACACAAGGACACACACAGGAGAGAAACCTTATGTGTAATGTTTGTGGAGCAGAATTTTCTCAGTGTGGTGCCTTAAAATATAACACAAGGACACACACAGGAGAAAAACCTTATAAGTGTGATGCTTGTGCAGCAGAGTTTTCTCAAAATGATCATTTAAAGTCACAAAAGGACACACACAGGAGAGAAACCTTATAAGTGTGACGTTTGTGGAGCAGAATTTTCTCAAAGTTGTCTTTTAAAGAATCACAAAAGGACACACACAATAGAGAAACCTTATAAGTATGATGTTTGTTGACCAGGATTTTTTTTCAGAGTGGGTGCTTTAAACAGTCACAAAAGGACACACACAGTATAGAAACCTTATATGTGTGATGTTTGTTGAGCAGAATTTTCCCAAAATGATTTTTTTTAAAGTCACAAAAGAACACACACAGGAGAGAAACCTTATAAGTGTGATGTTTGTAAAGCAGAATTTTCTTGAAATAATCATTTAAAGAGTCACAAAAGGACACACACAGGAGAGAAACCTTGTAAGTGTGATGTTTGTGGAGCAGAATTTTCTCAGTGTGGTGCTTTAAAGTATCATGCAAGGACACACACAGGAGAGAAATTTTATAAGTGTGATGTTTGTGGAGCAGAATTTTCTCATAGTGTTGCTTTAAAGAGTTACAAAATGACACACACAGGAGAGAAACCTTATAAGTGTGATGTTTGTGAGCACAATTTTCTCGGAGTGGTGCTTTAAATTAAAGAATCACAAAAGGACACACACAGGAGAGAAATCTTATAAGTGTGATGTTTGTGGAGCAGAATTTTCTCAAAGTTGTCATTTAAAGAATCACAAAAGGACACACACATGAGATAAACCTTACAAGTGTGATGTTTGTGGAGCAGAATTTTCTCAGAACGATCATTTAAAGAGTTACAAATCGACACACACAGGAGAGAAACCTTACAAGTGGGATGTTTGTGGAGCAGAATTTTCTCGGAATGATCATTTAAAGTGTCGCAAAAGAACATACACAGGAGAAAAACCTTATAAGTATGATGTTTGTGGAGCAGGATGTTTTCAGTGGTGCTTTAAACAGTCACAAAAGGACTCCCACAGTATAGAAACCTTATGTGTGTGATGTTTGTGGAGCAGAATTTTCTCAGAACGATCATTTAAAGAGTTACAAAAGGACACACACAGGAGAGAAACCTTACAAGTGTGATGTTTGTGGAGCAGAATTTTCTCGGAATGATCATTTAAAGAGTCACAAAAGGACACATACAATAGAGAAACCTTCTAAATGTGATGTTTGTGAAGCAGCATTTTCTCAAAATGATTATTTAAAGAGCCACAAAAGGACACACACAGGAAAGAAATCTTCCGTGCAATGTTTGTGGAGCAGAATTATCTCAGATTAGTGCTTTAAAGAGTCACAAAAGGACACACACAGGAGAGAAACCTTATAAGTGTGATGTTTGTGGAGCAAAATCAGAGGCACATCTCTAATCCAACCTGCAAGTATGGAAGTAAGAGCCGGAGAAGAGATGGATGGTCATAAGCAGCTCTAAAATAAAATCCATGGTAAGATCATGAGAGGAAAGAAGACATCAGATTAAGCTGGGAGAACAGGTCTTGGAGCAGGTTGACCACTTTAATTATCTCGGAGCTATTATAGACTGAAAGGGAGGCATCAAAGAAGAGTTGGCCACTTGAAAAGCTGCAGCTGGGAGACTTTTTCAGGCCATATATCGAGGATTCCTCAGCAAGAGAGAGGTTGGTAAGAAAATGAAGATGGCTGTATACCGCTCCACCTATGTCCCAGTCTTGACATATGGTTGTGAGTCATGGGCAATGACTACAACCCACAAAAGCCAGATACATACCTCAGAAATAAGGTATGAAAAAGGTGGTTGAAGTAAAAAGAAGAGACATGGTCCGCAACCAGATGTTATACCAAAGCCTAAAATCCCACCCCCTGCAGACCCAAGTAGCACAGTCCCAACTAAGATGGTGGGGCCATTTCTGCAGAATGGAAGAAGATCAGCAACCACAACAAGCATGGGAAATAAAGAGCCAGGGATCCAGACCCCCAGGTTGACCCAGAGTCTCTGCTGGGAGGACAACAGTAGACAATCTTTGAAGGACTGAGGACTAGAATGGAACCAGGCCAGGAGGAAGACAGCCAATAGGATAGTCTGGCGCTCTCTCTTCCAAACCTCTACACCTCACGGTAGAAGAGGAATGACTAAGTAAGTAAGTTTTGCTTTGTTGCCATTTAATTGCTATCTTAATCTTTCCAGTTATATCTTGCCCTTCAGAATATTTCCGATAAATTAATGTCATAATATTCTATGTAGGCCCTACATAAAACAAAAAGTTTATTTGCGTTGAGTAGGCCTACTTTATTCCAGCGGTCGAGATTCACTGCTTAATTTTTTAATGAAATGGCGATCTATTATCACTGGTCTTGGCTACCAACTTTTAAATAATAATTCTGTAAATTTTTAAATTTTTCAAATCCAAGATTTGATATTCTGTTCATAATTTGGTTAACTTTTTATTTTTTGCTGTTAGCTGTTTGCTTTGCTTCATTGTATTTTATTTTTGTCGTTCTCTTAATCTTTCCAGTTATATTTTGACCATTTAAATATTTCCAATAAATTAATCTCATAAAATTTTGTGTAGGCCCTACAAAAGTAGAAAAAAGTGCATTTGCATTGAGTAGGCCTACCTACTTTATTCCAGCGGTTGAGATTCACTGCTTTATTTTTTTATAAAGTAACAATCTATTATCACTGGTCTATGCTACCAACTCTTAAATAATTTTGTAAATTTTTGGTGCTACATTTTTCTTCCTAGATTTGATATTCTGTTCATAATTTGGTTCATTTTTTTTTTTTTGTCCTGTTAGCTGTTTGCTTTGCTTCGTTGTATTTTTTTTTTTTTTGTCGTTCTCTTAATCTTTCCAGTTATATTTTGATCATTTAAATATTTCCAATAAATTAATGTCATAATATTCTGTGTCTGCCCTACATAACTAAAAAAATTTTGTTTGCGTAAACTTCGCTGCTTTATTTTTCAATTAAAAAAATCCACACAGGCTGCAGGAGATCCTTGAATGCAGACACATTCATATCTTTTTTACAGTGTAAGATTAACATTGATACATGCTGTGCAGACTTTAACCCCACACATGCAATTCTGCAAAGTGCTAAAAGGGCACGTGTTGATTATAATACAAAACACTGTGCATCGAAAGAATAGTACCTCACGATCACTTAGTTTTTTATATGTAAAGAACAGCATCAGACTATTAGCATGTTTTATATCACACTAATTCAAATGCTAATATACTGAAGCACATTAAAAACGCACCACCTGTATAATCCAGGAACAGAGTGTGAAATGTAAATATAAGTGTGTACAAGTTTACATATTTGGAATCTTTATTCATTTTCCTATGAATCCATGCTGGTCATTAATTTGTACATTTGATTGTTATGAAATTCATTGCATTCTGTGCAGGCAAGGGAGAAAACCAAAAATACAAAAAAATGCACGTGCGTTATCCTGCTGGAGAAGCTGCAAGTCTGGATAAATTGTGAACGCAGGAGCAACCAGTGCATCCAGAACCTCATCTCGATATGTCACAGCATTAACATTTCCACGGAAGACGTGAAGAGGCAAGCGATGGTGAAAACTGAATCCTCCCCAAATGTGAATACTGCCACCTCGAAATCGGTTGACACAGCAATCTGCAAAGCGCTCTCACACCGTCGCTAAATCCGCATACGTCCATCTGCAAAGGATATGTTGAATCTGTTCTCGTCTGTGAATAGGACAGCATTCAACTGCAGTCTAGTCCATCTGATATGTTGCTCTGCCCATTGCAGGCGCTGCTGACGATGTCTGTGAGTCAAGTTTGGCCCAACATAAGGTCGTCTTGCAGTAAGGCCTGTATCTCTGAGTCGTCGTATGACTGTCATTCGAGAGACTTGCCCATGTCTACCCACTATTGCTCTTGCTGTTTGACTTGCCGGGAGAGTCAATTCCTTAGGTGACTCAGCACAATATGACGATCTTGCGCAGGGGTAGTAACTCGTGGTTGGCCACTCCGAAGTCTATTCCGGGCACTGCCAGTGGTTCCGTAACGTTCATTGAGACGTACAATAGTGCTGTGGTGGCAATTCATCCTTCTGGCTATGGTCCGCGAGCTCATTCCGGTCTCCAACATACCAATGGCTCGTTGGCGGTCGTTTTCAGACAGTCGTGGCATTTCAAGCACATGTACTGGGTGTTTTGTCTCAACGGCCTTTTTATAATTCCCATTTTAAAAACTGTACTGTGTATAATTTATTAACAAATTTTTTGCGTAAGGACTTAGGAGGTTGACATCAGAGAAAAAATGTGATTTATGTGATGTTTACCTTACACAGTTTGTAAGCTTGATGTTTATTCATTCATTATTCTTCAGCCTTCTATTCACAAAATATCTTGATGGTTTAACTTATTCGATCACTTCCTGTGGACATTTTTCAAATTGGTAGTGAAAAAAGTATTTTGTTGTGTAAATTGAAATCTCAACCAGATTTGTTGTTGTTTAATAGGGCTGCTGAGCTTCTCACTCTTTTGCAGCCAGTAGCATGTTCAATACTCTTTGGTAACACTGAAGATCTAGGCTTTTCTTGTGGCTTGTCTACCATTCTGAAACATGTTGAAAGTCATCAGCTCCAGTTTCTCCAGCTTAGATTGCATTTAAAGGATAGTCACATAGGGGTCCCAAGCTAGGAGTAAGAAGTGTTTGGCATACAGCACCAACTATGCAGAGCTAAAATACTGTGCTCTGGTTCTGGGCTTTCCAAAGGAATTGTCACATCCTGCACAGAGCCATGTCTCAGTTCCCCTGCTTATCAATGGTTCCATAGTGAAATCCTCCTACATGCAGTCAACCAGGTCAAAGCTAAAGAACAACGTCTGGGAACAAAAGCTTAGTGTGCAATGCTGGGTTCTCAACATGTTTCACCACAGAGAGAATCCCTGAAGTGTGTGGATGATTTCAAGCATCATTAAGGGTGTAATTAGCATCACAGAGGTTCACTTCCACATATGTGTACTGTAGCATTGTGTATAGTAGGTGGTCAATTAAAGATGACTCCAGAAATGCCTTCATGCATCTCAGCAAGTTGAGCAAGATAAATGTAATCTCTGTGGTGCTATATTTTGTGATATACTACAGAGAGGTCTTATAAATGTGATTTTCTTATTGTAAAGTGTGGCCTCTGCCTGTTAGCTAAGAACATATTCAGACATTCATAAAAGATGCCATGTAATTATGATGTTTCTGATGCAGTGTTTTCTATGGATGCACAAATTGTGCCATTAAAACGAAAAGTGCTATAAATATTTTATGTGTGCTACTTTTTTTTTTTTTTTTTTGGTCACATTGAGAGACTAAAGATATACAATCAGCATTATTTTTCAGTTCCCTAAGGAGCAGTGGGTCTCAACAAATGTATGCCAAGCCTTTATGTAATGTGGCATCTGTTCAATGTCTTACTATAACTTTTTTTTTATCTCTTTCATGTCTGCCCCCAGTTCCCATCTCAAAGTGTTTTTTTGCTTTCCCTCCTGCCTATCTCTCTAATAATAAATAAATATATATACTTGTGTAAGCAAAATGGTACATATTACCACCTCAACAAAAGTTAAAGATAGGAGCTATTGATAAGTATAACAGTGGCACTGATAAAATTATATATATATATTTTTTTTTTCTATAACCAGCGGCACTCGAGCTTTCCAGCTCTTTCGGCCCAATGACATGTCATTGCGAGGCTGGGGGGTCAGTGGACTTTCCTTCCAACCCGGTCAGGAGCTACGCTCCTTCCCATCCACACGGGATTTATGTGCAGGAGCCGTTCAGGTTATTCAGTCAAATTTCCGGTCGTAAACATTACTTCAAACGCCGACGGCCGGGTTTGAACCATGAACACCTGGTCGCCAGTACAACGTCGTAGCCATTACATATGTATATATGTATATATATATATATATATATATATATATATATATATATATATATATATATATATATATATATATGTATATGTATATGTATATGTATATATATATATATATATATATATATATATATATATATATATATATATATATATATATATATATATATATACCTTGTATATATCGCAAAAGATTGCAAAAGAACAATTTGATGACCCCATCTGAGATTCAAAGATATATGCAAGAGAGACATGAGAGCACTGGATATAAATCCAGCAACCTGTTAGGATGAAGCTGCCCATCGCACCAAGTGGTGATGTTTCCTGCAGTGCCACCTCAGATTGGGCAAAAAGAAGCTCACACAATGAGCAGAAGAGAGAAGACACGTCGAAAGGAACACCAGGAAAATAAGCAGCTGAGGGCTGCATTCCCATATTCAGCTATGACTGAAGGGGCTATTATTATTATTATGTATATATAAATGTTGTATGGTGCTAATATGTATCTGTTTCTTAACATGGTGCTGAATATTGAATTATCAAAGTAAATGTGATGGTGGTGGGACACCATGATACAGACAAAAAAAACTTGCGGTATTAAGAAATAATTTTGCCATTTCTATTCTTCTGAAAATTGCAAAAACGTTTCTATATATATCACAAAACACAATTTAAAAACTGCTGGACTAATCTGTATATGTATGTATTTAACATTCAGGCAGAAAAAAACTGTCCGGTTTCAGATTTGATAAAAATTTGATAAAAATGAAGGGCACTTGAGTGCTACTCAGTATGTGTTTGTTTTAGAAAAACTCCAGTAATTTATCTCATTTTTCTTCTTCTACTTCTTCTTTGATCCATAGCCCACGACCATCAAAGCAGTCAGTGGCTATCACATCTGGTGGCGTCTTGTAGAGCAGCAACAAATTGATTCCACTTTGTTCGGTCAGTGGCCATCCTTCATACAGTGCCCCAATTCTGGTTCATTATTTGCATCTCAGCTTCCACAGTTCTCTGCCAGATTGTTTTTGGTTGGCAACTCTTTTGCTTTCCTTTGGGGGTCCATGGCATAGCTGTTCTTGTAATGGTATCAAAGTCCCTTCTAAGGATGTGGTCAACCAGACTCCAGCATCTGCCAGCTATGATAGTGTGCATGTCCTCCTGGCTAGTCTGAATAAGCAGTTCTTGGTTGCTGATGGTATTCGGCTACAAGATTTGGATAATTTTCCTTAGGCAGATTGTTTGGAAGGAGGACAGTTTCGACATTTCCTTCTCTCTTATTCTCCAGCATTCTGCACCATAGAGAAGCACAGAAAGTACACAGCTCTCATACAGTCTTAATTTGGTGTTTGTGCTGTACTGGATGCAGCTCTTGGCCCAAGAGGAGAGGAAGCCATTACCGGAATTGCAAAAAATTATGATGAGAAGGCTAAAATGCCAGAAGGAGGCAAGAGATAAACTATGAGCGAATACACCACCACCGTACAAAACAACTTCCATGCTCGTCGTGCCAGGTCTAGACATTGAAGACGCTGTCCGAAACTCAATGACGGAGAATCACCAAGTTGCAGAGGAGTGTCAAATCCAATGTCACAACCCTCAGATGGTGCAAATTGCAACAGCAGAGACACAAGCCAACAAAAGCCCTGAGACACAAATGACTAGATCTAGTCTGGATGAAACAACAAATGAAAACAACCAAGTGTTCCACTGTGATCAGATGGTGCAGAATGCCACACACATTTGTGATCAGACAGATGAGGAAAGGGTACCAAGACTAAAGACAGATGCACGGCCAGTGGTGGCAGAGGGGAGATGCCGCGCAGGCGGCCTACAGAAAATCACTCACAAGGAACTGGTCATCATCATCAGTTGCCATCTCCACAACGGAGGTTGGCTGTAATGGATCTCCAACGTCTTCTGTCTCTTGTCTTGGTGGTACACTCTGATAGACTCTTTCCCGTCCATCTCTTGATGTTATCTTCCCACTTATAGCGCTGTCTTCCCCTTGCACGTTTACCTTCAACTCTCCCTTCTGTTATGGTCTTCTGCAAGGTGTTATGCCTTTTTATGTGGCCAAAGTATTTTAGCTACCAAACTTTGATAGACCGATTTGATAATTTCTTTATTTCTTCATGCATATCTCTTGTCATGTGCTTCGCTTCCAAGTCTTCTATTTCCTTACATTTTGTTTCTATCCACCGTTCTTTTGCTTCTCTACACATAGTACGTATGTCATTGTCTATTGTTTTATATTCTGGAGTATTTTTTGCTTTCTTTCTTTCTGCCATTTTATTCAAGATGTCATCTGTCATCCAAATTTGATTTTTCTTAGACTCCTTTTTAGGTAAATTTGCATTTGCTGATTGTATGCTTGTTTTTAAGCATTCCCATTTTGCGGTTGCTTTTTCTTCTGGGTTTTCTCTTCTATACTGCTCCATGCTTTCTGTCAATAACTGTTGGTATTTATTTTTGACTTCGATTAAATATTTCTGTTTTATATCTGGTTGTTTCAGCGCTGGAACTGGTACAAGACCGCAAAATAAAAACTACGCACTTGTCTGGAGGAGAAGCTACCCCCAGGGCACTCCCAGATGACAAAGTAATCAATGTCCTGGAAAATGTAGTTGGCAAAAGAGGCATACTAAGTATCAGAAGGCACCAACAGGGAGTGACACTTGCCCTGAATGATACCGAAAGGACTAAATTGCTGATGACTGCTCTGGCGTCCGGGCCTATAGAATTGCAGCTACCACACCAATCAAAATCCAAGCAGAAATCCACATAGAATTTAAGAAAGTAGTCATCAAAGAGATCGACACCAGCTTGTCAGATGCAGAGACCCTCAGCTGCATCCGGGCCGAAAACCCTCTGGCCAGAATCACACACGCCAAAAGGCTAAAGTCCTGGAACAAAGAAGACACCAGACTGATAATAGTGACTTTACAAGGGAAAACAGTTCCGGAAAGTATCACTATTCAGAATAGACCCCGAAGAACACATGTCTACATCCCGCCAGTGATGCAGTGTTCGAAGTGCCAGGGATTTTCTCACACAAAGAACACGTGCAGAGAAGAGACGGTCTGTAGATACTGTGCGGACAGCTATGAATACAAAGACTGCCCTAAGGCAAAGAAAGACCTCGACTCATCATCATCATCATCAGTTGCCATCTCCACAACGAAGGTTGGCTGTAATGGATCTCCAACGTCTTCTGTCTCTTGTCTTGGTGGTACACTCTGATAGACTCTTTCCCATCCATCTCTTGATGTTATCTTCCCACTTATAGTGCTGTCTTCCCCTTGCACGTTTGCCTTCAACTCTCCCTTCTGTTATGGTCTTCTGCAAGGTGTTATGCCTTTTTATGTGGCCAAAGTATTTTAGCTACCAAACTTTGACCTCTCTCATTAGTTCTCTTTTCATACCTAGATTTTCTAGGACCTCCTTATTTGTTTTCATCTCTTTCCATGAGATACGCCCCATTCTTCTATATATCCACATTTCAAGAGCCTCAATTCTTTCTTCCAAATGCTTATTCATCGTCCATGTTTCTGCACCATACAGAAATGCAGAATATATATAACACTTTATGATTCTCAGTTTTAATTTATGAGATAACTGTTTGGATGTCAGTATATGTTTCATGTTGTTGAATGTAGCTTTGGCCATTCCTATTCTCTTCTTGATTTCTGTTTCACATCTGCCATCTTCTGTTATTATATGACCAAGATATACGTAGCTCTTGACTTGTTCCAGGATTTTCCCATTTACGCTTATCTTTAATGTGGGTTTATCATCTGTTTTGCTAATTATCATAGTTTTAGTTTTCTCAATATTAATGTCGAGTCCATATTCATGACTTATACTGTTCACTTGCTTCACTAAATCTTGTAACTCCTGTTCGCTTTCAGCTAACAACACGGTATCATCTGCATATCTAAGGTTGTTTATTGATCTTCCACTGATGTTCAGTCCTGGTATTTCCTGTATCTGTTTGAAAATTTTTTCGGTGTATAAATTAAATAGGCAGGGGGACAGCACACAACCTTGTCTGACACCTCTTTTTATGTCTATGTATGGTGAATAATTCCTTCCAGATCTTACTGTGGCAGTTTGCTCCCAATAAAGGTTACTGAGTATTCTTATATCTTTTCCATCAATACCTATGTCTTTGAGGCATTCAATTATTTTCTCATGATGAATTCTGTCAAAAGCCTTCTTATAGTCAATGAAGCACATATACATACTTTTTTGGACCTCTGTATATTTTTCTGCTAATCTTCTTAGGCAAAATATTGCCTATCTTGTTCCACTGTTTCGTCTAAAACCAAACTGTTCTTCTTGGACCTCGACTACCAGGCACCAAACACTAATAGAAAATGTACCAACTGCCTCGGAAACCACAGACCACGATACTGTGGGTGTCCTGAATACCAACAAACAAGGCAAATAAGTACAGTGGCCATTGGAAAGGGGGTATCATACCAAGAGGCAAAAAAACCAGAGTCATGTGACCAAAATATTATTATGAATTATCATGAGAAGAGCGAGAAATAAAATTTAAAAAATGAGTGATGAACATTGTTGATGTATAGAAGGTAATGGCACAAACAAAGCTTTATATATACATTTCAAGAACATTAATAAAAAGAGCCATATAGGTGAAGACAGATCTGAACTTGTGCTTTATAGATTACACCGAGGCATTCGACAAGGTAAAACATGAGGAAATTTTTAAAATGCTAGACAGCATGAAGATTGATAGTAACAACTTGAGGATAATAAAGAACATATACTGGCAACAAACAGCACAGGGGCAGGAAACAAGATGGGCAGAGCACTTCAGATAAACACTGAATAAGGAACCACCAGAGACTCAGCTGAATGTTCCTGAGGCTGAAAGTGACTTAGACGTAAATACAGACATTCTACGAAAAGAAGAAATCATCACAGCTATCAAAGGGCTAAAAAATAGAAAAGCACCTGGTCACGACAATCTAAACGCTGAGCTATTCAAGACAGACCCTGATTTAGCAGCAGAACTATTAGAACCACTATTTGCACAAGTCTGAGTAACTGAAACAACACCAACAGAGTGGAGTAAAGGAATAATTGTCAAATCACCCAAGAAGGGCGACCTTGCAGACTGCAACAACTGGAGAGGAATTACCCTCCTCTCAGTTCCCAGCAAAATACTAGGCAGGATAATCATCCAGAGAATTTCAAAAGCAAATGACCATAAACTGAGGAAAGAACAAGCGGGCTTCAAAAAGAACAGAAGATGTGCAGATCATATATTTACCCTCAGGAACATTATAGAGCAGTGCTCAGAATGGCAGAGACAGCTGTACATTAACTTTGTTGATTTTGAAAAGCTTTTGACAGCATACACAGGGACTGCCTATGGAAAATACTGAGGGCTTATGGAATTCCCCGCCGCATTGTTTCCATCATAAAAAGCCTCTATTCTAACTTTACGTTCAGTGTTGGATCGAGTAATGTAACTTTTGAAGTGAAAACAGGAGTATGACAGGGATGCCCCTTATCAAGAACATTATTTTTGATAGTCATAGATTGGGTGATGCGCCAAACAACAGAGAGCAGTCCTAGAAGAATTAGATGGACAACGTTTTCTACACTGGAAGACCTGTAATATGCTGATGAAATTGCACTACTCACGCACTCACATCAACATATTCAAGACAAAACCGATAGACTGAATAAGTATTGCCAGCAGGTTGGCCTGAACATCAATTTAAAGAAGACAGAGGTCATGACACTAAATGTGGGCAATCCTGAGCCAATAACAGTAAGGAACCAGACGTTAGAACAGACAGACACATTTACTTACCTAGGATGCATAGTAACACCTGACGGCGGAACAAGCAAGGACATTAACAACAGAATGAATAAAGCGAGAACAGCCTTTGCTGTTCTCAACAACATTTGGAAGTCTTCCCAGTACAACACAAACACCAAATTAAGACTGTGTGAGAGCTGTGTGCTTTCTGTGCTTCTCTATGCTGCGGAATGTTGGAGAGTAACAGAGAAGGAAATGTCGAAACTGTCCTCCTTCCACACAATCTGCCTAAGGAAAATTCTCCAAATCTTTTGGCCAAACACCATCAGCAACCAAGAACTACTTATTCGGAGTAACCAGGAGGACATGCACACCATCATAGCTGGCAGACGCTGGAGTTAGGTTGGCCACGTCCTCAGAAGGGACCCTGATACCATCACAAGAACAGCTGTGCTATGGACTCCTGAGGGAAAGCGAAAGAGAGGCCGACTGTCATAGGAGAAACATTCACTAAATTTTATAGTGGCCACACTGGAGAGCAACCATACCCGTCCAGCCGGTTTTGGCTAGAGCGGAAGCTGGACGAAACGGTTTGGCGGCAAGATCAGTCTAGATATGTCTGTCGGCTTGAGCGGTCATTGATGGCCGTGGTCAGCAGCTTTTGCTGGGAAAGTTTTATGGATGCCACTATTGTTCATTACTCCTTGCCGTTATTTTCAAGAGATCAGGAGTAGTGATTTGTTGCTAGTTTTAAATTTGTGCATGCTAGTGATTTCCTCCTGGATTGTATTTCTGATAAGCTGATTGCAATTATGTATTGCGTTTTGTCAGTAGTGTATTCCGCCTGTGAGTGATAGTCATGGCGGTTGCTGAGTAGATTATGTCTGCGACTATTAATTGGATATCTTATTGAGCTATAGTGTGTGGCAAGTATGTGGCAGTTCTTTCAGTGTATTGTGCAATGCGTGTTCATGTGTATCGTCAGCCGTATGCGGCTCCTCTGTGTGTGATATTTGTTAAAAGGGTCAGTACCTGTTCTAGGTGTTATCATGTTATTTATGTCAGCTATTGTGTGCTATGGTTTTACCTTTGAGACAGCGAGCTAAGAGTCTAGTGTGAGAGTGCCTTAAACCCATAGTACCAGTAGAGAGTTTGCTCTGACAGCACAAGTAGTCTCATGTGTTAGTTCTGACATTTGGGGGCTCGTCCGGGATTTGAACCCAGGACCTCTTGCATTTTGAGTATATTTTCCTAATATTTATGGCGGACGGTTCTTCGGCCATGGAGGCTTGTATGTTATAGTGTCATTTCCCAGCTAGCTGACGTTTGACCCAATATTTTTTGATAATAAGGCCTTAGAGACTGTGGGGCAGTAATTATGCCATTATTTATTGTACACACAGAGTGTTAGAAGGTTAGTAAAGCTAAATATGTTAGCGCCTTCATATTTTCTGCAACTCACTGTGAGTTGTTTACATTTCAGTGTCCAGTGTATGTGTCGATCTGTTAGTGTCTTGTTTACGGTCTAACCTGACCTCGATTTCCAGGGCTGACCTACTTTCCAGTATCACCGCGGGAATGGCTAATTTGTCAGTATATTTCAGTCCATACATGGTGAAATAAGACATTGGTAAGTTTCAAGTTGTTTGTTATGGTATCGTTGCAGGGTGGTGTACGATTATTGAAGTATTAAGCTGTTGTTACAATGTGCGTCAGACGGGTCAGTTTGACGTGTCTCTGAGTTTGTTTGGTGGTTGGCAACATTGATCCAGCTGGAGCAATGGAGTGACAGTTGTTGTTAGTGGGTCATATAGTATGTAAAGGTGGTTATTTGGCAAGCATTGCTGAAATACGTGTCAAGTGTGTGTAATAGAGGTGCAGTGAAGTCAGGTTTTAAATAGTTAGGTAGCAAGGTAGTCTTCACGATTTCTTGGTAACATTCGGGGCTCCCCGCGGAGCAAAGTTACGTGTTCAACAGGGCTGGGAGATGACTTCGGTTGTTGTGCTATCCTGCTTGATTCTCTGTAGCTTTGAGTGTTACCATAGAAGGGTTAGGAGTTGTTGCAGAGTACCTGTGTGAACTTTTAAGTTCACATAAGCCGACGTGTATTGTTAGGGTGTTTTGGCTGTAAGCCAGTTGTCCGGTTCCCGCCACATGAAGGAGCTTTTCAGCCAGACTCTTGCTGCTACCTACCTACGCCTGTTCTTGGGCAGTAGTCTGTGAGTGTGTCTACCCTGAAGTGTGAAGCCTGTTGACCAGTGTGAGTCCAGAGTACACGGGCCTGGGGTCTTGCTGATGTCATTCCTGTGATCTTCCTAAGCCAACACCAGTGTCATTGCCTGTCTACGCAGACGTGCCGGTCTTTCCAGGAGTGCCCAACCACGGGTGAATGTGTTATGCTCGGTGCCTTGCGAACTTACTTTAGACAGTGTTATAAGCTGTGTAGCTGAACTTTAAAGAAGTAGACATTTCCATTTATAATATAGACAGTGCTGTGTGAGCACCATGGTGTACCGTGACGCTAAGATTTGACAGTGTATTGATTTCTGGACTGAAGCTTGCTTGGATTATATATTTTTTATTGTGGAGTCTGGTTTGTCCTGTGTTCATCATCATCATCAGTGCTAAGGATTCTCCATGCTCAAGCGCCGTTGGAGCTCCAGATAAGTTATTGTTTGTATGTTGATGTATTATATATTATATTGATATTTTCTTGTTTTTCTTAGAATTTAAGTTTATTATCTGTTCTTCTTACGGATCCTATCTATCATTTACTTGGACCTGTTAAATAGTGTAGTGCTGCTGTTATATTTGCTTCTTGGTTTGTTATTGTTTTCTTTCCTCATGTTTTAACATTTCTTTATTGTTTAAGTGTGACTTAGTGTGTATGTATATTGATTGGTAGTTAGATTTGATCTTGCTCTGTGTTCTTTATAGTTTGGAATTATCTGTATTATATATTTGATACATTATAGTATTATTCTACTGTTTGGGTACTTAGTTTATTTTCACTGGGGTGAAGATAGTGCTTGGTGGAAGAGATAGCTTCCAGCAACTCATTGTTGATTGTGGTTTTCGTAGTGTCTTTGGTGTTTTAGTGTATTGGTGTGTGAGTGTAATCTAGTTTTGGCCTTCCATAGGAAAAGATTGGATTAGACCAATTCTATTAGGTTGTGGCTGTGTTTGTTTGGATGACAGATGACATCTTGAATAAAATGGCAGAAAGAAAGAAAGCAAAAAACACTCCAGAATATAAAACAATAGACAATGACATACGTACTATGTGTAGAGAAGCAAAAGAACGGTGGATAGAAACAAAATGCAAGGAAATAGAAGACTTGGAAGCAAAGCACATGACAAGAGATATGCATGAAGAAATAAAGAAATTATCAAATCGGTCGCGGTTTGCACAAGGAAGAAGCTGTATCAAGAACAAAAATGGTGTAATATTACTTGATGAGAAAGACATATCAAACAGATGGGCAGAATACGTAAAAGAACTATTCAAGGGCAACAGAGGTAAAAAACCCTCACCAGATTCTAATGAAGGCCCAAACATTCTCAGATCAGAAGTAGAGAATGCCATTCATATGATACAAAAAGGAAAATCAGCAGGCATGGATAACATAAAAATTGAAATGATAGAAGCTCTGGAGAGCTTTGGTATAGATACAATCACAGAAATATGCAACGATATATACAATACAGGATATATACCACACGACATGAAGACATCAGTTTTTATAACATTGCCCAAAAAACCAAATGCAACAGAATGTTCAGACTTCAGAACAATCAGCTTGATGAGTCATGCAATTAAGATACTGCTCAAAATCATACAGGAAAGAATAAAACGTAAAGTAGACAGCGAAATCCAAGAAGAACAGTTTAGTTTTAGACGGAACAGTGGAACAAGAGAGGCAATATTTTACCTAAGAATATTAGCAGAAAAATATACAGAGGTCCAAAAAAAGTATGTATATGTGCTTCATTGACTATAAGAAGGCTTTTGACAGAGTCCATCATGAGAAAATAATTGAATGCCCCAAAGACATAGGTATTGATGGAAAAGATATAAGAATACTCAGTAACCTTTATTGGGAGCGAACTGCCACAGTAAGATCGGGAAGGAATTATTCACCATACATAGACATAAAAAGAGGTGTCAGACAAGGTTGTGTGCTGTCCCCCTGCCTATTTAATTTATACCCTGAAAACATTTTCAAACAGATACAGGAAATACCAGGACTGAACATCAGTGGAAGGTCAATAAACAACCTTAGATATGCAGATGATACCGTGTTGTTAGCTGAAAGCGAACAGGAGTTACAAGAATTAGTGAAGCAAGTGAACAGTATAAGTCATGAATATGGACTCGACATTAATATTGAGAAAACAAAAACTATGATAATTAGCAGAACAGACGATAAACCCACATTAAAGATAAGCGTAAATGGGAAAATCCTGGAACAAGTCAAGAGCTACGTATATCTTGGTCATATAATAACAGAAGATGGCAGATGTGAAACAGAAATCAAGAAGAGAATAGGAATGGCCAAGGCTACATTCAACAACATGAAACATATACTGACATCCAAACAGTTATCTCACAAATTAAAACTGAGAATCATAAAGTGTTATATATATTCTTCATTTCTGTATGGTGCAGAAACATGGATGATGAATAAGCATTTGGAAGAAAGAATTGAGGCTCTTGAAATGTGGATATATAGAAGAATGGGGCGTATCTCATGGAAAGAGATGAAAACAAATAAGGAGGTCCTAGAAAATCTAGGTATGAAAAGAGAACTAATGAGAGAGGTTAAAGTTCGGCAGCTAAAATACTTTGGCCACATAAAAAGGCATAACACCTTGCAGAAGACCATAACAGAAGGGAGAGTTGAAGGCAAACGTGCAAGGGGAAGACAGCGCTATAAGTGGGAAGATAACATCAAGAGATGGACAGGAAAGAGTCTATCAGAGTGCACCACCAAGACAAGAGACAGAAGACGTTGGAGATCCATTACAGCCAACCTTCGTTGTGGAGATGGCAACTGATGATGATGATGTGTTTGGTTTGTGGCGGAGTCTAGCAGACAAATTTCCTGTGACTGCCCTGGGTAACATTCCAGAGCCCTGTTGGTGTTAGCTGTAGTTGTGAAGTGTGTATTTCTTGTGTTCTGTTTAAGTGGTGTGTTCTCTTGTCCTATCTTACTATCTTGTAAATATACCTGTCACAAAAAGTAGGGGATATTGAATTTAAAAGTTATCCAAAGACAATATATTTCAAATTAGTTCATTTATTTCTTCGTACAAGTAAACTTGAGCATCATAACAAGACATTTGCGGTATAAGAAGTGTTATGGCTTTACTCACTTGATTTTAGTCGCACTGGCAACCAAGGCGGGGTAGGTACTTCATTTTCACAAAAATATTCCAATATTTCTAAAAACGTGTAGGGCTCCCGTTTGCCGCTAAACATGCATTGCAACGACGTCTCATACTGCAAATAAGCCTTCTGATGTTGTCTTGAGGAATTCTCTGCCACTCCTGCTGAAGGGCCTGGGCTAACTGCTGAAGAGTCTATGGAGCGGCTGGACGTTGTTGGACGCGTCTATTCAGGAGGTCCCACAAATGCTCAATAGGAGTCAGGTCAGGGGACATCGGCGGCCACGGTAACGTTTGGATATGCTGCATCTGAAGGTGATCTTGGACGACGCAAGCACAGTGAGGACGTGCATTGTCATCATGGAAGATGAAATCTGGTCCGTGCCGTTGAGCAAATGGCACAACAATAGGCTCGATGATGTTGTCATGGTAATAGAGCCCTGTGATAATATTGATCTGGCATATGTGAAGGTCGGTCCTGTCATTCATACAGATGCCTGCCCACACCATTACACTGCCACCTCCATAACGGTTGTGTGCAACAGTTGCAAGAGGCTGGTAACGCTTACCTCGCCGTCGCCAGACACGTATTCGACGATCATGAAAATTCAAAACAAAACGGGACTCATCAGAAAACATCACTGATGCCCACTGTTGATTGGTCCACCAATGATGACGTTGGCACCAATCCATTCTTGCTCGCCTGTGTTGTGGTGACATGGGCAAAGCTACAAACGGTCTGCATGAGGCCAGTTGCACTTAGTGCAAACGGTTTCGTACTGTCTGAGTTGAGACCCGGATCCCAGTGGTCTGTTGAAGGTGTTGCTGAAGTCTAGTAGCATTTAGAGTCCAAGTTCTAAGGGCCTGAGTAACAAGTAGTTGATCTTGGCGGCGTGTAGTGACTCGTGGGCGGCCAGTCCGAGGCAGATCAGCCACTGTGCGGAAATTTTGATACCGGTTCCACAGTCTGCTGACAAATGACTGTGAAACATTGAGGTTCTGAGCAGCATCCACTTGCTGACTTCCGGTTTGCAACATGCCTATGCCTATCCATCTCTGCAGTTCTGTCAAACGTTCCATGACAAAGAAAAGAAATTGTATCTGTTGCAGAGTCTTTTTATACCTGTCCATGGTGAGTAGTGTTCATCAAACCCGAGATACACGCATTTTTGTGAAAAAGAATAATGTGTGAACTTTACGGATGGGCCCCCACCTCTGTTCTTGGGATTGGCTTACTCATCACGAGTTACCAGGTCAACATGATATTGCACATGAGAGTGGAGAAGAGCGTGCTCGATATGTCCGTACAACCATTAAAATACGAAATCCACTCTTTTGTAAAATAATACATACCATCTTAAAATATCCCCTACTTTTTGTGACCAGTATATGTTTACAGGTATCCCTTGTTTTCGTTTGTGCTCAGTCACGCATTGTAGATATTAATCTATCGCTTCCCTTTGTATTCTATCATCTATTTCTTCGTGACTGTAATTTTGTTTTCGTGGTGTGGTGTGTATGTTTCCTTCATCTGTGTAGTTTACATTTGTGTTCATTTGCCATAGGTAGTGATTGCTTAACACAGATTACAGAGTGTAGTTATAAGTGTAGTGTTATGTGAATATAGCACTAGTGTGGGTGCCAGTAAAGAATGTGAAGTAAAGTCTAATTGGTGACTAAGTTGATATAGTGGTGTCATAGCACTATAAAGCATCATAAAGTTGTTATTATACAACTATTGACTATTATAAGTTGTTATATCGGTGTCAAAGTACAAGGAAGTTGTGATTACACAACTATAGACTACGGTAAGTTTGAGTAATAATATAATAGGAAATAAGGGGTCGAAAAGACCTGATTTTCACAAGTGGTGATAACATAGCCAAGAGGCTAAGTGAGTCTTTACTGAGATTATAACGTAAAGGTGAATTATATTTATACAATAGAATACGAGGTGATATTTACTTATATATATATATATATATATATATATATATATATATATATATATATATATATATATATATATATATATGTGTGTGTGTGTAGACTGAATAAGTGATACCATTATTTACTACTATTATTACGGAATATTATTGTAAGCAGAACTTTATCTGCTGACATGAGTGCAATAAAGACAGTTGAGTAATTGTATTGAGTGGATGACTGCCTAGATGAAGTTATCATGCTCGGAGATTTTAATGCCAGAGTTGGAAATGACCATGCTAGATGGGGTGGAGTTATCGGAAGATATGGAGAAGATACTCTCAATGACAATGGAAAGCGACTCCTTAGATTCTAAAATTAACCACTTTCACAGCTTGATCAAGAACGACTTTTAATTCACCATGGAGGCGGTTAAATGCAAGGCTTTGCCTGTGGATGCAGCAGTGGCTCCAGGTTATATTGGGGGCTACCTTCGTGACACGAGCGCGAAGACCGGAGTAGCAACCTGACATAGACTTGGCTCCATCAGTGCAAATTCCACAACAATTAGACCAATTAATGTCCTTTTCTTTGAAATAAGAATCAATAGCATAAAATATATCCTCACCTCTTGTAAGCCCTGACAGAGGATGACAAAGCAAAAGGTTTTCTTCAACTTCATTGCTTTTCAAATACCTCACAATAACAAGCAAAACAGTGAAATTAGCAATATCTGTGCTTTCGTCAACTTGAATAGCAATGAATTTACTATTTTTAATTCTACTTATCATTGTCGCTTCAACATCGTCAGACATATCCTGCATTCTTTGAGAAATTGTATTGTTCGAAAGAGGGATAGCGTTCATTTTGCACACATGTTCCTCCCCGAGCTTGCACAGAACGGCATCTTATATACAAGGAGAAATTAAATTCTCAGCTATGGTATGATTTTTACCACATTTAGCAATACGATAACTAATACGGTAGGAGGCTTCAACCGCATTTTCGTTATATTTGTTAGCTGAAGACAAGTACGATGTCACATTCTGTTGTTTCGATAGGCGCTGAAAAAAATTGCGTTCCTTGTTTTCATAACTGGGGTGTTTTGTTTGTAAATGCCGCAAGTGTAACAAAGGTTTCATGCTACCATTGGATAATATTCCCGACTCGCTACACAATGGGGCTTAGCACTCCAATAAACGAAAACCCATACTTCATGTATTCGTCACTGTATTTTCTCTTGTTAGCTCTATGTAAAACTGAAGATCGTGTCTTTTCACTATCCTGCACCAAAGTCTTAGGCGTGTCCTGAGAAGTACTTGGCGATTGATCATATTCCACATTATGTTTCAGCTTGTTTACTGTGTCGGTTTTCAACCACTGATCCATATCTGATAATACACGAATTAAACAATTAATCACTTTAAGTTAAGTTAAAACAATGACAAAAACTACTGTACATAGAAACACTGTCTCACTGTCTCACGTTTGTAAAATTTGGGTCAAGAATCGACACTATTACTTCCGGGACATTAGACGTTCATAGATCGTGTGGAAGATCAAACAAGTCATATTTTTGATGAAATATTCAACGGCACAACTATAATCGCATAGTCGTCATAATGAAGACTATTGTGTAAAAATATTGAATTGTGGTCACACGAAACGACATAGATTTCCATACACGCCAGTCCAAGCAGACAGCACGCCAGTGGCTCGCAAGAAAAACGGCGGAGATTGTCTCACACAGTTCATGTTGTATAGTATAGCGTTGAATTAATTTCACAACTTTTGACTTGTCTTTTACACTGTTGACATATGTATCTTTTTTCCGCCATTACTCAATTTTTTTTCGCGTAGCCCTGAACGTCCTGTCGCGAACCCCCAGGGGTACGCGTACCACAGGTTGGGAACCGCTGAAGTAGACGAAGATAGGAACAACTTTGCAAGTTACGAGCTAAACGAAACGAACCATCTAGTTAAAAGATCGAAGGTGAATTGGCTAAGATCATTTATGGTAGAACTGAATGAAGAATGCGCGCGTGAAGGAGTGAGTGTGAAAGTGGATGACAGTGGCCATTACATTGTAAATTAGACGTAGATGAAGATGTGAGTCTAACATACAAGTCAGCAAATGCTTTTTATTCTGGATTTAAATCACATGAACTTAACCAAATTCTAAGTGAACTAAAAAGTAAATCGTCACAAGGGAGAATAGTGCGCGAAATGAAATGTGTAAACCATTCATTGTCATCTAGTTTTCTATCTAATGTTAAATTAAGTGATAATATACTTTCATTTGCTGTGAGATCGAGGTTACAGTTGCTTGAATGCGAAAGTGTTTTACATCTATACTATCCACAGATATACACGAAAATGTGCAAAATATATAACCACCCATAAGAAACAGTGTCACACCTATTGAATGGATGTACCGTACCAAATTTCAAACATTATACCAACAAAGGCACAATAGAGCTGTAGACATTATTTATGAGAAACTGAAATCCTCATACAGTAATAAGAATTACATAACAATAAATAAAGAGATAATAGTTAAACCATCGCTTTTCGGCAGCAGTAACACTTCATTTAAAACACTTGCCATAAAACCTGATTTAACAATAATCAATTGACAGAACAAAACAGTTTTTATAGTGGAGGCAGCAATACCATATGACGCCCATTTAGATAAATGTTACCAACATAAATTTGATAAGTACTATCCAGTGACTGCAGAAATTAACGAACTAGGCTATCGTATGCATGTAATCGTACTGATAATTGGTAGTTTGGGTCATGTGCATGCAAAGTGTGTGAGTGGATTAATGTCTCTAGGGTTGCGGAAATTTGAAGCCAAAGTTTTATGTAAATATGTCAGCATTAGTGCAATTATAGGTTCTTGCAGAATATGGAAACTTCAATGTAAAACACACCCATTTTAAATTGCTGGAGATGTTTTCCACACAGTCTAATCTCAATTGTGCTCTGTCTACTATACCAAACGACTATTGTATTTGATGCTATATTTAATATCTCACTCCACTAGCTGTCAAAGCTTTTTATGGCGAACAAAATATTCTGATAAAACCCCCATGTAAAAACACCATATTGCTCTACGTGAATGGTATTCCACACACATTTTGTAAATTTCAATAATACTCATTTCTGGCAGGTTATATCATATCATATCATATCGTTGAATGCCTATGTCTTTTAGAAAGCTTAAAGATTGTTATGTATGTGTAACACAAACATGTAAAAACACTATATTAAAATTATATAATAAAACCAAAATAAAATTGTAATTAATTTTTATTATATTATTTTATAAGGTAGTATGTTTTGCTAAGTGTTGCAATTCGTACGGAATATTTGTTGCTAAATAGTGAAATTCTAACGGAATTTAAAATTCAACGGAGTATGTGTTAAAAATTCACGCTACTGATTCTATTCAATAAAACGGTAAGTAAACTAGTTTTCTTCTTTTTGTTTTGTTAGTTGAAATACAAAGAATAGTACAAATATGTGCTACTGTATTTGCATCTAATTTTATTTCAAATTATTAGGTAACCTAAACGAAAATGCATATTAGGTCTGAAACTCGCAATTGGGTCCAGTTTCCTGCTATTCGGGTACAGCCGAAAATGGCGGCCAAATTTTAGTTCGCGTAACTCTCATATGATAAAGGGGCACTACTGCTGACTATACAGATTTGAAATAAGGAAATGACCATTGTGTATTTCTCTAATTGAAGAGTATTCCGATTCTGTGCTACAACCGACTGTTGTGTATTTTACCAACTTGCATTAGCTCCAGAGGTAATTGGCAATCATGTATTATAAATCTTTCATTCGAGACAAAATAGATTATGGAAGCATAATCTATGACTCTGCATCACATAGTCACAAGATTAAATTCGGGTAACTTGGAAGAATAATGTCCCACTGTCCGCCATTTTCCCCTTAGGTTATTCACGCAGAAAATAAATATTAGACAAATATGAAGGCATGTTTTTAGGCACTCGTAAGTAATAAGAAAAAGTACGGGTCATTAGTACGAACTGCAACACATAACTCGGGAAATTTACATAGGGCAGTCCAGTCTATTAATGATGCAATCACTTCTATTGTTCCCCTATTATACAGTAAAGATCAGACTACACAAGACATAGGCCTAGACCTTAATACTGTGTCAAGTAAATGATAAAAGACTAAGAACAGTAGATATTATATAAACATTTTAAACACATAAGGAAGGGAAACCTGATGCCTGTAAACAGTAAATAAATATTAGATAAACATAAAGGTATGTTTCCTCTGCTCTAAAGGTACTTGAGTATTGCCCAGTTGCCATTGACAGCTTATTCTGTGCACTAGTGCTTAAGGTCAGAAAGACACCTCCACCTCCATTTTCTGTTGCATTTGTTGCTGATCCATCTATGTATGCATGAATCCAGGTGTTATGTGGGAAATGTTTCTCTGTGTATTTTGTGGTAACTTTGATTTGCCACATTTACAATGATTTGATAGATGTGATGCCACTTTCCTGTATCAGCAGTTATTCATCTTATTTGGAATTTAAAACACTATTTATCCTAATTATAACCCATCAGAGGTTGAAGGGGTATTTCTCATCACCAAAATAAAAAAAAATAGGGAACTTAAAAATTCCCAGCAAAAGAGTAATTAGGCTGCCTACTCAGACTATAATCAAGAATAGTTTATTTTAGTATAGAAGAATTGTAATGTGCAGAATATCTACAATAAAATAATATGAAAAACAGAGAATAACAATATTATATTATTTACAGGATTGCAATTCACCCATATCAGTAGAAGAAGTGTTGAGAATAGACAGACTTAGAGAACTGCACGATACAGTAAAGCAGTATGCAATCAGAACCAAAAACAAAAATTAATATGTAAGGACTACTGAGGGTGTAGTTGGAAATTGAATGTGTAATAAGGTTCTCGTAATACATATTGATAATAACAAATAAATAGTGAACCAGGTTTCATCCCAAACACCCCAGACTTCATCCTGAAAAGGACATTGGTTGCGTTGTGTCTGTTTACAGTGGAGCTGCAATATCTGTACCTTTCGGCTAGCACATGCGACTTTAGCATGGCATTTTTTTATTCCGGGTTTGCCTTCCCTCTTTGATCCCTACTCTTTCAGCCAGACTGCAATGATGCAGCCTGTTTCCAGGATCACCACGTGGAGGTGAAGTAGGGTCTTGGTCAGCTCTGGTTCACTGACCCTGATGCAAGCAGTCAAGCTATGAGTCACTGACTGCATTCTCTATTGCTGCATCTTTGGGTCCCGAACCAGGTTTCATCACAAACACCCCAGACTTCACCCCCTCCTACTCTTTTTTTTTTACATGTACAACAAATGTAGCCTACATTAACTCTTTGCTTCCAAAATTATTACTTACACTGTGCCTCAATTTTGTGTGTGTGTTTTTTTTTCACAAAGAATTCTAAACAGCAGAATATACCATGTGTTTGTGTAAATTGTTTATGTAAACATGCACTTTTTATATATTAAACTGATGGGAAATTGATATGGAATCAAGATGTGCAGCGTTTTTCCATTAGTATTAACACAAGCATAATTGTAATTTATAAAAACACAATGCATGTAGTAAAAAACACACCAACAACGTTAACAGTAGAATATGAACTTAATGAAGGCAGTTTATGGTTGCAGTCAATGAAACTTGCTTTCCTAGTCTTAGAACATCAAGGTAATTCATATATGGCCATTCCTACAGCACAGTCTGGATAAGTTGAAATTACTGGGACCTCCTAAAAAAATTCTGCTTATCAGGAGTTTGCTCAGAGCTAGACATTTTGCAGTTAGAATAAAAGAGAAAGTAAAAAGTAATTGTTTTTACCCTTTATTTACAACTGTTTCATCATTTGAGTAGCATTTTTCCACTTTTCAAAAGCAAATTAAAAGCATAAAGTATAGCATCATGTCCTTTGTTTGTACCTTAAATGCAAATGTTGTTTGTCCATCACGGGTGATGAAGACCACTCTGTTCATCCAATTATTAGGAATATGTTAGATTACTCTATGGGTACTTCTTCTTCTTCTTCTTCGTTCGTCCTGAAAAGGACGGTGGTTGCGTTGTGTCTGTTTACGCCTAAGCTGTGATATCTGCACCTTTCGGTCGACACATCCGACTTCTGCACGGCATTTTTTAGGATCGGGATTGCCTTCCCATTTCGATCCACACTCGCTCAGCCAGACTGCACAGCTGCAGACTGTTTCCAGGACCACCACGTGGAGGTGGAGTGCGGTCTTGACCAGCTCTGGTTCGCTGGTCCTGACGCAGGCAGTCAAGCTATGAGTCGCTGACTGCGGTCTCTATTGCTGCGTCTTGAGCATTCTATGGGTACAAAGGTGACTGATGAGCCTAATGCGGGCCTTGAAAGATCTTGGACAGTGTGGGCAGGGAATGTTTGTTTCATGTGAAGGTTTTATTTCATGGTCTTTTCTAGCTTGTCTCCACTGTTCCGCTGCTGCTCTTCTGGATGATTCGCATGCCGCTGCACTTTTACGAAGAGATGTGCGCCAAGCAGTTCGGTCTTGCGCAGCAGCTTCCCATATGTCTGGGTTTATGTCAAAGGTTTTCAATGACGTCTTTAACGTGTCTTTGAAGCACTTCTTTTGGCCACCATGGGAGCATTTATCCTTCTGCATCTCACCATAAAAGACAGGGTTCGTAGCGACCTGGAAAAACCTTGAAAAACCTGGAAAACGAAAAAAAAAATTCCAGGCCTTGAGAAGCCTGGAAAAATGGCTAAAAGCCTTGAATTTTCTGCATCGGACCTTGAAAAATAATACGAAATTGAAAGTTCGTTACTTTGTGTCCATTTTTTGGTTATTGATGGTATTTTTCGCAACAACAGACGCGACGTCTAAAAATAAATCTGCGTTTACGCCCGCAAACCGCCGAAAACGTCTGGAAATGGAAGTGCGCAAAGGGAAGTAAAAATTGTAAAGTTACCGTACAATTTTTGCTTCCCTTTGCGCAAAGTTACCGTACAATTTTTACTTCCCTTTGCGCATTAAATCCATTTCCAGAAGTTTTCGGCGCTTTATGTTAACGACGTAAACGCAGATTTATTTTTAGCACTCGTCGTAAGTAATAAATTCATTTATCTCATTTATAAAACCTATTTAAATAAGTCCAGTTTATAGATAGACCTACTGTACTTGCGTCTGTATTTACAATGTAGGCCTATTTACAGTTTAATTTTTAACCATGGCCAAAATTAGCCTATAAGCAAGCGTTTGAACGAAATTTCTTGGTTTACCTCTGCATACGGGAATATATTTGACACAGTTTAAGATGGTCAGGAATAGAAATTGATGGCGATTCCATATCCTATAGCCTACCCTGTTATCAGACCCATGTCCCACTGTTCATTTCACCACAGTTTTTTGGAAATAAATATATTTTGAATGCTTTTTTAATTATATTTATGATGAAAAGACTTATCCCGTTCTACCTCTGAAGGGTTATAGGCTAATTAGGATAGGCCTAGGCCTACATGTTTTCAATTTTAGATAACATGAATAACTGCCGATACACGAAAGTGGCATCACATCTGTCAAATCACTATAATTAGGATAAATGAAAATCAGCAATTTTGTGGATAGGCCTGTGTTATTTAAAATTTAAAAAAAAAAATTAAATTAAATTTAAAAAAAATATCTAAACAAACAAACGAAACAAAACCCAACAAAAATAGTAAAGATGTGGGGGGGGGGGGGGGGGTAAAGGTCTCCAGTTAGATATTTAATCGATTTTTACTTATCATAAGTATTACCCTCCCAATTACTATATATATTACGTTTTGTTCTAGTTAAATATTGTTTGACTGTATTATGTATGCGTTTAGAATTTTGAATTGGTAAATATACATAGCTTAGGCCTACTCATAAGTTATTTGTGTTCCCTTTTTTTTTTTTTTTTTAAACTAACACTACTAGGAAACCTACAGATGTGACATCATTTGTGACCAAGGAAAAAACTCTTGCGAGCAGAGATTATTTGGACTCTTTTTTGTTTTTCAGTGAAAAGTCACCATAGTTTTAATTCAAATTTCATACGCAACAAGGGACATATTCTCTTCTGTGGTAGTTTTGATTCAGCCTTCAGCTTTATTTCAAGACCTGAAATTCAGATTGGTGCATTTGGAACAGTAGCGGAAAATAAGAAGCATTTTCCTGTAGCACTGAAGAAAAAACAACTCAAATTGAAAAAGACAAATCATCCTGTGTTTTGTGCGACAGAAGATAAGGCATGCTGACAGTCACCTGGCATGATACGAAAAGATTTAACCTTATATCCACTGTTCACTCCAATGATAATATAAACAAGACAGTTAGAAAGACAAATTCTTTAGGGCAGAACAATTCAGAAGCTAGTGCTTGCAGAAAAATACAGCAAAAGTATGGGAGGTGTGGAAACTTCAGCCAACTAGGTGCAAGCTACCCCTACCCACACAGATCCTATTTTTATATTATTTCTTAGTTGAAACTGCCCTGGTCAATGGGCACATAACCTACAACACTGCCAACTCTACAAAAAAAGATCAAAGCGAAGATCAGGATGTCAGTATGACTCTTATTGAACCTGCTATTCTTCGACGCAATGTGACACCTTGAAAACCACAGGTCACAACAACACGACTTACTGAGCACCACTTCATTGATAAATATGAAAGGGCAAGGTACAAACCAGACTTTGTAAAGTGTGTAAGGCTGCAGGGAACAGAAGCCAGACTTGCATGTACTGCCCAGATTGCAATGTACCTCTATGCCTGATACCCTGCTTCAAGTTATACCACACAGTCAAGGATTATCAACGTGGATCGTTGACAAAGACTCTTGCAGAGGCCTACAACTTCAACCCCAGTTAATGAAAAAAGCAGCTCAGACTCCAACTAAAGGTACTTAACTACTCAAACATTTACAAACGCTCATTGTCAGATGCCACAGACACAGAATACATTCAAAAAAGACAAACACGAAAAATACAGTTTTTTTTTAAACATTTTATTCCAATTTTATTAGCCTTTTATGTTGATATACGTGGTTAATCGTTAAATCAATACAACAATAAAGCTTATTTTATTCATTACCATCCATGTCACTAACATTTTATTGCGCTGATGTTGAACAAATTCACTAAAAACTTGGAAAAGATGTCTGTTTTTCAATCTTTTATGAATTTAAAAAAAAAAAAGTTCTTTTTAAAGAAATCTGCAAACACCCTTGGTAATGGGAGACGGTAATGCTTCGGATTGCTGATCAGCAAAGTGATAATTATATCTGAGAAAATTAGAAGAGGAAAATATTAGAGTTTCCTATCCTTGAAAATCACGATCTGGACCTGGAAAAACCTGGAAAAAGCCTGGAAAATGCTTGAAGAAATTTGCTATGAACCCTGAAAAGAGTATCTTTGGCAGTCGATGGTCTGGCATGCAGACTACATGACCTGCCCAGCAAATCTGTGACTGCATCAGAATAGTATGAATGCTAGGGATACCAGCTCTGTCAAGAACGGCTGTATCCGGGATCCTGTCTTGCCATTTGATGTTTATTATCTTCCTGAGACAGACTGTATGGAAGTGGTTGAGCTTCTTTACGTGGCGCCTGTATACAGTCCATGTTTCACATGCATAAAGCAGCACTGGCAGCACCGTAGCTCTGTACACCTTCAGCTTTGTCTGTAGACTAATGCCACTTTCACCTGTGTGTTACCGGGGCCCGAAAGGGGAGCAAAGAATAGTAACACTGTCCCCTGCCAAGCATGTCGTAGAAAGCGACTAAGGAGGGTTGGGCATGGGGCTGGTTACCCCATCCTGTAAAAAATTTAAACCACAAAAAACTTCAACAAATATGGACAAGTCAAATAACAAAAATAAAACACAGCCATCCAAGACAGGGGAAGGTCCTCTCGCGGGGAGGCGTATGACGCAACACAGAGAAAGCCGAAAGGAGTCTGTGTTGCTGACTAACCTTCTTTCTTCTAGGAGAACTTCCAGATTTGGCACCTGGAATGTTCGGACATTAAACGAACAAGGGAAAGTGGCGCAAGTAGCAGCAGAAATGAGGGAATACAAAATCGAGGTTCTGGGAATGTGTGAAACAAAGTGGAAGGGGGTAGACAGGAAGAAACTCATCACAGGTGAATTGGTGCTGTCCTCAGGACATGAAGACGAAAGTTCACACCATAGTGAAGGGGTAGCTCTTATGTTATCTAAAGAAGCACAGAAAGCACTCATTGAATGGGAAGCTGTTGGACCCAGAATAATAACAGCTACTTTCAAAACAGCAAAAAAGAAAATTCATGTAAATGTCATCCAATGTTATGCACCAACTAATGACAAAGAAGAGTCTGTGAAAGAAGCATTTTATGCTAAACTACAGGAAATTATGGATAAAGTAAAAAGAAGAGACATCACAATTTTGATGGGTGACATGAATGCAAAGATAGGTACAGTAAACACCGGATTTGAAGAAGTCATGGGAAAACATGGGCTAGGAGTAATGAATGAAAATGGAGAACTATTCGCAAACTTCTGTGCTTCAAATCAAATGGCTATAGGAGGAAGCATGTTTCCACATAAGAGAATACACAAGGCAACATGGATATCACCAGACCATAGAACAGAAAATCAGATCGATCATATATGCATAAAGAAGAAGTTTAGATCATCATTGCAGGATGTAAAGGTATATAGAGGAGCAGATGTGGCATCAGATCACCATCTTCTGATAGCCAAAGTAAAAATGAAACTCAAGAGATATGCAACAATGCAAAATTATAGACAACAGTTTAATGTAGGACAGCTAAGAAATCAAGAAGAAACAAGAAACAAATTTGCGGTCACAGTATCTAACAAATTCCAAGTGCTCCAACAGCTGGAAGATGTAGAGAATACAGAAGACTATTGGCAGCAGGTCAAAACTGTATGGAAGGAGACATGTGAAGAAATACTGGGGAAAAGGGAAAGACAACAAAAAGCATGGATAACAACAGAAACCATCAATAAGGTAAAAGACAGAAAAAACAAGAAAGCAGAGTTAAACACAAGCAAAACCAGAAGTTCCAAAGCCAAGGCTCAAGAAGTGTACACAGAAGCAAACAAAGAAGTAAAAAGAAGTATCAAAAGAGACAAGAGGAAGTATATTGAGGAGTTGGCAAGAGAGGCAGAAGATGCTGCAGCCAAAGGAAATATGAGAGAACTGTATAGCAGCACAAAGAAGCTAACAGGGAAATACAAGCAAACAAGTTGCCTCATAAAAGACAAGAATGGGAAACTGCTCAGCAATATACAAGAGCAAATGAAGAGGTGGACAGAATATTTTGGGGACCTTCTCAATAGACCAGCTCCACAAAACCCGCTGGACATCCAGCCAGCAGAAGAAGAGCTACAAATTAACGGTGAAAGACCAACGAAGGAAGAAATAAAGAAAGCCATAAAGCTTCTAAGAGATGGAAAAGCGTCTGGACCTGATGGCATTCCAGCAGAGGCCATCAAAGCAGATATTGACACGGCTACAGAGATGTTATATAAATTACTTGGTAAAGTCTGGGAAAAGGAAGAGATACCAGCAGAATGGAAGGAAGGATATCTGGTTAAGTTGCCTAAGAAGGGAAATTTACAAGAGTGCACAAATTTTAGAGGAATAATGTTACTATCAGTGCGAGTAAAAGTATTAAACAGGATTATCCTTGAGAGATTAAAAGAGTCCATAGACAAGAAACTGAGAGATGAACAAGCAGGTTTTCGACAAAACAGATCATGTACAGACCAGATAGCCACTTTGAGAATAATAGTTGAACAAAGCCTGGAATGGAATTCACCACTATACATCGGATTTGTGGACTACGAAAAAGCATTTGACAGTGTAGACAGAGAATCACTTTGGAAATTGATGAGGCATTATGGAGTTCCCCTGAAGATCATTAATTTAATAAAGAAAACATATGAAGATATGACATGCAGAGTTCTTCACGAAGGACAGCTTACAGAACCATTTGGGATAAGAACAGGAGTGCAACAGGGATGCCTCTTGTCTCCATTTCTTTTCTTGCTGGCAATAGATTGGGTTATGAGATCATCGACAACACACAACAGAAATGGAATCCAGTGGACTCTGACTAAGCAGTTGGATGATCTGGATTTTGCTGATGACTTGGCTCTTCTGTCCCATAACCGTAATCAGATGCAGGACAAATTGAAAACACTCGATGAGAGGTCACAGCAATTGGGTCTGAAAATACACAGGGAAAAGACAAAAATAATGAGAATAAATGCAGGTAATGATAACAGGGTTGAACTTGAAGAAACACCAATACAAGATGTAGAATTGTACACATATCTTGGCAGTAATATAGACAAAGTTGGAGGGACAGACAGCGATATCAAAATAAGAATACAAAAGGCAAGAGGAGCTTTCATTGCATTGGGAAATATATGGAGATCAAGAGAAATAGGATCCAACACGAAAATAAGAATCTTCAACTCAAATGTGAAGTCAGTCCTATTGTATGGTTCGGAGACATGGAGAACAACAAAGACAACAACCAAAAAGCTACAGACTTTCATAAATGGGTGCTTGCGTAGAATAGAGGGATTAAAATGGTATGACAAGGTTACCAACGTGGAACTGATGACAAGAACTAGACAAGTGCCAGTGGAGCAAGAGATGAGAAGAAGACGATGGCGATGGATAGGACACACACTGAGGAAACCTGTTGATAGCATTACAATGCAGTCCTTGTTCTGGAACCCCCAGGGCAAGAGAAGCAGAGGTAGACCAAGAAGTACATGGAGAAGAGAGTTGGAGACAGGTGAAAATGATGAGGAGAACATGGAAGGAATTTGAGATGATGGCACGTGACAGGAGGACTTGGCATGTGTTTGTTGAAGGCCTATGCTCCTTTGGGAGTGGAGGGTTATGAATGAATGAATGCCACTTTGATGCCAAACGTTGGTGTATAGTCTGCCAAATGTGCTGCTGGCTTTGGAGATCCTGGTGTTTACCTCATCATCAATGACGATGTTCTGGGAAAGTGTGCTACCAAGGTAAGTGAATCTGTTCACAACATTCAGTTTCTCACCTTTTACCTTGATGATTTGCTCAGTATAAACTGTGCCAGGAGCTGGTTGGTACAAGATTTCTGTTTTCTCCGTGTTGATGGTAAGCCCAAAGTTGGCACAGGCTTTGGAGAATCTATCCACGCTGTGCTGCAGATCAGCCTCTGAGCCAGCAGTTGCTGCACTACTGAGATAAATTTCTTTGGGCAGCCGTATTTTGCCATGATCTTCCATAGACCCTCTCTACTGACCGTGTCGAACGCCTTTGTCAAGTTGATGAAAGCTGTGTACAGGTCACAGTGCTGTTCTTGGCATTTTTCTTGTAGCTGTCTTGCAGCGAACACCATATCGGTGGTTCCACGTTCTTTCCGGAATCCACACTGACTTTCAGGTAAAAGACCTTTGTCAAGATGAGCCGTAAGGCAATTCAGAAGGATTCTGGTGAATATCTTCCCAGCGATTGATAAAAGAGAGATGCCTCGATGATTGTTACAGTCTTGGCGATTACCTTTACGTTTATATAGATGTATAATTGACGCATCTTTGAGATCGTGTGGGATGGTTTCACTCTGCCACATTTGCTAGAAGATCATGTGAAGTTTCTCTATCAGAACTGTACCACCATCTTTATAAACCTCAACAGGAATTGAATCGGAGCCGGGGGCCTTTCCACTAGAAAGTTGACGAATCGCTTTTTGAGTTTCCTCTAAAGTCGGTATATCATCTAGTGCTTCATTTACAGGAATTTGGGCAGTCGGTTGATGGCTTCGTCATTAATAGATGATGGCTGGTTCAGAATATTATTAAAATGTTCGAACCGGCGTTGGAGAATTTTTTCCTTGTCTGTAATTAGTGTTTTCCCATCTGCATTTAGGAGGGGAAATGATCCTGATGATGTTGGACCATAGACCGCTTTGAGTGCATGGTAAAAATTCTTCAAGTCATGGCTGTCAGCAAAGCCTTGGAGCTCATCTGCTTTATTACTTAGCCATGAATCCTGCATCTGGCATAGTTTATGTTGGATGATTCTATGCATGTTGTTGAAAGCATCTTTCTTTGATGTAGATTTTGGATCACTTAAATATGCTTTATGGAGATGGTGTTTCTCAGCCAACATCTTCTTTATATCATCTGAGTTCTCATCAAACCAGTCATTTTGTTTCTTGATGGCGGGACCCAGGATCTCTGTAGCAGTGTTGTAGATCTGCTCACTTAGGGCTGCCCAATTTGTTTCCACACTTTGGCCGTCTAACGAGATAGATTTGAGACGGTCTTCTAGGGTATCAGTAAATTACTGTTTGATGTTTGTCTTCTTTAGTTTGGTGACATCCAGCCTTTTTTGAGTTTTCTTCCCCTGAGGGCGCCTGGCTGGTTGGATACGAATTTTAAGTTTAGACACAATGGGGTGATGATCAGTCCAGCCTTCAGCACCACACATAGACTTGGTCACCTAGACATCTTGCCTGTCCTTCTTCCTAACAATTACATAGTCAATTAAGTGCCAATGCTTTGAGTGAGGGTGCATCCAGGAGATCCTGTTGCGGGTAGGAAGTCAAAAAATGGTGTTGGTGACAAGGAGGTCATGTTCTGCGCAAGTCTGGAGGAGAAGAAGTCCATTGCTGTTACAGCGACCCATGCCATACTTTCCAATAGTACCATTCCAGGAGATGTTATCTGAGCCTACTCTTGCATTAAAGTCACCAAGAGTTATGAGCTTATCTGCTTTAGGAACTGATGCAATGACTGCATGTAGTTCTTCATAAAACTTCTCCTTGACGTCATCCTGGTTTGTCATAGTTGGTGCATACGCGCTAATGATGGTGGCATGTTTTCTTCCATAAAGCAGGGGGATCTTGACTGTCATGAGTCGGTCATTTATTCCCTTTGGGGGCCCCATTTACTTGCCAACAAGTGCTGTTTTGATTGCCAATCCAACCCCTGCTTCTCGTCTTTCTTCAGTTCCTCTCCCGCTCCAATAGAATGTATAACCTGCACCCTTTTCGCAAAGTTGGCCCTCGCCTGCAAGTCGAGTTTCACTCAGTGCTGCTATGTCAATGTTGTATCTGGCCAGTTCTCTCCCAATCAGGGCAGTTCACCTCTCAGGTCTGTTTGCGTTAAAGTCTTTGTCAAGGAGAGTGCACACATTCCATGCGCCTAGAATGAGGGGGAAAAATCTGTCCTTTCTTTTTCTTATGTGTCGACCGCTGAAGTAGGGTACCCACCAACCACGGTAAGCTGGTTAGGTAATGGTGGAGCAGGCAATGTTTAGGGCACCTTTTCTAGCCCCTTCCTCATGCCATGGAGGTGAGCAGTGATTTCCTAAAGAGGGCTTCTCAGACACTCAGGGGGCTGCCGAATCCCACTGCTGCTCCAATCAGTGGAAGATGACCATATGGCCTGAGCCGCCTGTGTGTAGGTCTGCAACTATGACTGCCAGCGTACCCACGCCTGCCGCTTCGCCGCTCGCCCATCGCCACAGGACTTGTTGTGAGTGGATGGATGAATGGATGAAAGAGTGACTTGCGCAGTGATTTGGATTAAAGTGAGGAAGAGTTGCACAATTTGTCGACCTCACTCTCTTGCCTGGGTCCATCTGAATCCAGTGGCAAGACAAGTCAAGACGACTGGAGATGAAGTCAGGTGCAGTGGATGACAAGGCTTTCTACGTGCCTTGGCGTGCTCCTTACGCTCCACAGCGCGTTGCTGGTAATTGCCGTCATGCCCATTGAAGATGCAAATACCAGAACATTTAAAACTACATATTTCATAATGAAACAAGGTGACAAACGAAAATCACAAAATATTGCTATTGGAAGCCATGCTAATGTAATGGTTACCACATTGTACCGGCAATCAGGTGTTCACGGTTAAAGCCCGGGCATTGGCATTTGAAGAAGTGTCACTAACCGGGATTTTGACTGAATAAACTGAATGGCTCATGAGATAAAGCCTCTGTGGATGGGAAGGAACAAAGCTCATTACCTGGTTTTGGAGGAAAGTCCACAGGTTCCCCAGCCTTGCAATGACATGTCATTGGGCCAAAGGGCTGAAAACCCAAGTGCTGCTGGTTATGAAAAAAAAAAAAAAAATAATTTTAAAACAAGTCAAGTATAATTATATCACATAAATATTTTGACAATTGTTTGTGGTTTTAAATAAAAGTTTATCTTTAACTTTGTCTTTCACATGTGACTAGTCGTTAACTGTAGCTTTAGATCAAGTTCTGTTGGTTTTCCAGTGGCCAGGCAATACCCACTCATCAGCTAAATGTAACATTCCTCATCTCTCCCATCATTTGATAATGAATTATGACTATCAACTCAATTCTCTTAATTGTCGACTATGTTTTTAAGTAAATGTGACACATTCATTTTCTCATAGAATTTGTAGATACTTGGCTTGTCACATTTCTGTGGTAATTTAAAGAAAACCATAATCATGTGATTCATCACAAAACTATAATAAAAATGCCAAAGCATGTACACATGCTGTTTAACTTCACTCTGATTGCTAAAACAGTAACAGAAGTCTAAATGACAACGTTCACACTTTTAAATACCTTTGAGAAAAACTAAGTCCTTAGTTTGCTATCATTTTTTTTTTAAATTTCTATCACGTAAAGATCTACCAAATCATCCCCTGTGATCTCCTTTATTTTTAAGTTTGGAGATAACTTTGAGGATTAGGGTATGTTCACTGCTCTTGTAAAATGCATTAAACAGATTTGGGGATAGGGGAACATAGTAACTGTGGGTCACATAAATATTGAAAGTGAAAAAGGAAAGGAGAGAATGAAGTAATGGGAAATGAAAAAATATTTATTTAAAAAAAAGCATATTTGTTTATGGCTAATGCAGTTGCATTAGGACCCACCATTTGACAGTGATTATTGCTGTGAGGTAATGCTGCTTAGATATTGGTGTAAATATATGTAGTATGTCTTCATAGTCTTAAAATTATACCCATCATCTGCTATATTTCATTGCCTTCAGGTTGAAAGAAATATGGAATCTAATGTCACACATCTAATTACAGACATGAAGCAGGAAACAGACTATGAGGTATGTAAAATATTTCTGCCTCATGTAATTCCCCTGGGTCTCTGAAGAGACAAAGAAAGAATATGCCTTCTGCACTCTTGAGCATGTCGTACAAAGTGACTTGTGGGGTTGTGGGTGGGGCTGGCTACCTCATTATGTTAAACATATTTTCACAGACTCCACTGCTTCTGTCGTGAAACGAGTTGTGTAAACCCACTACTTTGTTAAATCCCTATGTCGAGAGCCCAACCAATCAACGAGCACCGTTCACCAGTCGCTGAGCCAGAATAAATTACACGAAGTTACACCAGAAAAAAAAAAACAAGCCCTGTTTTTTTTCGGATGTGGGTCGCGGCCATCTTGTTCACGCAATATGGTGGAAGAAAACTGAATAAAATTAGACTGTACAGGGCATAAGACGAAACTGCAGACAACCAATCAGCTTGCCCCACCAGGAACCAACCAAAAGCTTTGCTTAAGCATTCATCTACCTATATAATCGGGCGGATTTTATGCTAAAACACGCAACCCTGACACGAAGCCAGAGAGAGATGACCGACTGTGTGAGAGGAGCTGTCAACCTTGATTTATTGTTTACCTGAGTGCATTGATCTGCTGCCTGCTTCACTAAGTCGAGTCAAAACCTGGCCAGTTTAAAAATCTTAGAGGGTAAATATAATTTACTATAAACTGATAGGAAAATATGCTTACAGCAGGTCTATAATGTTGGTATTTGTTGTGTTTCATTTATAATACCTACACCTGTATATATTTAATATATTTTGGTTCACTATGAATGTATCAGGTTACTGATTGTATCTTGGGGCATTAGGTATAATGATTGTATTTCCTGATATGGATTGATGAAGACGAAGACTAATAGGACTCATACTTCAACCTATTGTCTCCTATAACTTCAGCCTATTGTCTCAGATAACTCCAAACTGAAATATAACCAAAACAGTCCTTGTTAGGACTCAACCTATTGTCTCCTATAACTTCAATCTATTATCTCAAACCAACTGAAATATATATATATATATATAACCAGACAGTCCTCGCCTCATATACTCCTATCATCAGAACACAACAATATTATTAGGATATATGGTACCATCACTTGTCAGAGAGGGCCTGGTATATTATAGGGGGAAGGACATTGTTGTATCACACCTAGGTGTACATATTATTGGATTTATTCATGTATTGAATTATGTTATTGGATGTATTCATGTATTGAATTTATATTATTGGATGTATTCATGTATTGACTTTATATTATTGGATGTATCCATGTATTAATTTGTCAGAAAGAATGTTTTGCAAGTAGACACGTGTCTTGTCTCACTATTGCTAAATCATACTGAGCCATGTTGTCATTCATCCTACATGCAGACACCTGAGACACGCTCATTTCACCCACACTAGAAATATGTGGGCTTGAGGACAGAAATTAGCCCCTATTTTTGCTTGTTACAGGTTTTATTCGTGTCATCAAACCTGAGGTTGTATGTCGTGTCAATCCAGCTGCCTGGAACGTCGCAGGAGCACAGTGATTGCACAGGATCAACCTCTTTAGTCCCCCTCAGTCTTGGGTGGGCTAACGAAATGACCATCAGCGAGTGGTGTGTGCGAGAAACTAAGAAGGACATAACTTTTGCGAGATGAGTACACAGTCGTACCATTTCCGTCGGCAATTGTGAGCATAGAAACTGTCAGTGATGAAAAGCTGAGTAGCATAGCAAGAGACAAAAATAACAGCATAGCTGATAAATGTTATATATTTAATTAACAGCACAGCTGATACATTTACTATAAGTGATTATCAGCCCAGCTGATATAAATTTGTTTCCTATAATTGGAAGACTTGTAATAAATATAAATATATGTTAATTCATTTGTAAACTTACAAATCCATTGTTTCAACATCCACCCTTCAGCACAAGAGTAGATAGTGTATATACTAAATAAATAATAAGGAAATTGTATTTGAAGACATGTCAATTTTATCATTGTTAAGTAAAATCTGTTTCCTTGTTTTTTTAAAAATATCACAGTTAGTTACACAGCGGAGGTGGCACTTTATGTCAGTCTCCTCTCTACTATTGTTTTGAGATCAGATCATTCACAGCCGTAACTAATTTGTGATACCAGTAGTTCTCTCAGACACTGGGACTTCATCATTTTCTGCAGAAATTCTATTTCTGTAATTGTCGGTACTATACTGATCTTAGAGCCAATAAAAACCTCACGCCACAGCTGCAAGTGTATGTGAATGCTTGGTGCAGGCTTCTAACAAGTGATCCAGCTGTAATGGTGGCTGTATGCTCTGTTAGGAGCGTAAAAAGAAGATGAATGAAAATATTGACATTTGGAAGCTTTCACGAATCCATTCTTCTTTGATCCTTAGCCGCAGACTGTTGAAGCAGTCAGTGGCCATCACGCCTTGTGGCATCTTGTAAGGCAACAACAAATTGATTCCACTTTGCTCAGTTGGTGGCCATCTTTTGTACAGTGCCCCAACTCTGGTTCATTCTTTGCATCTCAGCCTCCACAGTCCTCGGCCAAGTTGTTTTCGGTCGGCATCTCGTTCGCCTTCCTTCAGGGGTCCAAAGCATAGCTGTTCTTGTGATGGCATTGGGGTCTCTTCTGAGGACATGGCCAACCCAGCTCCAGCGTCTGTGTTACGTACATTTATTACCTAAGGGGGTAGTCTTCGGTCCTGCCAAATGTACGCACCAGTCTCAATATAGTTATATTATTTGTGCGTTCGATTGATTCACGCACTGACGTGCACAATGCAGTGTGAGTGGTTTTGGACGCACGGGTAACCTAGTTTGGGGATGATGACGTCATGTTTTGTATGGGGCAGTACGGACCATTGTGATGTCCGTGGAATATTTCTTGTGTTGTGGCAAGTATGGTGGAAGCCATCCTTATTGCGATATTGGTCTTCAGGTCGAAGCCAATATGGAAAGTATTATGTAAGTTGTCGCCCCTCATATTTGTATGATTAGTGAGTGAAACGTGTAGTTTAAGGCTGCTCCTTGTATCAGTCTAGCGGGGATCCATCTTGTAATGTTATCCCTAGAATGGACCTACGGAGTTGATAGCCTCTGAGATCGATCGTAGAAGGAGGATTCCTACGAGGGAAAGAAGTTAATTTGATTGCAGTATTCATATGTGTAAACGCCTTTATTGTAATGCCAAAGTCGTGGCATGATTTTGAGAGGTTAGTTAAAAACCTAAAGATACTAACTCAGATACCTATTCAGATATGTACCAGTGAATATATAGTGAGTATACGTTATATGGAACTATGTCTTGGATAGAAACAGTCTCTTATTGGACGAATGCGGGGAGTTCGTGGTATATGGGAGTACATGCTTAGTTGGATGACCTCAAGCAAGGTCAACGGACATTTTATCTAGTTTGAACATTACTGGATTCGTATTAATTGAATGTAAGGAACATGGTTGAAAGGATCCCACCACAGTACCAGACCATCATCATTCACCAGAGTATTCTTGTCATGCATTTATGTGATTGTCCTAGTCAAGAACAGTGTATCGTAGCGTTGAACTTATGTCTTCAATAAACAATGTTAACTGTTCTACCAGCCTTCACAGTTTACTTCACTTCACGGCAGGCTTTGATTAACATGCCTGAAGTTTACATCGTTGTGTGTTGAACTTATTTGACAGTTGTGTGGATTCGCGTTTTATTATCAGCACGATAGAAAACCATCTATGGAAACTCAGAAGAAACCCACTATCAGTAAATGGCGGCCAGTGTGGCTTGAATTGCTCAAGATTCAAAACTGGAATTACCTCACAAGTTCCACACTAGTTGAAAGTACGTGGATTCTCTAACAACTCATATTCTTTATAACGGCTACCTCAAGGTCAAGGTACATTGAACCTCAATCTCAAGTTCTACATCAGTGTATGACTACGTGGGACCTCAGCTGTTAGTCCTCATCTGGCAGAACTCAAGTATTCGAAACAGAGTATTTCGTTATCCTCAAACGTACATCCACGGAGACGAGGCACATTGATTTTTTTACCTGCACGCGAGATGAGTATAACGTGTTTTCGTTGTTCCCTTTATTACGTTTAGCTGTGCCTCATGTAGTTATGTCCACATTTATATTTTTCATGTTACATGTTATATGTGTTGTATTCTTCGTGGGAGGTAGGGAGGTTGATCTGACGAAGAGACCCATCTCAAGGCCAATTCGACCTCTTCGTCAGACGTTCTGTAGGGCTCACTTTTTCAGTTTCAATTCAGCGATAATTCCAGGTACAAGGCTAGAAACCTTTGCCGAAGTTAGTCCGATCGCTAATTGTTCCTTATGATAGGTAGTTGTTGTGGTGTTTCCGTCAGTTTTAATTGTTGTTTCGTAGTATTTTTACTTGTA